>CM021770.1:13168174-13204545 GCA_011076525.1 Nettapus auritus
ACAAGCTGTAGGTAGTATGAAATGCTAACATGATGCTTTGGAAAGACATTCAAATGAATAATAGAAAATATTCCCTTTTCTTATTAAAATCAAAGTAACCAGTGTAAAATCAGCATTCTAAAACTACAAAAACAAACAAACAAAACAAAACCAATAAATTGTTTAACCAAACAGCTGGAGTTTCCTGAAAAAAAAAAAAAAAAAAAAAAAAAAAATTTAATTTAAAAAATTTAACCGAATACTCTTTTTTCAATGAAGACAGTGTCAAGAGACCTAAGAATGCAAGAAGTGAAAAATGAATATTTGTTTAAAAAGAACTATCTAGATGAGTTATTTCCAAGATACTCTTTTGTGACTGGATGAAGATACAACTGATAAATGCACAAAGGGCTACAGTTCTGTGCTTTTTTCACAAGGACTAGTTCACCAAGCTATAGAAGAGATTTTAGAAACAGAATGAGGAACTAAAGGAAGCATCCACGAATGCATGTAATCCCTTCCTCCCACCAGCCCTCTAGAAGATACAGAGCACTGAGAAGCTCAATTTAAAAACTGTCATTAACCGTGTTTTTTCAAAAAGGCACGTCTTTACAACTATAGCTGTTCTTGTTGCAAACATGTTTCAGCCATCAGATTTTGGGAGACAGAGATGTTTGAAAAGCTGTAAAATATAATGGCCAGCTGAAGATTCTGCATCCTCAAGAGCATGTGAGCACCTCAGAGAGAACCTTTTTTTTTTTTTTTTTCTAAAAGCAATTCCAGTCCTTCATTTATGTCAGGTAACCATTTAAGAAAAATAAAAACAGGTTCTTGGCAACAGCAAATTCTTTGTGGAAGAACGTGTTGCTTTCTGTAGTGTTCCAGGAATGTATTCACATTTCCTTCCAAGAATCTTTTTTTTCAAAATTAGCATACTTTTTTGTAACTCCTTCTCAGATACACTGTGTCACTTGCTCTGCATAGCTCCCATTTATAACTGATATCACTTGAGCTTCATTAAGGCTCAGAGCAGTACGTGAGCTGTGATGATACAGGATACATATATGGGCACAAGCTTTCTTTGGTAAGTAGTTTAGAGACTTTTATTTTTATTACAACTTTAAAGAAAGAGTATTTATGCAAAATATAATTGCATCTAAAACTGAAATAAACAGGGGTCCTGACACTCCTTGAGGTTTTACTACCTTCCAGATGACCTTGATGCAGAGAGTTATGGATGCAATTTCAACCCCTTCCCCCTAAAAGATAAATACATAAAAAATAAAAGCTGAACTAAACCACATTTTCAACACCAGGAACTAGGAAGCTAGACACCAAACGTAGATTTCATTGATGGTAACCTGTACCTTCATCTGTATGCAAGAACCTATCGTTTATTTCAAGTAACATTCTTCATTCAAGCTGGGGAGGACCCAGGCCAGGCTAAAGTTTCACTGAAGGTTTCCAGCACTTCTCTGCATGATTGCTACCTGAAGTCATCTAGAAGTTTCATTTAAGTTTGAGGTGCTGTTTCCCTTGACAGCTGCTGATCTCTTAATGAGACACATTAGGATTGAGTCTGTTTTCTGCTATGGTATATTTATGGCACTATTCTGTGGCACATGCCCTGTGTGTACAGTAGATGTGACTCTTTCTGAACTAGAGACACCTACTGCATAGATGCCTGAAACTGAGGGCCTTGACTTGGTCATGCACATGCTGTCCTGCAGTCCCTGTTTCTTTGTTACACATGCTCCTGAGAATGTTACCAGCACTGCTGTGACTTTATTTAATGCATAGATGAGGAAACTAGACTTGAAATAAATGAAATATTGCTATCAATGTAGCTGTGGCAATGGGAATTCGTTGTGGGCTCACTACCTGAATATTGATTTAGCTTAATTGGTAAGTTTTCTAGGTGCATCAGTCTGCAGTAGCCATATGGCTAACAGCATCTGAACTTAGCAGGATGAATGCTTGCATTAACATAAGGGACAAGCTTTATGCTTGCAAATGAGCTGCAGGGAATATAGAACAGAAACAACTGGACAGCAGGGTGTTGAATGCTCTGGGGCAATCCTTCCTGTAAAGTGTTCTCTAGAAACATATTGTGCATATTATCCTTATGAGTTAAAAGTTGCAAGGAATAATTTTCAGCCCAATTTTCAGTGAAGGGATTAGAGCAGTATGATAGATGGCTGGAATGGGGTAATTTTTCATTTACTCTGATGAATCTGGAGCTCAGCAAATCTGTATTTCTGTCATGTAGAGGATAAGATTCATAGTTTATATCCCCAACAGAACATTGAGAATGTGAATTATGCTAAATCTTGCAACTTCAGGCAAAGGAAATAACTCCCAAAGCAGCTGTATTCTGGGAGAAGGGAAGAAAGAAGTATATAATTCCCTACTGCTATCACAAGTGATAAAATGTATTATCTCTAATGAAAAACAGAACAAAACAAAAACACACACAAACAACAACAACAACAACAACAAAACAGTGCATTCTAACAAAAAGGAAAGGGGTAAGCAAGAGAAATGTATGAATGTGGAACTTGTAGATGGAGGTAGACTCTATAAAGCTCACACCATGGTACCAGTACCGTGCTGGGTAGCTATATTACTACCATGTTCTGTCACAAAATATAGATGGCCTTTTTGGTTAGATGTCTAAACTCAGGCAAAGACCTGAGAACTAAATTTGATGCTTCGTTATTTATAGAGCGTAAAGATTTTGCTGAGTGGTGAAAATAATGAGGTGTGTCTCTACACAATTTGTAGTTTTCCAGCTTCATTCACTTCTGGAGGAATAAGAATTTCTTCTGAGCAAATGAGAAATAATTAAATTAAACAGTCAGGTTGAAATGTTGATAGGTTACCAAGGATGATCTTTGTGGGTTTAGAAGGCAGTGGAGGAGAGGTAGAAGTGCTAGTCTTTTGCCCAGCTCACTGCAGAGCCAGATTAATGCAGGTGCTGACAGCAGAAATGGCAGGAGTGCACAGCTAGTGAGCAGGGGAGCTACAACTTTTGATGGCATTGAGCTGCTATGTGAGTCTCATGTCTGTGAACAGGCTGTGCATCCTATGTAGGATTAGTAGAACTGCTGTTCTGTATCATTCTCTATTTTCCATTACATCCTATATGTGGCAACAGTAAATCACTGGGGCTTACATTAGTGCTGAGTTCAACTCAGAATTTAAAAAACTTTTATGTAATTGTTTTTAAATCCAGTGTTATGCTAAACTGCATTTAATTTGAGCTTTTTGTGGGGCTGAATCTTGCAGGTTGCCCATTACCCATGCTAAGGTGAAGACAGGTGGGAGTGAGGGAGATCCTGTCCCTGCCTGGATGCCTTGTGCTTCTCTTTCCCATCTCTGCAGAATTAATCAGTGCACAGGTGGCCAAAAGAAGCCCTTTGTGCTCCTTAGAGCAAACATTGTGTTGTTTTACAGCCCAAGTAGAGAACACCATGTTCTGGTTCCTGCCAATTCGGCTAGTTACAGAATACCCACGTTTTAACAGGGTGGAGTATTGTTTCTTGTGCTCTGTTGCATCACAAGTGCAAGAGTGGCCAGGTAGGGTGCCAGATCATGTGGTTGATCAGGTAGATCATTTCTGAAAAGCTGCAAGTTTTCAAGCAAATCAGTGAGCAAGACCTGACTCATGCAGCACTTGAGTACCAAGGCCAGCAGGAAGGGACAAAGCAGCTCTTAGGGCAATACAGTTCTCTAACAGTTCAGTTGAAACCTTGCGTTTTCTTCAGTTGTGCTCTCAGTTCTCATCTTCTTCAAACTCAGATAAGTAAAAAGTTCATTCAGGACAAGAAAGAACATTCTGATGCTTTTTTCTCCTCTCCTCTCCTCTCCTCTCCTCTCCTCTCCTCTCCTCTCCTCTCCTCTCCGTTTTCTTTTTTTTTTTGATATACCACACAATGTATACCAGTGATAGGGATTATGATGTTTTGTTGACACATGTCACTCTGACGTGTTACTGTCTTTCTGGAAATTTTCCTTCTAAATATTTCAATAGCAATTGTTTACACAGTACAAGAGATTAGAATGATAAAATAAATAGTGTTAACTGATTCTGGAAATTCTCAGCTGCTTAATCTCTTGTGTCTGTTTCTCTGTGTCTGTGTGTGTGTATATATATACATGTACACATATATCTCAACAAAAAGAATGTAAAAGGGAAACCAGAGAGATGAGTGTGATACAAGCTGTAGTTCCAGTTCTTTAGGTGACTTCATATAGTAAACTGCTTTCATCTTTGATTTTTGCTATTCCATTTTAGTGATTTGCCATGGTGTCCTTTTTTCTCAATTAATATTTGCAAAGTGGTTTCATAAATCTGTTTTTTTGTTGTTGTTGTTTGTTTGTTTGTTTTTCTCTGTTTTCCCTCTAAGCAGTTTATTTTAATTCTCTTATGCTCTGAATTCTCAGAGACTTAGGTAGAACACAAAATATTACCCAGAAAAGGTAAAACAGTACTGCCTATATAGGTGAGAAATTTATGGATTCCAAAGGCTTCAGGAAGATCTTGTATTTGGACTGTAGAGCAAACTAAACGATTTTGAACAGCATGTACATCTGGATGGTTTCCTGTGGAGACTCAAGAGCTTTGTCTATTGAAGTAATGCCACAGAATGAATATTGTTGGTAGATGGTACAATGTGAAGAGCTGCACTGTGGCCTCCTTTGTTGGCATAACAGTAGAATCCATCAGCAGGAAAATTCTTCAAACAAGCTAGAAACAAAATCATTCTACAGAAAAAAATGCCATTTTCTTCATTAATCTCATCTTGGATTTTCTTCCTAGCCTGTATAGAAGTTTGTGAAGTGCTACAACACATCTCCGCTGTTTAGTTTCTTCTACTTAATTCTGTGGGTCTTAGGTTGCTCTCAAAACTAAACTTAACCACAGCTGCAGAGTGAAAGGGTAAGATTTGCAAAGCACCAGAGAGCCCTCAAAGAAAGAGTTTGTGCATGGTGCCTTAGGGAGGACTTTAGCTTTTCTTCATTTGATCTGGATAACCTGCTTGCAGTGCAGGTTGTCAGCAGGTCTCCAGCAGGTCTTCCACTTTGTAGAAACTGGAGCTAAGGCCCAAGCCAGGCTAACAACCATAAGGTAGGAAGTTGTTTGGGTTCTTTTGTCTGCCTTTGGATGGGCGTTTGACCCAGCATATATGTTCAACATATTGATATAACTGGGAAGGAGTGACAGAAGAAATCTCATTAAAAATTTATCTGATGTTTGACAGATCAGAGACTTCAGGTAGTGATGAGGACTCATGATCCATCAGCCCCAGATCAATTACATGGATTTTCATAACTCAGGGCTAGAACTACACCAGCAGGCAGCTCATTTCATATGCTAATGCATTTATTATCCTTCTGTCATGTTTCACGTTGAAATTATTTGTTTATTTAGCAAATCAAACTTGAAAAGGAGAGAAAAAGCATTATGTTATAGAGGAACTCCTTACCCACAGAAGTGTCCTGCATTGCAGAAAATGCCTATTTCTCTCTATTTTTTTTTTTTTTTAATTAACTGCTGGTGATGTGACGCAAGGGTCTCATCCCAGCTTACAATGAAAGTTTACAGAGAGTTTATTTTCAGTCCCCCTCGCTGTCCTATACAGTCATCCATTACAAGATACTCTGTCCTTTAGTTGTTCTTTTGTTATATGTATGGCATCTCAGGAGTGGATTTCTTGTTACCAAAGTATTATCCTCATATATTAACTTTCAGTTCATGTCTGCCTTTTCAAGTGCACTGTAGCTTTTTATTTATTTATTTATTTATTTTTATTCATACTGATGCCTAGGTTTGGGCCTACCTGATAACAATTCTGGAATAAATCAACATCCATCCTTCTATCTTTAAGAAGGACAGAGATTCCTTTGGGTGTGTGTGGGTAGGAGAAGCCTAGACAGAGAGAAGAAATAGCATGTATAGCTTGAGTAATATCTTACAAATGAAAACATGAAGAAGAGAACAAGAAAATACTTTTATTTCCCTAAGATGTACCTTCCAAACAGAAATCCCAAGAAACATGCTGTGGCCCAACCCCAAACTGCACACACAAAAAAAAAAACAAAACCTTCAACTAAATCACACTTCAAAACAGGGAGAGGCTAAAGGATAAATATGACATCTCTTATACCTTTGTTTACAATGATGCTTATGAAAAACGAAGTAGTAGAATGAAGAGAATAGAAATTAAAATATGTTTTATAGGAGCAATGGAGAAAATCCACACAGACATTTTAAAAGACCAATGCTGATTACTGTTATTCCTGGTTATCACTAAGTACAACCACAGTACGACCACTGCTTGAATTATGGTTTTGAATTATTCATTACTTTTAGTTTCAAGTAAAACAACTGCTTGTGTAGTCTTTAGCCTTTTAAGTTAATTCTTGCAGTAAAACATGAAAAGCTAAGAGACTTGAGAGTTCAGAGATGTAATTCTCTATTAAAAACCTTGCCCTCTTAAAAAAAAAAAAAAAAAAAGAATGAAAGACAGCAAATAAAACACAAATCCTGAGGAACACCTCTTAACATTAGCATTGTGGTATGTTAGTCTAAATCAACAAGAAAGTTAAGAGGTGAAGTGAAAAAGAAAACTCATGAAAAGACCTATTTGTTTAAGATCTTGCCACAAGACAACAGCAGGGTCAGGAACAGAACACAGCCTTGAGCTGATGCCCCTGGCAGTCTTACATGTGCGTCCTGCATGCTTCTGCCTCCTGAATTGTTCCTGTCAAACAATGTCATCTACTTTTTTCCTTCTATTCAATTTCAAGTTGCTGTTAGGAAGATGGAGTGTCAGAATAATGTGACCTCTTTCATAAAATACTTCATATGTATTTTGGAAAATGTTTCATTAGCCATGAAGCTTTCCTTGGGCATTTTTGTTTCAAAGTTCCACATAGAAGCAGACAGTGGTGGCTCACAGCCTTCTGGTTTGCAAAAAATGTACTATCATACAATGTTCACCTATTTTTTTATTATTATTTTTTTCTTATTGTCTGGTCCCCAAAAGAAAGAAGACTTTCTATGCTGTCTGTTTCCTGCAATTACTGTCTTTCTGAAATCCTTTTTAAAGCATCTGTTTTCATCCTCATTTGACAGAAGTGGAAAAAAAATCTGTAAGAGAATTTAATTTCTGTAGATCAAGTGAAAATATGTCAAAAAGAGAGGGGAGACCCTACATGTGATCTGACTGAAGGAGAGGCTGCAGGATAAATGCCGCTTGCTCATATTGCATGAGCAGTCACTCTAGTTGCTATTTTTAATATTTTTTTAATAGAAAAATAAAAAAGTGCTGGGATTCATGTAAGTAGAGCTGCACAGGGGATTCAATTTTTGTCAAATCCTCATTGTTTTTCCCCATGAAACTGTTGTGAGCTATTTTGAACTTAAACATTTTTGGCAATTAGGTTTTTGAAGCTCTTTTCCTCCATGCTTCTTTTCTATGGGGAAAAAATATTAAATAAATAGAAAAGGTGAAAGGAAACAGGAAGAAAAACCCTGAAGTTAATTACTTACTTTCTGTCATTTTCCTTGGAATGTTTCCAAAGAAAATAAGTGTTTCATTTGTAAGTATAAGAATCTTTTGTCATACCATGGTTAACTTTGGGAGACCTGCCGGCTAACCTAGCTTCTTCAGCATTGTTATTAGGAAAGGTTACAATTTTTACTTTTCCCCTGAGACATATATCGGCCAAGTCTTCAGCAATCTATCTTGACTACATTAATTTGTGCTTCTAAATTGAGAACAGTTTTGGTTCAAGTATCTGTTTTGTTTCAAATGCAATATACGGTAAAAGCCGCTGCATTTTATTTTCTGCTCTGTTGCTAATGATGAAGTGTCCCCAGCGTCTGAAGTTTTTTCTAGCAAAAATGAAATCTAAATCTGCCAGCTAATCATAGCTCTGTCAGGGATTTAAGGCTTCTGAATCCCTCTACACAGTCTTTTCTCATATTATTCTCTTGGCAGGTGTTCCAGGGCTGAGATTTCATTTTTAAGGTGCTGTGAATAGCGGCTGTAGGATCTGAGTGACTATAGTTTGATCAGCTGAAAGGACCCAGGGCAGTGAGGCATCTTTGTGTTTAGAGGCTCTCTGTTTACTATGAGATGCTTTTTTTATTATTATTTTATTATTTTTTATTTTTTAAAAAAGATGGATGAGATGTGACAGGGCATCCATTAGTGTTATCCCTATTTAGCCATCTTTATTGAACGAAAATGTCTAATGATGCTAACTGCTGTTTAAGACAGAGGCCTAGAAATCAAATATTACATCTCAGACTATGCAAACAACCCTTTAAAAACGTATAAAATGACTAATCAAATATACCCTTGAAAAGAACCATTAACTTTTATTTTCTAAAGGAGGAATGCACTCACATGTCCTAGTAAGGTTTAGTAAGGTTTAAAGGAGAAACTTTTTTTTTTTTTTTTTTTTTTTTTCCAATTAGATCCATTACTTGAGGAACAGATGCCTTAGAGTTTAAAACTGCATTGTACAAAATGCAGGCCTAACACAGCCTGCCCAAGTGGCGACAGAATGCTCAAAATGACCCAGTTAGGCTTTTTTTTTTTTCAGCTCTGTTTTTTATGACAGAAGATACCCTAAGAGAGAAGGTCTTTGTTTTGCCTTAGGGAGAGTATGCATGCTCAGGGGAGGCGACTGCTAATTGCAGATAACTTTGTAATGGCTCTTGCCAGAGAGCAGCCGGCTCCATGCAGTAACAGGATTAAAGCTTTCCCTTCTGGGAGAGCAGACAGGGCCCCAGCACCAAACCCTCCTCCTCATGCCACGTGGTCAAAATGCAGGACTGGGCAAGACCACAGCACACAGGTCTTGCAGCTGCAGGTTGATAAATGGCATTACTCTGTCATCATATTTGGCATGACCACCGAGGGTTTCTGAGCAGGCTGGGCATGCTGATGTTCAGGCCTCCCTAGCCTCTGGGGTGGGAGGAGAGGGAGGCTGGTGAGTGAGCAGGTTTTCTTTAGCAAGTGGGCCAGGACACAAGATTGCATGGCCAGCACAAAGGGATTTGGTGGTGGGATGTAGAAACTCACTTCAAATCTTTACTTCCACACTGGACTAACCTCCCATTTCTGAAGAGCTGGCATCACTGACTCAGTAGCTAAGAGCCTGAGGTGCTCTGTGAGATGACATTGTGCTTAAATTTTATTTTCTAATGAAAGCTTAAAAAAAGAATCAGTTGCCTATCTCAAAAAAAGGCCTTGAGAGACATTGTCTTAGAGAAGTGCTTCTTCTGCATGGTATGTCTATCCAGGGCTACAAGCACTGCATCTTTGTAGGAGCTAAACAAAAGAGCTCTGTTACTACAGCTAGCTAACAGCACATTGACATTTGTTGCAAGTCGCCTTTGAAAGAAATTAATTTGGAGTTTGTATTTCAGGTGTTTTTCCCTGTAATGCAGTAAAACTCAAAAGGAAGACATAAATTAAATCATTTATGCCAATAATACTTCCAAATGCTTTAAAAAACAAGTAAACAAACAAAAACTATGTGGCTGTACAACATTATGACTACTAAGGGAGGTTTGACAACTTAAAAGTGAAATCATGTCATGCTTGTAAGATTGGGGTTTTAGTAGGAAGTGGCTGTCAGCCTCTGTGCATTTTGCCTTTGTAACAACCAATCCCTAGATAAGAAGCTTGTAGTAGGATGGAGTTAATTGTGATTCAGCTAAAATGCTGTTATATTTATAATGTAGTATGTCAAGGCAGGGGAAGCACACAGGGCAGACATCAGTGTGTTGGTGAGATTTTTAAAATGTTAAACTGTTGATATGACTTTTGAGGAGTGGAAGTCTTTAAAAAGCAACACCTTTATGCTTATCTTTTCTGTCGTCTAGATACTCTATGAAATTACTAACTCAGAACACTTTCTTTACAATCAGTTGAGCAAATTAACCCAAGATATCATTTGTCTGCTTCAGACCTTGTTTCTAATACTGATGAAAGAAGCGATGGAGGTAAAGGAGGATTAATTCACAATTTCAGTGTAAGAAATAGGGAAATATTTTATATTCACAGCAGGGAAGTATTAATTTAGTCAATGATTAAGACAAATGCTCTAATTTTGTGATAAAGGATGTCAAATCAAGTATTTGGGAGCATATTTTGAGTGACTGTTTTGAGCAGAGCTCTTTCTCATGAACTCTAGATGTGGTCTCTGGTTATTACAGCCTATGCTGTGAATAGAAGACTGAGCCTAAACTTGAGACATAAGTTTTCTGACTCTATCCTATTTTGAAAGCATTGCTGTTGATATCTGTGAGAAAGCTATGCAGCTGAAAAGCAGTAATTGCCCTGCCTGGCCAAGAAATATTGCCTCCTCTTCAGTTGGAGGCACGCAGGATGGAGGAAGCAGGTGGCAGGAGCTGGAGAATGCTGGCAGAGATAAAGCAGATGGGGTCAAGACAGCTCAGGGCAATGCTGGCCAGCCATAGCCTGACTGGGGCTGCTTTTCCCTCATCCTGCAATTCAATTTATTTAATGGGCAAATGTTAGAGCTACTTTTTTTTTTTTTTTTTTTTTTTTTTTTTTTTTTCCCCTAAACGCAGCAGCTGAAGGAAGAACAAGCAATGGGCACGTGCAAGGAGTCTGCAGGCTCAGCTTTCTGATGGGGCCAGCTGCATGTGGGGTAATGGATCCCAGAGCTCGAGGGCCGTCCCAGTTTTCTGTTGTGGACAGATCTGTCACCACAGCTCATGTCACCACAGTGTCCTAACAGCCCAGTTATCACCAGCTGCTTAACACAAGGGCTGGCAGAGATTTAACCCCAAACCTGGATGTGTTTAATTTATGTTACAAACTTTTTTTTTCTTGACAGATTGAACAAACAGAGAAGCCCCTCTTTTAGCAAAGATCTTTAGACTAGCAACATTTAAAAGCCAGAGGAAGAATCCAGGATGAGATTTCCATTCCTATCAGCAGTGGTCCATGAAACTAATTGATGTTTAAATGAAATTAAATCAATGGGACAAGATCTGAAAACTCTCTAAAGTAAGTGAAAGTGTATATTTCTGGGCAGGCTGGCGAAGCTACAGTGAGCACACAGTCCAGCTTGTCAAGGGCTCTGACTTTTCCTCTGCACACTGCAGATCTTGTTCATCTTCTTATCTGGCACAAGCTGATTCTAGGCTAGTGAATGGTTCCCCAGTCAGATAGCTTTTAAATACAAAGTATGTTTTTTTTCTTTTCTTCAGTCTAAAGCAGTGCTAAAATGGTTATGAAGCTAACAGTTAGAGATTCTTTTTTAAAAAAAGTTTCAGTGAGTTTAGAGATAGAAAGTATTCATATCAAAACTGAGTGTTTAAAAAGAAATGGATATATTTCCATGCTTCACTTGTAAGCATGACATATAGCTATGAGTGATGAAAAATATTGCCTCTTCATGGAGAAGTCTTCATTGGAGAAGATATGGCAATTTTGCAGGGCTTAAAGAAACAAGAATTTTAAAACAGTGTGTTGAAATATTTTTATTTTATCATTACTTTTATTAATTTGTTTGAATTTGTGACCAAAATATGCTAGATGTTACAATAACAGTCCCTCATCATAAGGGTTTAAGATCTTATGTCACTACAAAAATCAAACAAACAAAAACACACACACACATATAAATGAAAATTATAGGTTCAATACAGAAGTTCATTTTTGCAATTTCAAATTACTGTTGGTAGTTATGTGTTTATGCATTTGACATACTTGAGCTCAAGGTATCTTAATTATTAATTTATTTGGGGAAAATGTTTTAAAAATATACTGCTTCTATAATTGGGACTAGACTTGTTTTCAGTGGAAGATTCTGGAGTGTGAGCTTGGCTGAAAATTTTGTTTTTGAATTAGAGATGGTCGATGTGAGAAGGTGCATACTGCTGTCCTTGTTGAATATCTGAGAAGTTGTGATGAAGACAGTATACAGTCTGTTTTTCTTAAAGAAATCACAAGTGAATAAAAGACCAATCTAATAGTCCACTTGCAAAAAGCAACAATATTTCTTTTACTCATTAACCATTGTGCTTATTTAGAAGTTGGTTATCAAAGACTAACTAAATTTTCTGTGAGGTCTTGAAGAGTACAGGTTTCTTGATTTATTTTATTTTATTTATTTATTTATTTATTTTTAAGATTTGGAGCCAACTCTGGGAGGAGCAGGGGGTTCAAAGACAACCATATATGAGTAATGACAGGTTTTAGTGCTGCTTAAGGGCAGTAGGGGAATAATACTGTTATGTTTTTGATGCCATCTAAGAAGGTGGCATCAAAATAATTCTTTTTAGGTATTTCCCATTTAAGAGGTTAATATCCAGGTATGACTCTTCCACTAGTAACAGAAAAACAGAAATCCAAGGAAAAATTAGAGATATGACCATATTATATTACGTATTATATGCAACATATGTATATAATATAATCATAATATAATATAATTTTTAATGTAATCTCTTTAATGTATGCTATATGTATAATTAGCATATGCATAAATCTTATTAAAAACATTTCATAGCTTAGTAATAATAAACAGCTCTCATGTGGTAGCATATATTATCCTTAACTACAAAATTTCCTATTTTTCAGTAGACAGACTACAATCTGTAATTTAATACTCTCACTTTCTTGGGAAACACGTTGTCATTTCAGAACCTTTTGTTGTTGTTATTCAGTCAGCTGAGATATATTACCATCTTTATGCCTATTACTACAAAATTCAATTATTTATATCCGAAGCAGAATGAAGATCTTGCCTCCAGGGATTATGTGTTGAGGGCCCAGCGCCTCAACTGGATATTCTTTCTAGTAGAAAAGTGCTGGATTCTCTTTACCTCAAGAGGAAAATTACAAATCAGTAAGGATTTGAGTGAAGGAATTTAAAAACAATCATTCATGACTTCTATTTTGGGCATGTGGCATGAGACCTCTTGAACTAATTTTGGAGGCTACATGCTGATTTGCTGGAGAAGCAGACCTCTCTGACGGTGTCTCAGATTTGGCCTCTGAAGTAAAAACATCCAAAGTTGCTCTGGGAAACCTTATGATAATCTTTAAAGTTACATCTGTGGAGTCTCAGATGGTGCAGAAAGATAGCATATTTACCTTCTTAAAGTCATATTGTTGGTGACAAAACTTATCCAACATTTATGTTCTTAGTGAAGATATGTTGCATGTTGAAGTAGCAATGTCCTGCCAGCCACATCTCCTCAAATTGGTACACATTACATGCCAAATGGAGACCTTGAAGTTTCATAGCAACTCCACCTCTAGAGCCATGATGTAACATAAACCTCTTGGCAGTTCCACATATCAAAGCCATGCTTGTCTCAATTTGTTTTTGGATTTTGTCATTTGCTGTAACAGCTGTCTCTTAAGTAGCGTAGAGTAAACTCTGCAGACAAATCTCACCATGGGAATTCTCCTCCAAGGGAAATCTTGTGTTGTGTGAATTAACAGCTCACATGTTCTGAGCAGTGCATTCCAAGCGTGTCATGCTGGTGAGATGTTAGATGAGCCTTAGCATGGAAAGTTGACTAGTTTCAGTAAGGAGTGCAGAACAGCATGTGTGTACCTCTTATACATAGTAAGATATGCCAATGCAGCATGCAGAAAGATAGTCAAATCAAGTGTCAATGAGTGTAAATGACAATTGGCATTCCTAAAGGCTTAGCTTGCACCTTGCTCTGTCCTTTTGTGCAGGTTACCTAGCTGTCTCTCTTTTTTTTTTTTTTTTTTTTCTTTTTTTTTTCTTTTCCAGCTGTGCGTGAGAGATAATTCTTCTCATACTTCTGTACAGATGTTGTGGGCCATGGTGAGACTTGGGTTCACACAAGCTCAGTTAGAGGCTTACTGAAAGCTCTAGTGTAGGTGGTCTAATAGAGAGTTTTGGTAGAGGGTATCCAATTTCAGAATTATGCCAATTCCTGTATCATACTTTACTGCTTACAAGCAAGTGGGATTTTTCTTGTTAACTCTATTCAGAAGCCATTGTCTTAGCAAATTCCTCTTGAGTCATCTTTGGGTTGTTGTTTTTCATCTTCACGTCTGTCTGTGTTGCTGTTTTGATTTTACCTGAAATATTAAATGAGGACTTCAAGACCTAGCCTCCAACTACGTTGCCTTAGCTTTAGGGAATAAAAAAGACTACCTAACAAAGTATATTTGTGAAGATCATACCCCTGCAAAATATATGATTAGCTGGTTCTACCATGATAGTGCCCCAAAAAAACAACGCTTTTAGAGCATCTGAAGTTAAATAACTGGGCACAATAATCTTGTTAAGAAAGATGTTATGCTCAATGTAATAGAACAGGGATAGTAATTTTAAGTTTAGAATTTAATTTTCCTGGAAGTGGAATATAATTGAAATATAGCTATAATATATATATAAATATATGAAAGTGAACAATACAAAAATCTAATAAAGGACAAAGAAAGTAGTGGCTTTAAAAATGGGAAAAACATGATCATGTTAGAACAGTTCTAAGTCTAGGAAGAGCTGAAAAAGCTTGCAAAATTTGAGGGTTCTCCTCTTGCCACCCCAGCCACTGATACTGCAGCTGTTCCTGCAAAAGGCTAATTTGGCAGAAGTTAGCTTTAATACCAATTGGAAAAGGAGACGAAAATATTTTTGCTGTGATCAGACTAGATGAATTTCACACAGCTCTGTAAAAGAACAGGCTGGCCCAGCAGCAGTCAAATCACACTTAATCCTTGTTTTGAGAGTTTAAGGGAACAATAAACTCTGTGCTGGTTCTTTGCTCACGAATAAATGCAGGGCAAATTCTGTACCTTCCCTTCATCTATAAGGGTGTGTTGCATTAAATAAGAGGTAGTCAAAGGAAATGAAAGGTACAGATCACTGAGGTTGACTCAGCAACAGCCCCCTCTGTGTCACGTGAAGTTGGAGCTGTCATTACTATGTGCTGTGTTCTTTCCTCCTCTGCTTGTCAGAAGGAGTGCTCAGGTTCCTGCTGCTCAGGGGGTGGTGGGGACTGGCTGCACCAATAGTCCATTGAGCTCCCCAGTCCCTGGCTCGCTCACGTCATCTGGTCTTACAGGGAGGATTGGTGTGTCTGTTCAGGCTAATTGGTTTGACAGCTAATCAGAGTTAATGAGCCCAAAGTACAAAATGAAAATGTCATCTTTGCTCTATCTTGTATAACTCTGGCACTTCTCTCATTTTGGTGAAGACTATTTGTGTCACTTAGATTGAAATACCTTGTTGATCTTGTTACCTGTATGACTGCCCTGAGCACAGGGTAATGCCTCTCTTAATGCCAGGAAGTGTATGAATAAGGTGATATAAGTCATTTTAATGTTAACATGGACTGTCCGTGACCTCTTCTTTTCACTTGTCTATCAATTTACTCATAACTGAGCTGCACTTTTTCAGATCTAAACAGGGTGCTTAAAAATGAGAAAACTGACTTGAAGTGTCCAAATCCTGGTTTGGTGCAAACCCACAGAAAATCCAGTGCATTCCTACAGTATGTATTTGTTAAGTGAAACTGAATTCCAGAAAGTTTTTAGGCAAGTGTATTCCTGTCAACATCTTCCTGCTGCAGCTCATCTCCAGTGTCCAGACTCTGTATTAAGAGGATTGAACAGGCATTGCAGTGCATGGCGGCTCATTTGTTCTGTTTCTGTTTTTAATTTTGGGAGCCATTGGACATATAACGTCATTTCTCTGGCTGAGTTCTTGGTCTGTACAGTGCAGATGGTAATTCTTCCTAAATCAATTATTTAGGAGGTTAGATGAAGCATAACTACCTTTTCAGGTGTCACTTCTATTACCACACGTGAAAATAATGCTACCATATCAGGTACATTTTAGATTCACTGTCAGTATAGAAATGACTACAAATACTGTAGACAAATTAGAGCCTATACTGTAACTGTTTATGAAAGATATAATAACAGTCATTATAGAAAAGGTTACGGTTAAAAATTTCTATGCCTTTTTTCTACTTCATCAGGTCTATCAAGCATTATTTGCAACATGTCTGTTTTATTAAGCAACCTTGTGAAAAGAAAAGGAAATGCAAAACAGAGCTTTTGGGATGGATGGCAATTACAGCATCCAGTTCAATCTTAGTGATCCTGATTAGGACAACCAAGTTACATAATAACACATACAGATAATATGCCTAGATATACTATCTATATAGGTATATTTAGTACATTAATTTGATTAAGAAGCTATCCATACCTATACCCTTGTGTATCAGAGAAGCAAGCATGTAGAAAGAGGTCACAAGGGAAGTATTAAATTATTTTTTTGGGGAAAAAAAAAATAATCTTGTTTTAAAGGAAATTACTACAATTAAATATGAAACAGCACCTTCCATGACAGCAAATCACATTTCATGAGTTCACATGGCAAGAACAGTGTAAAGTTTGTTCTTAAAACTGCAGTTAGAAGAGTGCAGTGTTTAATCTGGAAAAAAATCAGCTATGTATAGATTGGATAAAGAATTGCTAAGGTTAACAGGAGCTTTGGAGGGGAGGGAAGGGCAAACAAGTAGGTGGCATTTCTTTGGGTAATTGTTCCATTTATAAAAACAGAGCTACGAAGCAGGTATAAGAACCCTAAGGATGAAGAATGGGTTAACCATGATCCAGAAAGCATTTTAAGTCTTCTATATGGGAATCAATTACCCCAGCTTACCTTGAATTTGTAGCCTGGGGCTCCCACGAGCTTGCTTCATTTTATCACTGTAAGCAGGATAGGAGCTATTCGAAAGCTATTTCTTTCATATGGCATGGCTCTTCCTCTTGGTGTTGTTGCACAGGAGTTGCAATTCATACTGCTGTCATAGTATCAGAATAGAGACTATTTGCCACATACCTTTCACTACAGGATTGCATTGTTTCTGATGACATATTAGTTTTGATGTGTTCAACCAGTTTCTAAAGAAATGTTTATTATCTACTAAAATAAAAATACCATTTTATTTGATTAAATATGCAAATATTTAAGTAAGTTTTTCTAGTGAATATTCCTTCCTGAAAGTAGAAGTTGCATTTTTCAGTGTTTCATGCGGCATGGTTAAATTATAATAGGCTTTAGACTACTTTTCAGTCTTCATGATTTTGCTTTTGCAGTTTCATGTAAATGGAAAATGGTCAAATGGTGGTAAAATGGTCAAACCTTTTATTAAGCTACTATGTTGCCAATTGAGGGGGATTAAAAAGTATTTTGTATTATGGGTAAGAAGATTCCAGGGATCTATTTCAGGGCCTGATAACAAATTACGTTGTTATTATTATTCAGTATTGTCCTCCAATGATTCTGCAGTATTCAGTTCATAAGCAAAAAGACTGACTTAGACAAGACTTCATGCCAGAGATATTAAAGGAACTAATCTTTACGCCTACCTCATTAGGAGGAATTGCTCAAGAACATCTTGTCCTTATATACAGATTGCCCCTGCAAGGCTGCCAATGTCAGCAAGACCTTGGGTGCATCTGTCATGCTCGTGGCTGTAGATTCGAAACATTTTCTTCTGTGTATTTGTGCATGAGTGCAAAGAATTCTGTCAACTCTTTTTTGTTTGTTCCCTTTGTTTCTTCAGTCATATAAGAACAAACATCTGGAATCAGGCCAAGCCACTTTCTTTCTTTTTTTTCTTTTTTTTTTTTTTTCCTAACAGGTTAGATAGTAAAGTCTTTTTTTTTCCTCCTATCTACAGGAAACTTTTCTGATAATTAAATTAATATGAAAATATAATGTTTTGTCTGGCCAGGATTTCAGGTCTTTCATGGACTGGATAAATCAAAGGACATATTCCTTCAGATATGTTAGCCAAGCTAAAAAGTTATTTTGTAATTGTAAAAACAATAATTGTTCAGATAATCATGACCTATTTTTTTGCTATCTCAATATACAAATATCTTTCAGATACTTTGTTAGAAAGGTTTCTTCAGGACAGGAGTCCCTTGTGATAGTGGTGGATGGTTGCGTTGAATTTGTCATTGCTCTTTGAGGTAGTCAGTGGCATCTTGCTTTTCCCTACTGCTCTGAATATCACTGCAGCAGCCTGAGATGCTTAATTTTATAGAAGCATGATTCCACAATAAGAGTGTTTACTTTGTCCAACAGATCTTGTGATCCTTCCTTTAATGTTTGCTATTGTCTTTTGCCACCTCCTATTTGTTTGCAATCTGCTTAATGTATGCCTTACCCTGCAGTGTTCCCAAACTGCAGGATAAGATAGGTTATTTGACATCTTATTGTAGTAGGGCTACATGACTTGCATAAATCTACTAAAATGGTAGTCTATTGCATATTGCCTTCAAAATCTCCTAAGCATTCAACTTTGTTCCGTAGCCAGCTGGCAGACCTTTGTGATATCATTCTGATTTTATGGTAAAACACTGATGTGAATCAGTGATCGCTGAAGATAACTGAATTGATATAACAAAAGGCAACTGAACTAAAGTTTAGTGGATAACTGAAGATAACTGAAATAACTACACTAATGTAACTGAGATAACTAAAGAATCAAAGGCCAAAGCACACAGTTATACAGAGTGATCCAGAAACTATGAAACTATCCAGACAATGAGTGTCATGGCATCCATGAGGAAGCCGCTTTCGGATCCCAGCACGTTCTGCTGCATTTGTGTGCATTCACCTCCATTCTGATCATATGGCAGAAAAGGCTTGAGTGTTGACCTTGTTTAATGTTAGTGTTTAGGGTGATATTTGGTGTTTGCATGCAAGTGTTGGTGTGGACAGGACCCTTTCAAAGTGGGACCAAAAGTAGACCTGCAAAACTTACCGTGTAAAATGTATGAAAGGGAGAAGTGTTGCTCTTGAAAGAGGGCAGACTGGTTGACCTAACAGATCTTTTGCATTCTAACTTCTAGAGTTAATGAGAAAAAGACAAATTATCTTTTGTAGTAATCCCATTTTTCAAATAGACATGGTGTTAAAGGAGAGAACCAGAAACTTTATTTGAAAACAGAGAAGCTGACTGTTTTGTGATCAATGATATCCAGCAGGTAATGCCTGGAATACTAAGTCCTCATTTTCCAAAAGGTAATGGAAGAAAGTATAATGATAAATGGAAGGAAATGCCATGCCTAGCTTTCAAATGTAAATTCCTCCAAACACGGTATTTTGAAGGGGAGCCCTCAGGACAGCATGCATGTGTGCATTTTAATTGGAACTAAATTACTCACAGAACTGGTCTTTGGATGTAAATGGCCTCATCTGTGTGTCCAGCTGCTGCTGCTGGGCATGGTGGGTATAACTTCTGAGTTTCAGTTACCAGATTGCTGGCCAGCCTAGATCACAGCCAGGCTACTGCCAGCACGGGGTTCTGTTAGGCTCAATTGTGCAGCTTGCACAGAGCTGGTTCTGCTGCAGAGCAGTGTCATTCGTAATGGCAGTTTGCTATGTTGAATAAGCAGAGGTGGAGAGAAGAATGTACTCTGCTTTCAATTTTGAGAGTTTCTTACCCATTTTGTAAATCATAAAAAAATAAATACAAACAACACACTAAGTTTTGCAGATGGGTTACAGCCATCTTTTGTCCTTTTACTGCAAAAGGGAAAATGTAATTAACATCAAATAGTGAGATAGCTTCTTGCTGTGTAATAGAAAGGTGATGTTGGAGTTGGCATTTGGTGAATGCAATCCAAGTTTATCAGATGGTTAATCAAATTGAAGGCCTCTACTGGCACCATCTTTTAGGAGAGTGATATCAGTCTTGGGGAATGAAAGAAGGATTGAAAGGAGGATCATTCCAGCTTTGCCAATTTTTTTTGACAGTATTGATCAGTAAACTAACGCTGTCTATAGTTGGAAAAAAGGCAAGGACATTATATTAAGTAGATAAAAGCTCCTAGTTACTTATGCTTTGTCACAAGATAACTTTTCTGAAAACTTTTGCTGGTGAGATGCATTCAAGGACAAGTTAACTTGTTTTCATGCATATATGGAGGGAAAAAATAGTATCCCTAATCGGAAAGAGTGACTTATCAGAATAGGAAAGTGATGCAATTAATTTCTGAATCCCTCTCTAAGACTGAACTGCTAGACACCTGCACATTTTTGTGCATCCAGATATAGGCAGAGTCTACTGACTCCCAGACTTAGCACTCTTCCTTTCCTTTTTTTTTCCTGTCACTCCATCTGTTCATATAGCACCTGCATTTCTATGCTTCACTGGCTCTCCATCTGTTTCTATAATTTGTATCTTTCTCCTCTGTTCATGGCCCTTAAAATTTATAATAGAGGTGGGGAGACATTAGGAATGAGTGCCTCAACATGTTCATCCTACAAAGTCCTTACACTAATGCTTTCAGTTCCTGCCTGCTGCAGTCTCTCTCATGCCTGTTCCTGCTCCTCCAGGGCAGCTTTAGTGTATTTCTAATAGCCCGCCATCTGCTTCCAATAAGCAGTTAAATCTTCTTTTGCCCAGCTGTTGCTGCTGATGCAATTTGTACCTTTGCCCATTTATGTTCCCTGTTAGAGAATACTACCTAGCAGCAGGATCACTGTACTCCACTGTGACCTTTTTTTGAGCCGCCAGTGGCTGACTGACTGGCTCATGGCATACTGAGGATGCAGATAGCCTTTTCACCTCAATGTTACTAGGCCTGGAAAAACAGTATTCCCTTTTCTGTATTGATACTGGCCAGTTAGTAACTTTATTATTGCATCTTTCTTTCACAAAAGCTGAATTAAAAAAGTAAGCAAACAAAAAACAGCCTGTCTTTCAGCATGAAATATAATGCTGACAATTAATTCTGTAAGATAGTAAAATTGCGATATGTTAACATCAATAAATTAAATAAAAGAAAAAACAACAACACAAGCATGTAAAATGGCCACGAAGATATGTTAAATATAATGGAGAAAATTGCTCTTTCCAGATTCTTTCATTTGCTATTTTTACCTAACTTGCACAGAAGACAGTATGACAAGCTTGCATTGCATTTTTACTACATAAAAATGCATAATCTAAGTGGTCTAGCTGTGCTTCTACTTGTTCCAGGGACAGAATGCTGTTTGTAATAGGAACTCTGCATATTGGCCAATGTTCTTTATGGCCACTCTGCATGTTGGAATATGGCTGTAAAGAACAGAACGGCTTTCCTTAATGCAAATGCAAGAAACGTAATGTGTACCAAGCTTCTCAAATTCCAGTAGAGCAGTGAAGCCTCCCAAAGAACTTTTCTATATGAAGAGTATGTTTTAGGAAATCCTGCAACCATTTTTTAATATGGTATTATATTGAATTCAGTAGCACTCGATGTAAATGTACAATGATATAAAATCACATTCATGCCATTCATGCTGCAAGATTGTCACTTACTGCCAACTATAGCATCAGATCTTTTCAAAGTCCACTAGTAAATCTAATGCCTTAGTTGTTCAATTAAAAGAGCATAACAAATTTATATGTATCTTCTATGTTGACTTTTTTCATTGGCCTGTAACGTTCGCGTAACTTTTACTCAAAAGGTAAAAGTGAAGATTTAACTGCATTTGTGTCTTTCATTTAAAAACAACAGATAAAATACTTGCACAGATGCATTAGAAATGTATTATAAAGAGTGCAAATTTTCATGCTTAATAGTCCCCTTACTAACACCTGTGCTATATCAGTTAGACATTGCTCAAATAAAATTATACATTATCGACAAACAGTGCTTGCTTATCCCTGACCAGAGAAAAACCCTTGAGATTACACTTTGCAAATGTTTTTGTTTATATAGGAAACTAGCCCCAAAAATACAGAAGGGTAACCTGCCTTACAAACATGGCAGTTAGAAACTCAGTGAAGGTGGTTTGTTTGTTTTTGTTGTTGTTGTTTTTAGCTTATCTTTCTTCAGAATGTATTTTCATACGTTTGTTTTCCTACTTCAATTTTTGCAGCTTTGCCTACTCTTGGGACTTTTCTGTTCTCTCCTTCTTTCACCTTTACTAATACAGCATTACTCTCTGATGCATGTTTATGCCAAGGCAATTAAAGTAACCCACACACTCAAGTTCTGCATTAAGATATGTCAGGGAGAGATGGGACAAATTAATAGACGGTGTTAAGTAAGGTCTTTAGAATCTCAGAATTCCAACTATATTTTAACACACATGATGTTAAATCAAATCATAGCGATAGTTAATTATAGGGTGGCACTGTAAGTGTCCTGGCCAGATGAAAGGTAGCTCGTGTTCCTCCATCAGTATGGGCTGGCATTATGAGAATGTGGTTACAGCTGCTGTTGTGCTACTGCTGGGAAAGTCAAGGATTAGATGATTTTTTAAAGTGTGATTAGGGATTCACAGAGAAACACCAGAACTGCAGGTCATTACTCCAATGTAATGTTGAAACTATGTCAGATCACAAGGTGGCCTTTTTTTTTTTTTTTTTTTTTTTTTTTTAGCTAAAAAGCACGGCTCTTTTCATATTGCAACTCCCTTGTCAATCAACTGATTATCAAAATGGAAAATCTTCAAGAGTTATTATTCCAAAGGACTGAGTCTCTCTGCCATTTTTAGTTTATCATAATGCAATTCAATCTGTCACTGAATGTCACTTTGCTCATATACACTTTGCAACGCTTTCAGTGTAACAAAATATAGTCACTCCCACCATTTCTTAATCTTCTGGTATTCAGGCCATTTTAAGAAGGTGACCTAGTATCATTCTCTCAGGCATTCAGTTAATCTGGTGCAAAAGAACTTTAAATAAGTAGCTGCTGTAGTCTTTCTTATTGGAGAACACTCTCAGCATTGTAGAAATACAAATCCCTGTGCTGCATACCTGAGAAATGAACTGGAAATATATATATATTATTAATGAGTTATTAAGAATAAGTATTTTACAGTGAGTTATATCTGAAGCACTAAAAGTGCTGCAGAAATATTAACCCCCACAACAGCCTTTGCACATAAGTAAACATGCGATCCAGGGAGCCTGTACATCTTGCTCAAGGTCACAGGGCCAAGGTTGCGTGCATGTCTTCACTTTAGGGCTTCTGCTCTAATAAGTAAGCTTGAATCCAAAATTCTCAGAAAATAGACAAATAACCCCCACCCCTTTTCCACCCAGTCACATTCAGTGGTCTGGTAGGAGTGGCTGGAAGTGAAGCATCAGTTCAGAAAAGATTATAAAACAACCTCATGCAGGTGTGTAAATTTGAAGCTCACTTTGACTTTGTATGGAATTATAACAGTAATGAAATGAGACTGAACTCGAATGAATAATGAGCTCTAAATTGAGAAATGGTGTGATGATGCTCTCCATAGTTCAATTAGTCAGCCATCTGTAGTACTTTCTAGTAATAGTTACGTTGCCTGGTTTAGATGAGATTTAAGCACCTCTGTCTTGTTTTCAAGAACATGTATGTGTTGCACAAGAGACTCTGGGCATCATGAGGAAAACACACCAGAAAGCGTGTGCACTGACCTGCATCCAATGCAACTATGTTAAATATGAAGTCAGGCTGCATATTCTAAACATTAGTCTTACGAGGAGTGACTGAGAGAGCTGGGACTATTTAGCCTGGAGAAGAAGAGGCTCAGGGGCGACGTTATCACACTCTACAGGTACCTTAAAGGAGGCTGTAGCAAGGCGGCAGTTGGTCTGTTTTCCCACGTGCCTGGTGACAGGACGAGGGGGAATGGGCTAAAGTTGCGCCAGGGGAGGTTTAGGTTGGATATTAGGAAAAACTTCTTTACTGAACGGGTTGCTAGGCACTGGAAGAGGCTGCCCAGGGAAGTGGCTGAGTCACCATCCTTGGAGGTCTTTAAAAGATGTTTAGATGTAGAGCTTAGGGATATGGTTTAGTGGAAGACTTGTCAGCGTTAGGTCAGAGGTTGGACTGGGTGATCTTGGAGGTCTCCTCCAACCTAGACTTTCTGTGATTCTGTGATTAACAGGGGAAAAAAGTGGATATAATTGAAGCTGTACCATGCCTTTCCTTTAAACGACTACTTGAAAAAGTCATCTCAGACTGTAATATTTTCTTGCCTTCAGCCTCTGGTTCCACCACAGAGACTCTGTTTGGGTGTTGTTCATGCTCAGGAAGTCCATAGCTGTCTTCTGCCACATTACAGAAGCACGAAAAACACTGACTCCTAACAAACAGCTTATTCTCACTATGCGAGTCTGTAAGGAGCTCATCCTTCATCTTAAGGAGGGTTTAAAAGACACAGAACTGGAACTTTTTTTTTTTTTTTTTTTTTTTTTACTAGATTACAGTGAGATGACAAGAAGATGATGTTTCTGCAGAAGTATAGAGCTAAGGTGGGAACCAGATAACGTGCAAGCTTTGAACAGGTTGGACCAAGACGAGGAAGGTAAAACAAATGTGATCTGGCCCAAACAAGAAATAGCTCAATCTTTAGTATTACCTGAAGCCTGGCAAGACTGAAGACATGACAGTTGATGTTTCAAAATGGCTAATACTGATTTTATTAGTTTCTGGGGTGCAGGAATTCTTCTGGAAAAAGGAAGGTAAGCCACTGGGAAAGGCTGGCTATATTTTTCTGTTGGTGTTAGAAATCAGTTACTTTACCATCTGAGAAAAAAGGCCTGTCCCTCCTTTTTTTTTTTATTTTTAACCATTTACTGCCAACATCAAAAGTACATGACCCATTAATAATGTCTAAGGAGAGATTATGCATTACGTCTGAATTGTCTACCGAAATACCTAATCATCATAAATTATTTCTAATTCCAGGTAGATCAGCAGAGTTCAGGTGCTCAAGCTCAGGTTTTCAAGAGTTTCAAAACTTTACACTTGCTGCTTTTATTTTCCTCTCTTCCCAGTAGCTGTAACATGCTGCTGCCCTAGGCAAGAATGTGTTTGGAGGCAGTGAAAAGAACAAGAGCTTTCCTCTACTGTCAGAAGTACTTGCAATATCTTTAGTGTTCCATGTAGACAGACATTTACATTTAATGGTGTATATGGTATATATGTTAAAGAACATCATTCACCTGTCCCAGAAAGCTGAGTTGTGTCAGTGCTGAGGTTTGTAGCAGGAGAAAGGGGCGAAGTCTATGCACCTCAGTTTTATACCAGGCTCTTCTTTCTGGTTTACGTGAAAGAAAAAGGCAGCTGGTGTGTGTGTATGTTCAAATGTGAATTCTGTATTTTCTGTCTGTTTCATGACTACACTGTCACTATGCTGCACTTACCACAGATAGTAATTACAGACTAGCTTTGATATGCATTTGATATGCAGTCCCTCAGTGTCTGCACAAATGCAAGTGTTATGGCATCAGTGGATTGGAGGAGCATAAATGACTTCCGACTATGTACCTCCCTGTAGCCATGCTATTGCTGCCGCCAGGGAAATGGGGATTTTCCATGAAGTTCTGCTGGCCAAAGAAAGGCATTGTTTTAGGGTTTACAATCAGGCTATTTGTTGGTACAGTTTTTGTATTTAAAATTGCGTGGAAGAGACCACAGAATTAAATGTGGCATCTCTTGCTTGTCCATTTGGTAGTGCCTGTGTAAAGGTAAGTGTCCTTGTGCAGTTTTTGGCACAAGGCTGGAAAAAGTTCGTCCAATAGATAAACAGTGGTTATATCCTAAGTGGATATCATCTCTCAGACTGAACAATAATTAGTTTCTCTTGTTCCTACATCATTTCAGATGTTTATTTCTTGCTTTTGCAGAATAATGGCTAAAGGTGCTATACCTGAGCTTCCAGAGACCAGAATAAAATATCACAAGGACTGGGTTTCAAAGGGAAGCTTGTGGTCTAAAATATAGGCAACAGCCAAAGATTATAGACAAAAGTTTGAGGAACTGATAATGAAAAGGAGTTAAATCATATGCATGACTACTTTTTTCAGGATACAGTTTACAAACTTTAATTTCAAACACATTTTAAATACTGAAAATCCAAATATGCTGTAATAGTGATGTGAATTTATACTTTTACAATGTCAGTCACTGTGGGAATTTAACAAAGTCTGTAGGATTTCTGTCTGAAATCGAATGACTTCAATGATTTGTAAAAAGCTAGAACAAAGGAATGAAAACGCTCAGTGGACATTACTGACTTTATTTCTACTCATAAAATTTGGTCCTGTTTAACATAATCTAGGTTCTGTTTTTCACTTTATTGATGCAGATAAAAATAACTTGTTAAATCTATCAGTGCAGTGCACACAGAAGTGTGTTGTATTGATATATCAATCAAGATTTTATCACACCCTAATTAGTGTGACGGTGCCTGTCACTGAAAGGAGGCTAACCTGATGTACAATGAGCAGAGTGTATTGTCTAAATAGTGCCTGTTAAAACAGTATTGATGTATATTAATTTTAACCTGCCCTTGACAGACTTTCATTGGTCTATTGCTCTGTCGCAGTTAGTAAATAATTTGCTAGTGATTACCTGTCACTAAATAGCTGAATCTTTCCACAAACAAAAGATGTTTTAAAAAAGTGTTTTATGATTTTTTTTTAGATAAGGAAGGTGAGTTTTCTTTTAGGAAAGCAAGTTAGTAATAAACCTGTTCTGTCTATAGGAGTGAATATATCCCTGAAATTCTAATTTAATTTTCTTTGTTTTTAATAGGAATGAATACTTCACCCCTAGGGTTCCTCTGGGGCTACACTCAGACCACTGAAGGACTGATGATTCTGTATTACAGAATCTTACTATGGCTAATAATAAAAGTAATATTTTATAATATACTTCTAATGACAGCTTTAATTTATGAGAAACAGGCCATATTCAAGCACTAAAAAAATTTGCAGAAATGCCTTATGTAAAAATTAACTATATTTTAACTACCAAAGTTGTCAATAGGCTCTATATAGTTGTTTCTAAAATACTGACGTTAGATAAGCAATAGTTTATTATCATGTGTATAGCAGCAAACTTCCTCTTAGGAAAAGAGGCACTGGGAAAACCTGTCGTGTGAGGTAAGGCAATATATATAATACACAAGAGTTTGTCAGAAGCTTTGAGTGAGACTTGACTGAAATGCTGACTAGATGGAAGGTTTGTGATTAATATCTTATGTTCAAATAAAATTTAATATTCTGTTGCCTAAAAGCAGCATGATAATTAATAATAATAATTAACAAAAAACCTGCAGGATATCCACCTGCAAACATGTATGAAAATAAATTCTTTATTATGCTTTTCCCCAAAGGTATTGCCCCACAGATTCCACATTAGCCTGTGCCTAACTATTATGAGATATGCACATGCAAATTTTTGTTAGATAACCACATGTATCTTTCATTGATACAGACACAGATTTGGATTAGAAGGCAAAACTGCACCCACTGAATAAGACTATGCCTCTTCCCAAATAATTTTTCCAAGTTCGGACTATAGGGTGAATTACAATTAACTTATGTAAGGAAACAGAAATGAACATCTGCCTGCAGATCAGATTAAATTAAAGCCATGTATGTGAGTATATGCAGCATATGAGGCTATTCAGTCAATAAAGCTTCATTCGATCATTATCGTTTTGCCTATAGGGTGCAGCTGGAGGTCTTAACTGAAGTTTCATTTTGCTGGTTGCCATTTATGCATCCACTGAATTAACAATCCACTGAATTAAGCACAGAAAATAAATAAGTAAATAGAGCCGTATTGGAAAATATTGCCTTAAGGCAGCCGTTCATTATGGACTTGTCTTCAGTTACTTTGAGTTCAGGTTGAGGGTATTTTGTTTATAGCTTGCTGCAGGCTTAGTACTGCATATAGGACTGCTGCATTAGCAGAGTTCCGTCATTTGACACGTATCTGTGACTACGGGTATGTATCTGATCCTTTGCAGCACCATTGACTTGTGAGAGGACATATTAGGATCTATCAGTGAGGAAACTTATGTCTTTCGACTGGTATTACAGAGGTTTGTCTATTCTCAGGAATACAACTATAGCGTCAGTTAATCACTGATCTTTTCAAAATTGTGACTCCTAAATTGGGTATTATTATTTCATTATTTGTTAATTTAAGAACATAAAGTCCCAAACAGGAAAGGGAATCCTAAGGTCATATTCGTTTTGGAACTAAAGGTCACCTTCATAGTGCACACTAGAAAATACAACCTCAGTTAGATACGTGTTGATGAAGTCAGCAAGCAATTAAGGACATGACTCCTACACAACCTCTTCAGCTTACTAGTCACTTAATCATACAAGGTGCTGAGCCTTGCCACCCTGGCCCTAAAACAGATGCTTAATTTTAAACATGTGACTTGGTTGCAGAATTCTGTGAGATTACTTGTGCATAAAATTAGACACCTGTTTAAATGCTTTGGTGGATCAAAGCAAGCATGGGCAGCATTTTGCTGGATTGCGCATTAACTGGATCTTATCTCTTCCGCATTTCAGACTCTTTGGTGGATATGAGCTTATGCAGTGGGATGAGAGTGTCCTCTGAGTATGCTGAGATTAAGCATTTCAAAACTTAGTGTATTTGCTGATGTTTGATAGTGAAATCAATCCCGATTTTTTTCTGTTCTAATTTATTTTCTGTTGCATATTTCCTCTTCTTGGCTATTCTGTTCCATACAAATGCGAGAGACAAGTAAGCTAAACAAATCATCACAAACTCAGCTCTTCCAGAAATCATGTTGAGGCTATTCTCAAAAATAAACACCAGCTTCCCTAATGTGAATATATCCTGGGGAGAACAAAGTGTAAGTGTGACAATAAGCTGCAAATAAATGGAGTGGCTGCTTGTAAACATATGGTGTCTCCTTTATGGTTTTAGTATGCCTGATGTCTGATTTGTCAGAGCTAAGCAGATTTACACCTGGTGGACATTCAATTACATAGCGCTCAGAGCTGTTTTTCACAGTGAATATTTTCAGTACATATATATATATATTTTTTTTTTAATTAGCTGACTTTTATGAAAAGAAACAAAATGTTTCTGGTGAAAATTTCCACTGGCTTAATCAGAGTAGAGCAACAGCACAGTGCTGCTGCTACCACTTTACTCCCTAAATAATTGTTTTAAATTGTACACCACAGACTTTCGAACCCTACAGTATGTGAAGGCTGTCAGCTGCTTTCAGGAATGATGGGCAGTGTTTCCATGGTAGGGGCTCTGATTCTGCCAGCAGCGTCCCTCTGCAAGTGCCACGTGGCACAGTTGAGTTGGCTTCTGGACATGACAGAGGGTTGCCCAGTACAAACAAATCATATGTTAAAATGAAATGTCTATTTTCCTTCCTTCCCTTTTAGAATTTCCTTTTTTTTTTTTTTTTTTTTTTTTTTTTTTTTCCCGTAGAAAGGTTGAGAGTCCAAGTGAAATGGTTCCTAAGAGCAATTACATAAAGCTACCTGATCTACACCTGTTCAGTGTGCAAGATATCAAGTAAAATGAATGGAAAATATTAAAGGATGAGAGAAGAACCCTTTATCCCTGAAAATTAATTATATTTGTAAAAATAACTATTGGTCTTTGTAATTGCTATGGCAATACTTTATTTGTAGCCTGCAGTAAGAGCACAGTGGGAAGCTGCCCAAAGGTATGGGAGATGCACATTCCCTACTTGGTGTTTTCATGATGGTAGCACATAGCAGGCCTAGATACTTGCTGTATTACTGTAATATTTGCTGTGTCCCTCATTAGAATTTTTCTGGGCCTGGATGAAAGCACCAAAGAATGCAGATACTTGTACAAAGAACTGGAGAGGTGTACCCACAAAACCTGCAAAGAAACGCAGAACAAAGCCCTGGCATCGTGCTGATGCTGTTTCAGGGTGATGTTGCCATCCTGATGTGATACGGCATGGTAAAAGCAACCCAAGGCAAAGTTAGATCATTCTTACACTGCTTATGTGGTGGTTCTTTGCACACCGCTTCTTGTGACTCCTGTCTCTGTTGTTCTATCGTTACATTCAGGGCAGGGTGAAGGGTTGGCTTCTTCTCTCTTTCAATGATTTGGACAGACATGAGAGCCCACTCAGAAAAAGGGGAATTAGCGACGTAAGTGGGACATTTTAAAGGTCTTTTCTACATTGATATATTTTGATGCATTATATTAACCGCACTATTCCTGTATCTCCCTTGATAGTGATTCAACCTACTTGGGTTTTAACAGTGCTTGCTCCACTTCTGTCTTCAGGGTGTTCCATGTTTGTGGTAACACGCATTGACACTGTACCTCTCCCTGCTCATATGGTATCTTAGCATATATGCAGCAACAGTTTAGTGTTCTGTTCCTCTGTATGCAATGCTTGCTCGCCAAATTAGATTATTAATTTTGAAATGGAAAGCTTTATAGGAACTTTTGAAGGAAAACAAAACAAAAAAACCAGCCTGTTCCCCCTAGCTGTGGGAGTGAAAAAATGGTGAATTGCAGTCCTTTCTTTCTAGTCTCTGTTCACTTCACATCTAATTTTTGGTGGTGGTAGTGGTGGTTTTTATTTTAGGTGCAGAAGCTATGAAAAATCAAAGCAGAGCTGTATGATCAATGATCTTTCAAAAAGAATATTTCCTGATATCTTTCCACTTTCTCTTGCCCTGTGGTAAAATCCCTGGCTAGAAGGAAAAATCATAAGTACCAACAGTAATAAAGAGGCTCTGATTCCGAGAAGTCAGGAGTCCTTTCACATAGGTGGATTGATATTTATTAAATGCACTTGCCAAGCTCAGAAGGTGTAATATAGATGAAACCGTTTCTGCTATCAACTTTTTTCAAATGCTAGCCATGTCTTCTTAATGTTTAATTAATGCGTAAAGAATGCTTATTTTCCAGTAAGAAGGGGTACTGTTGGCAACAAGTATCACATCTACCAAATGCTTCATGGCTCAGGTCATTCGGTAAGGGAAAATTGACAACAAGGAAGTATGCTTAGGTTTTGATGTGGGACCCAGCTAATAAACAAAATATATTGAAGAACCCACTTATGAAAAAAAAAGAAAAGCCAAGTGAAAATATGTTTGCAATACTAATCTGTATTTAAACTCTGTTCATACTGTGTGGATTAATATGAGTAGGGCACTTTCTTTAGTATTTTATTTAGCTGGACTGAGTGCAAAGGTTCCAGTATTCTGGAGACGATCACTCTGAATGATTGCATGACCCGTTAAAACATTCTGCTGAGGTATGTCTTTGTCCTGCCAGCTGGAGGATTTTGCCAGGGTTAAGTGCCAAAATAGATTTCAATACTGAAGTTTTAACTAATTCAAGGAAATTGTTATGTAATCTCGTGGCCAAGAATAGTGTTCATGTATACTGTTACAGAGAGCTGTGATGAAGCTAAACGTATTCGTATTTGCACAGTGCTTTGATAAGAAGGTGTTAGAGAGTGCAAATTATGATCGTGCTAAATATGTACTTCAGTCTTTGAATGGGCATTAGGTATATGCAGAATAAGCTAAGCAAGATTGTCAGTTAGTACTCACTGAAATAGTTTGACTGAATTGTACAAATATACAAATATAGAGCTATATGCAGTCATGCTAGTTTTGTATGCACATTAGTATCACTTCCTGTAAATATTTCCACTTCAGAGTCTTTAAAACACGGACAGCAGATCCATGCTTATGTGTGTTTTACATCAGCAGGAGATCCTCTTCAGCATTTCCGAGAGCAAACATTTTGAATTAAATCACAAATCCCTTAGAATTATCTCATGCTGTTTTTTTTTCCCGTACCTGTCTAATCACTAGAAATCTGTTATTTTTCACCCGTCTCTCAGGACAAACTAGGAATATTATTATAGCAATGCTCAGAGTTAATTATGCAGGATATCTGTGGCTATATGTAAAGTCTGGTTGATAATGTGTCTGAAACATTGTGGTCAAGAACAAATGTCCCACTGAGCTCAATAATGCAGATCTAGCCCATTGAGAAGTAAACAATTTTTATTATTATTTTATTGTACTTCCTTGTGTATGTTCTTTGTCTGCCACAACTACCTGAGCTGTATAAAAGCCAACAGTATTTTCTGTTGTGACAACAAAAACATAAAGGAAGAGGTCACAAATAGTAATTATTTAGGCTGGTTAAACTATTACAGAAGGTAACAACAGTGCATCTTGTAAGGGATTGTTCATATAGCAACCCAAAGCCTGGTATTGTGGAGAATAAATAAATACCTCACTGTTGGAATTTGAAATTTTTTACCCTGGAAAAGTAAAAAGTAAAATTCTTAAGCTGGTTTTTCAACATTTATGCTGGACCTTTAATCAAATAAGAAGGTTTCAAATGTTTCCATTGAACAAATTGTGGCAAACAAGTTTATGGTATACTGGATTCTATCAGAGGCTTCTGTCCTTTTTATTATTATTTATTTATTTGTTTGTTTATTTTATTTCCCTCAAGACAATAACATGCTAATAACATGCAATTTCACTCCCATCATTGCCCCAGACTGAGCTAGACCAGATGCCTATCGGTGAAACTGGGGAATGTGTTCAGTCTGTCTTCAGTCTCTCGCATCTCATTTATTAACAAAACTATATATATATGTATATATTCTCTGTGTAATGTAGTCATCATTTAGAGAACCTATATGTCTTACATGGTTACTGCATCCATGTGTTGTTTGAACCGTCATGCCAAATTAAGCCCTGGTGCAATATTGTATCACCAGTAAAGCTGTGCCACTTAACTGTATGGACTCTTCAGTCTTAATGAAAATTTTGTAATTCTAAGGAATTTCTCTGTCTTCAGTATTTAGTTCAGGGACACTTGGAAGTCCTTACTGTTTTGCTGTAATTATCTCCTTTCTTTACACAGTGTATGCTTTCCTTCTTTTTTAATCATTGTTTTCTCTATGTAAAGTAAACAAGGTTTTCTCATATAAATGCAACTAACAAACAAGCAAACAAAACTACTGTGATTTATACTAGACTCATGCAGGTACAGTTATGCAACTTTTCTTTAGCTTTGTTGTGGTTATTGCAATAAATTAAATTGTTATTGACAATGAGTGATTTTGCAGCTTAATTATATCTGAATAAAATGCAATAGTTTGTTCTTCCTTACCTGTCTGTGTAATTGCTAGCAAGAAGATTTTTCTGTATGTTGATATCATCACAGAGTGGAGGTCTTGTTTTTAATTGCAAAGATCCAGGTTGGATGCATATTTTAAATGCTTTCTGTGAGATACTGTGCACAGAATATCCACAAGAGGGAACTGTTTTACATAAAGAGGAGCAATTTGCTTGCTGTTAAAATACTCCTTTCTGGAACCAAACGTTCGGATTTATGTCAAGCTGTGTCCCAGACTATGGTGTATGGAAGCAACAGAAAAACCACAGCTAAACACAGTGCTCATTAAGTTCAGTACATATTATTCAGTCAAACAATTTTTGAGCTCTAGTGTTGAAATATTAAATAGAAAACTAATTTGTTTAAATTTTTGTGTTTACTGAGGATAGGTTGTACCAGGAAACATAGTTGGAAAACCTTGTTTGTTCTGAAGGCAGTATAAAAGGCAGGCATTATCACCATAAATGAAGCAGGCAGCTCCAATGTGCTTTCTCAAATTGCACTTTATAAAAACTCCAATAGAGAGTGGGGCTTTCCTTATTCATAACAGAACAAACTCAACTGGCACCTGGCTGATACTCATTCAAGTGTCATTTCTGTCTCTACCTGTGAATCAGTGAACAAAGTACAAAGTTGCTTACTTTATATATGCTTTGTCTTTAGCAGACATCTCATATTAGGCAAGCTCTTCAGAGACAGCATGAGTCTCACAAGCTGACATCAATGAGTTTAACTTTGTGTGTGAGTTCCATCATAAATATTTGTAGGATTGAGAGCTGTTTATGTAAATAACAGGAGTTCATTTATACAGGTAACAGGAAAGATTACTCCATGGGTATATAGTGTGACATTCATAAACTAGAAACCCAAACCACTGTTTGGTTATTTCATGAAGGTTTGAGTACCAGAACTTAAGTCAGCTTTTTATAAGTGTTCACAATACATCTCCAATGTTTACATGTTGTCTAAAGATATTCAGAGCCAACTATTTTAGAGTACAGTTGATATAGTTCAGTGTACTTGGTTTGCTTTAGTTTGAAATGTCATGTAGGACCATCCTTTGCATTCCTAAATAGTGTCCTATGGGGATGCAATTTTAGAAGTGCCTTGTGCTCTCATTTGTATCTGGAGTGCTCAGGAACCCAACGCATGAAGCACTCAGCTGCATCAGTATCCAGGGCCAAATAGTTTTTTAACACAAATCTTCTGACTGTATAAAATGTGCTTCTTGGGAAAAGTAAGACTTTCGGTCCTGTCATACCTGCTGGACCCTCTCAACTAGCAGCAAGAGAAGACAAGACGTATGTATATCCTCTGCTTCAGAGGTCCAGCTCTTGCCCGCCACCAATTGATGACACAGAAGGAACTCCTACATGCAAAAAACCATCCTGAGGATATGCTGTGCTTCTGTTGTTCACTGCCCAGGTCTTCCTGAGTGCAAAGGGCTGGGGTTTTCACCAGCTGTAAGGGCGTCTGTAAGCACCTGGTACTTCTGAAGACCAGGCATCGAGTGGTTGTGTCCTAATGCCCCTGTCATCATTCCATGCCTGTTAGCTGATGAACAAATGTACCTGCAGGTATGTGTAACAGATGGGGAAGGGGCACTCCTTCAACTCCAGCCCAGAAACCCAAAGCCAATGTCTGTCAGGACCAGATTCTGGGCCCAGCCCTCAAGGTGTGTACCTGGCCACCACGACACTTGGTCACCTTGGCGGCTTTCCTGCTGTGGGGAGGGCTGGTAAGGATAGGCAGGGGAGGTGGCAGCTCCCTCAGGGGCTGCACGAGACAGCTGCAACATGCCACTTCTTTCCAGCCCCGCTTGTTTTCTGCATTTAGAAATCCTCTACTTAATTCCCTCTTACAACAGTCTCCCGGGAGCAGGCTGCTTCAGGTGCACCATGTAACTGAGCATCCGTCTTCCCCTGGGATACAGTAATGTGGTGTTTTCTCACTTGTATATACCTCCATATTACTGCCTAACACTTTCTCTATTCGGAGGCCTCTATGAATCCATGCTTGAAGAAGGAAGCCCCCTCTTGAAGGAGCACACTGGAGCAATATACTATGCGAAACCCACAAAGTTAGTCAAATGGTGTTGCAATTACATCAAAAAGTGGAGGCGAGAGGTTTAGATAGACCCATAAAAAGCTCTGAGAACTCATAAAATCTCATTACCATCACTTAACTCAAAAACAGAAATAAACAGACTCATGGCAAATGCCAAAACAGGGAGTACTGCTGGCAAAGGTTAACAGACGGCTGCTTCATCATGGTGGCCCTGTGCATGAGCAGTGAGTGGATCAGGTGAGGAAACGCCACGCACACACCGGCTTTTGCATTTCACCAGGAAAAGGCGACAAGAGGATCTGCAGCAGACTGGGTGCAGGCAACTGGTGATCAGACCATATGCCAAGGGGAGTTTTTTTTAATAAATAAATAAAAGATTAATCTCACAGTTTACAGTGGATATGTGAATAGAAATGCAGGAGCCAACTACCCAGATTTTCTTGCTGGATTCCTCCCCCTCTTAGAATTTCTCCCTGGATTCCCCCCCAAGCCTGTCCCTGCAAATCGCTGCTTTAATCCCTAAGGGTTAATTTCAGGAACGTTCTGGCAATGTGCAGCAACTTGGGCGCGTTCGTCACGTTTCCCCGTGTCAATTCCAGAAATAAAAAGAAATAATAAAAATCCCCGAAATCCATGTATTCATTCCCTGCTTCCTCCAACGCCTGCCCGCAGCAACATCTCCCCCCCCCCCCCCCCCCCCCCCCCCCCGCCCCGCTGTCGCTCGCTCTCGTCCCCTCCCGCAGCCCCCGGCCCGGCCATGTCGCGGCGGGGGGAGCTCCGGACGGAGCAGCTCGGGGGCGAACCGAGCTCCGGGGGTGTGTGTGTGGGGGGCGGGGGGGGGAGCAGAGCCGGGGCGGCAGCGCCAGGCGTTCCCCGCGTCACGGCCCCCGCCCCTCCGCTGCTGCGGAGACCGCCTGGGCCGGGGGGACGCCTCGGAGCGGCAGCATCCCGGGCACCGCCTCGCCGCCCCCCCCCCGCGAGCCGCCCGCTGCCTCGGCGGCCCCGCGGGGGGCCGGGAGCCCCCCGAACCCGGAGCCCCCCGGCCTCCATCGCCGCCTCCCTCCGGGAGGGAGGGGCGGGAGGCGGCGGCGCCTCTCTCCGCCCGTGTGGGTGCACCGGGGGAGCGGCAGCCTGCGGCCCGGCGGGAGCTCCCGGAGGATGGGCGAGGAGGAGGAGGCGGCACATGCACGGCTGGGTCAGCGGAGGATGAATTAGGAGCCACAGGAGGCTGCCGCCGGCACCGAAGGGGGAAGACGAGAGGAAGGGGCTGGACTTGGAAGAGGAGGAGGAGGAGGAGGGTGCGCGGGGGGGGGGGGGGGG
>CM021770.1:13204645-13373825 GCA_011076525.1 Nettapus auritus
GATTTTTTTTTGGGGGGGTGGGCGGGGTGGGGGCCGTGTTTGCGGGAGAAGGAAGGGGTGGGAGTCGGAGGAGCGGACTACCTTTCCATTATTATTTTTATTTTTTTGTTGATATTATTTTCACCGTGCAAGGAGGACGCTCGGAATTCACCGGCCTGTCGGCTCCCGAGAGGGACCCGGGGATTGTTGCGGTCGCTTTTCTTTATTGTTGTTATTATTATTATTATTATTATTATTATTATTATTTTGTCGGTCGGTTCGTTTGTTTTCATTTGGCTTTTTTTGTTGCCGTTATTCTTATTTTCCTTTCCCCGCTGAGCAGCGGCGGCGGCGGCAGCAATATGGCTGGTGATGGGTTTTTTGGGGGGTGCTGGCGGCGGGAGGAGCTCTCGGAAGCCCCTGCGCGCCCGGCTCGCTGTTAGCTATGGCAAATGGCAGCGGCGGCGGCGGCGGCTCCTACCCGGGCGGCGGCGGCGGCGGCGGCGGCCTTAGAATGAGTAACAATATCAACGCCAACAATCTCAACACAGACTCGTCCTCCTCCCCCGTCAATGTGCCCAAGATGGATGCGCTCATCATCCCGGTGACCATGGAGGTGCCCTGCGATAGCCGCGGACAGCGCATGTGGTGGGCTTTCCTCGCCTCATCCATGGTCACTTTCTTTGGGGGACTGTTTATCATCCTGCTGTGGAGGACCCTCAAGTACCTGTGGACTGTCTGCTGCCACTGCGGGGTCAAAAGCAAGGTAACTCCCCAGCCCTTCCCTCCCTTTCTTCCTGCTGCTGGTGCTGGTCTGGTGCGGCGGTGGTGGTGAGGAGGAGGAGTAAGAGTCCAGCCTCGTATCTCGGGACACCTCGGTGAGGTGGCAGAGCAGGAGGTGCCACAGGGCTGGCGTAGGCTGGCAGCGTGCTGCTCCAGTGGGGTCACCTGGGGCAATGTGGAGAGCGTGGCTGGGGAGCAAGGCACTGGGTGTAGCCCACAGAGATGCCCCTCAGCCTCTTTGCCTCACAGCCCTCACAAGGATGCACACAGGTCTTGGTCCCGTAGCACCGAGTGTGCACCTGAGGCCAGCTCGCCCACTTGGCAAGGTGAACAATGGCATGTCGGGATGGGTGGTTCAGAAGTTGGTGTGCACCCCCTGGGACCGTGTAGGGTGGGAGCGTGTTGGTGCCAAGCTAAACTCTTGATTTTCCTATGGTGTGAGAAACCTGGGGAAAATTAAGAAGGTAAACTTCTCACTCAAGTAAATCTTGTCAAAGCTAGTTCAATTCCCTGAGAATCTCTTACATGTCTCTCTCATAAATTAAGTGTAGATATCCAGAGGTGTTCCATGAATTGCCATAAAAGTCATTAGGTCAGTATTCCTCTGACCCAATTGCAAAATTTTTGAGGCAGTCTCTCAAATCTTTCAATTTTTGCACATTACCAGCTGGAAGAAAGTGTGGTAGGTGAAGTAAGGTCGCATTCTGGTTTGAAGGAGACCGTTCAAGCCAAGGCTAAGACCCCGCTCAGGTCCAGACTTTCATTTTTGTTTAAGACAAATGGGATAGAAAGCGTTAAGACTCTGTATTTGTGAAAGTGGATTTTGACAAACCCTGAAATAGACCAGCAGCTAGAGTTTCTCCCCTTCCCTTTTCACATTTTTTTGGATTACAAATGGAATAATATCTGCTTCAGTTATTCCTGGCACACAGACACCCACAAAAACACACACACCTTTTAATATATGGTTGCTAGGTTGCTGGCTTGCTTTGACGTACAGTGAGCTGTCTTCTTTCTCCTGTCCCCTCCCCCTAAACAGGCTTGATACAGTGCATAACCCAGCTCCGCAAGGATCTGACACTTAGGGCAACCAGAAACAGAGTTAGAGAAGTTATGGTACTTTGTTGGTGTGTTTGTGTTGAGCTAGGTGAGTGTCCAGTTAGGAGTGCCTGAAAGAACCCCTCCGTTGTGGCTGGAAGTAGGGCACTGGCAAGGAACTTGGCCTATCTATGGAAGAGATTGCTAGATATAGGTATAAATAAAAGCTTTTTACTCAACCTTAAGGTGCAGGGAACCTTCCAGGCAGTATCACTTCTCTATAGACATTTTTAATTTTATTCAAAACCAAGCCTCAACTTTTTCAGATGTATTAGGCAGGTATGATGACAAAGCTCAAATGAATTTGTGATAATAAATGTGTCTTGTAAAATATCAATTCATACAACTGTACAAGACATTTTTTTTTTTTTTTTGGGAATGGAGGAGTTGTTAAGACTTATCCTCTGTATATTACTATCCTTCTTCGTATATTTAGCATTTTCCTCTCTGCATGATGGGACAAATCTGCAAGGGCTGTAAGGGATCCTGAAGAAAAAGAAAATGCTACAGGTTATCACCTACTGATTCTTTCATTGAGCTAACTAAAAGTGATGGCTGAGAGGCAGACTTCCTGTGCAGACTTCCTGCGCAGACTTCCTCTTCATAGTGTCTTGGTGGGTCTCAGTGGTCTGATAGCTGTTGTTGGGACATGGTTAAAGAAGATCATTTATCTCTTAACCAATACTGAAAAGCATATATAAATTGTCCTTATAGTTTCTTAGGCTAAATGTATCCGTTAGCTAAATAACAGATACCGCCAGTGGGTTCCAGCTCTACCAGTCTGAATGATTTGACAGACGGCAGCTGCCTGGGGTAGAAAGATTGGAGCTGATTCCATGCTTGAGACTTGAAGTAGCTAAGTTCATGAGTATCACTCCCTGGGGCAGAAGAATAGAGGGCTCTGCAGGTAGGGGGAGATAGACGTCTCTTTTTAGAGTGCTCCTGTTATACTTCTAAGGGTTTTCAAGCCTCCATTGAATAAGAACTTTCAAGGGTTTATCCTATATTCCTTCCATGCTAAAATGAGGAACTGGAGGGAATTCTGTGTGTGTAAGGATCCACGAGTTACTGCAGAACACTTTTAAAATTATTTAGGGTATGAAGGCCAACTGAAGGAAAAACTGGAAATGGCTTAAACTTGGCTGTTACCAAACACCCACTTTGTGCTGCATGGTAACTTGGGTAAGGGTGCCCAGGTGAGAAATGCAAATGCACACTCATACTGTGTTGACTATATTGGACCTGCTAGCAAAAGGAGTTTTACGTGAAGTAGCTCCTCCTGCTGTGGAAGTGAAGAATTTTTTTTTCATGTTACGACCTTTCCTTCCCTGTGCTGCCTCTTCTGCTACTCTGTGGGTTGTAGCAAAGCTGGGATGTCCAACATCGTCTCATCATCTACGTAAAGAGTGGTCCCATTGAGTGAGCTAAGAGAAGTCTTTTTCCTATCTCTTTTCTTTAGCTTCTTGCTGGATAACTCATGTATATTAAAAGACAGAGGGCATGGAGTTACTATCCTAACACCTATATCCATATATGTTATTGCAAAGAACTGCAAAAATTTCATGTTCTTCCTGATCTCCACATTGCACTTCTCAGTTTTATCAGTGATGGTCAACTTTATTTAGTGGATGTTTGCTGCATAGAAGAATTTAGAACATTTTTTCCTCTTTAACTCATTGAATTTCAGGTTGGAATTCAAAAATGTGGCATAAATAGTTTAACACTTTGTGGTATGAAATTTCAGTACAGTGTTTTTTTTTTATTTTTTATTCTATTATTATTTTTTTTTAGATAAAATCAAGATACAGTAAATTGAGAGTACTAAAATTTCTGCTAATAGAATAAGCATTGCCCCTTGAAATTCTATTCCAGTTCATATCGCTATATACTAATAGAAGATTAATATTAATCATAGAGTACCAATGATGGCTGAAGTTACAGAATTCTTATGCTCCATGCTTCCTTTGTGAGATGACATTTGTCAAAATATGCTGAAAAGAAAAATGTAAATCTTGACCTGTGTTGTCGGCATTTCATGTAATGTGAGTCATTACAGATGAAGCCCTTCTTTTACTTTACTTAATGTGGTTTATAATTTTAAATGTGATTCTTGCAAAATTAGCTACAGTGATTTTCTGGAGATAAAACAAATGATGTTTTTCCTCAGTGTTTATATCTGCATTTTAAGAAACTTAGAGTTTGTTAAAGAACTTTTCTTCTGTTTGCTTTGTCCTTGTCCCTTGACCAACTCATTCCTGTTTGTATATTAAAAGTAGAACACGAGATTCAAATTCAGTGGGCTTCATTCTGAGCAACTCCATTAGTTGTTCTTGTTTCTGGAAATAAAGTAATAATAAAAAAGGGCAATGAAGTCTGCAGTTACACACAGTAGCTAAATAGTTATTGTACAATCTGTATTTCTTCTCATGTTGTAGATCTGTTTCTGCATTTTCTGTGCTTCTGAAGGGCATTTTCTTTTTCATAAACATTAATGATGCTGCATATTTTCTTTGAACAATCTCTTAAACAAGAAAGTTCAGTGAAATGAGAAACAACACGTTTGGGGCAGGACAGCTCCTGAAGCTGAGGAGCTGAAGTCCAGCATGAAGTGCACACTGTACCCATCTGGAGAATGCCACACTAGACCCTGTACCACTGCTCCTGGGCTCCCCAGGGTGGTACCTGTGTGCCCCTGATGTCTTCAAGGCAGGTGCTAGTCTAGGTGCTGTCTGCATCACTATGCCTGTGTTGGCATGATTTTACTGTTGAAGAGCTTTTTCTCCCCACAATCCAGGACTCATCTGTATATCAAGTGAAGTCCCTTGGTTATAGATGGCAGTTACTGGCCTGAAATGACAAGCCACAATAGTATTCTTTGATATTAGTCTGAGTATTTGGGAAGTTTACTAAACTACACAGTGCTAGATTGGGTCAGTAGAAACTGACCAACATTGCTGTTTGTTGTTAATAGAAAAAAGGAAGTTTTACTGGAAGTGCAATGTTTGCAGAAGGCCTCTTTGAGAAGCTGAGAGTTTTCACTCAGGTCTATAAGGCCTGGGGAAGTTTGTAAATGGAAAAATTTCTGATTTCCCTAAAAGAAGTGTTTTGGCCACACTGTCTCTTCAATAGTTAGCTTTGTTGATTCCCGAACAGTACTGAAGTAAATCTCCTCTCCAAATAAAACTAAAGAAATAAACTAAAAACAAGGCAGGCACTGTATACTCAGAAAAGTAGGACAATACATTAGAAGGTGCTTGTGTGAGGACCATGCTGGAAATACCTTCACCTAAATCTGTGCGTGGAAGCCTCACCTCGACTCTCTCGAAGATGGACTGAAAAGAAATGTATGAACAACTGGGAGGCTCAAAAGATTATCAGTGGGTTGCAAAGCATTTCACTCTTCAGTCACATGCTCAATCTGGCTCGAGAAACGGGAGTGTTACTGTCTCCTGGCTATCAGGCGGTCTGCGTGTAAGCGCCCTCTGAGCTTCCCACTGGATAGGTTGCCAGTTGAGAAACGAGCACATTCAAGAGGTCAAGGACTGGGAGAAGAGGTGCTTGCAGCTCTATACAGATGGTGTTCCTACAAGTGAACGAGACAGTGATATGAAGAGGGGTGTGCGGCTGTTTGCCACACTGCTGGTCTCCTGTGAAATACAAGGCACTTTCAGCTCTCTGGAGCTCATAATGGATTTCATATTTTATAAAGACATGATAAAATTGGTTATGTATGCAGGAAAGAAAATGTATGGACAAGGATTTAATCTGTAAACCTAATGATCTTGACAGAAATGTTATTTTGATGCAGTGTAATACTTATTCTCAAGGCTTTGCAACGCATACATTTGAGGAGGAAATCTGTGCTCAGAAAGAATTCGCAACTCTCACACATTTGCAAGTCTGTAGATGTTGGTTGGAAACCATTAGATTTCACAATTTTTTCCAGTTTAGCACAACAGAATAAATGCTTGTAATAGGGAACAAAAAGCTTTTTAGTAACAATGATCTATGTATGCAGTTTTGATGCTGTGGGATTTCTGGTACAGAGTGAGGGCAGTTTGCAGCCCCAGATACAGAAACACTGAAAATTTAGAGAACACTGGTCCTACGTATAATCTCTGTAGGGACAGGATCTAATGATTATAATTAGAAAAGCAGTGATGTTCCATGTCTGTCCTGTACTGTTGCAAGAAGGTGGATTGCGAATCTTAGTCATTCAGTGTCCTTCCTGAGACAGATCTTAAGCAGCAGCAGTAATCTCTAGTTAGCAGGCAAAATGCAGAACAATGGTCACTGTTCCCCCCAGAGGGATTTGCAGAGATTGGGTCTGCTATTCTGTGGAATCTAGCTCACATTGATGAAAGTTTATGTGAATTTCAGGGTTGGCTGGTAATAATTCCTCTGCAAAATCAGGCTCTCATACAGAAGCAGTGATGCATTCTAGCATTAAAGGTGGGACAGAAGTTCCAGAGAAGTTAGTCAGATGGAAGAATAAAATAATTTTGGAAGAAATTAGGGGATGGGGTATTCTCTGGGTTCTATTAAGTACTTATAGTAACCCTGCATATAATTATATATTTCACATATATGAAGAGTATCAAATTGTCATTGAGAAGTCTAAGAAGGACTGTGAATACAAGTCAGGTGGAATTTTTCTAAGGGAAAGATTGCTGGAAAATTGCATGTGTAGATGTTAATAGTCAAAAAATATTTTTCTCTACCACATATAATTTCAGAGATAAAAAGAAAGGGACTACAACTGAAAAAGCTATCTCAATATGCATTGTTTCTGTCCTGGATTCAGATGCTGCTACATGGTTGAGTGCTTACGCCCTAACTCTTGCTCCTGTCCTGTGACAGGACAGTGCCAAACCCTATGAGATTGTAAGGCTAGAGAAGAGTTTATACCAACTTTACACAGGGCTAAATACACCTTCCAGATTCAACCTCATGGTCTCTAAGTGCAAGTACTCTTTGTGGCACATAGGTCTTTTTGGTGACAAAAGAAGGTGGCAATGCAGTAGAAGTTGCTGTTAGCACTTTTGCCAGTAATATAGCTGCATGAATAAACAAAAAAGAAAGATACCTGTCTTCTATGCCTGTCAGAGATGCATTGGTCAGGAAAGGCCCATTTTGAATCCTGATGGTATTAATAGCCTGAGAATACATCGGGCTTGCATCTGTGAAAGGAACACTTTATTCCCATATATAGTATGCGTGGTTCTGTTTAAATGAATGTGCTGTCACTGACATGTGTTGAGTTCAGTTTGCTTTGAGATGATATATTGCATATATTTGTCAGCTTCAGAGCTACAGAAACTGAGAGCATTATCCAAAGCCTCTTGAAATAGAGGGAGACAATCCTAATAACTTCAATGGTTTTGGACTCGGGCCTAGATGTTCACAGTGTTCTAGATGAATCTGATATTTTTTTTTGTTGTTCAAATGATTCTTATGTTAACATTTTAAGCTTTTAAAAGTTTTTTTCTTTTATTGTAGAGACATATATTTACTTGGCTTGTGGCCATTATGTCTGGGATTTCCACATTAGAAAAAATATTTAAAAATCACACAAGGTATGTTTCCATTCCAGTTAAGTCTTGCACCTCCTTCCAGATCCCTGCTCTTGGAAATCAAAATTTGCGTGCTTGAACTGATGGCAATATCTCATCATGGCATCTCTCCTGCAAGCTGATGTGCAAGGACAAGCATTGGGTATTTTTTAGGGACTCAGTAAGTGCCCACTTGATGGAACTGGCAAAGGTCCCTTGCCCTGTGTCTCACTTGCAGGATAGAGATGTGTTTGCAGTCCTGGAAATCCCTTTGCATGTCCTTATCACCACCTAATTTACATAGATGTATAGATATCAGAACTGCTAACATAAAGTGAGTAAAAAAAGACTAGTCTCATTACCGAGCTGAAAGGCTGATGAGAAATGCTGTACCATAATAAACAATTGTAACATAACAAAACAACTGAGCTAGAATTTGAGAGGCTTGTCACAATAGCTATTAGATGCAGCTTTACTGTGCTGCACTTTTAATTATTTTTTATATACCGAAGAATACAATAATAATACAGATTTGTTCCCGTTTGTCCAAGCGAATGCTAACTACATATCGGTCATTTCTTTTTGATATATTTCATCAATTTCATGATATCTTTTAGATTCTTATGTAATGTGTTATCTCTTACTTGTTAAACTAAAAAGGTGACTCACTCTAAATGTGCTATTAATAATGAGAGCAACTGTAGCAGTATTGATGCTGGATTTATTTTCTACTTTATGATTGGGGGAAACATAATAGATATGTCTTTAAAAAAAATATTTGCAAATGATGGTCTTTATATTACAAAAATAAAGTGAGTAATAGTGTTGTATTTGATTATTTGTTTTAACATCTTTTTTTTTCTTCTCCATATTATGAACTCTATTAAACTCATTTTAGTTGTGATTATGCACTGGTATTCTGCTGGTCAGATTATTTGAAACAGGCTCCTAGCTTCTTTGACCTGTAACAACAGTCATAGTTGGTGTAGAGCACTTCTGAAGCTTTCAGATATCCTGGGAAATCCTTTGACTACCAGTGACTGGCCGTCACTTTTTTGACAGTGAGTTTGCCAGTCAACAGGTCAATGTTTTGTCATGTTTTTACGTTTTCTGTTATACATAGTGTTTCATGAGGAAGCTGATATACTCTACGTAGGTTTTAAGGACTGAAAGAAAAAAACAAACAAACACAACACAAAATCACTTTCCTTTTGCCTTTTTCTTTTTATCACTTGGAATGAAAGCACCATCTAGTTAGAAGAAAACTTCATGGTCAATCTATATGTGGTGCTAATGTTTCTCTGCATAAAGCAATTTTTTAATGCTTTAGTTATACACATTAGATAAATTGGTTGTATTACGTGTGAAGTTTTTACCAGCTTCTTGTGTTAGTTGTCTTGTATTCCAGGTGCGTTTATATAGAAGGCTTCTGATTCCATCAGCATTAGAAACAGCGAACAGCTGTTTCTGTGTTCACATTATCTTCATATCATTTCAGGTTTTCAGCAATAATGTATAGCTTGGGTCTTTTACCACAGTTTTATTTTTCTGCTGTCTGCAGGATAAGGTTATGGTCTGTTATGCCTTTTTACAGAGATACGGATTATATGCTTAGGATTTTTTTTTTCCTTTGGTTTAAGGCCATACAGCATTTGACTTAAATGTTCCTTTTCATTCTCTGACACCTTCTTACAGGTCTAAGTTATAATGCTGTCTTTTCATGAGTAATAAAAGCAGAATTCAAATTCCATATGTGTTGTTCCTTAAAAAAAATAAATAAATAACCCCCCCCCCCCCCTTTTTTTTTTCCTATTCAAAAAAAAATACATTTTACTTGCATCCTTGGAATGTGTCATCAGAATATAATAAAGTTTTCATTTACCAGAAGTGGCAAATGCTATCCAAAGTGTTCAGATTTAACTCTGTCTGAGTTATTTAAATGATATTTTTTTTCATGTTAACATAATGATATGTACTGTAGGAAAACCTTGACATATTTCAGTTGAATGATAAGATGTGATTGTAGGAGTGGAAGAAAAAAAACATTTTGATGTTTTGTGATCAAATCTTTTGATTGTCAATTGATGGTATTATGCTTGTTATTAAGTTATGAATATTTTTGAAAGAAAACTCTATTTAGGTCAGTATGTGGAACTTAAGTCAACACTTGCACAAAACACTGTGTTAGACACCAAAATTTATTTTATTTTTAAGGTCTGAATAAAAAGTTTGATTTCAGAGACAGTGATAACTTCAGATGGTTTCAGAAAGAGGCACTGTTAATCTAAGTTGAAAACTTATTTCCTTATTTAGGTGTTTGTCAGTGAACATAGCTAAAATCCAGGTACTTAACGTTTTCTTTTGATGTTGACCTTATACAGCATATTCTGGACCTCAAGCTGAGTAGGGTCTGTCTGATCTCCTGGATTCTTTATATATTTAAACAGTGGACAAGGTACTTCAGTATTTGTGTAGTTACACACTGTTTTAAAGCTTTTAAAAGCAGTAGTGTCTTTTGTATTAACATCTAATACTCTGATTTTAATGTTCTTTTACTTAAGAGGTTGATACACACCCCTTAAACAAAAATATTTGTTTCAAGCCATTTTTTTTTTTTTTTTTTTTTTTCAGAAATAACTTCACTAAAATAGGTGAGAAGCAAAATTTTCATGCTCCCATATTAAAATTATGGGGAGTAATCAGAACAGGTTATTGTTTCTATGGCTCAGTGATTTTAATAAGGCTGCACATAAACTTTGCCTTGATTGACTGTACATGCAAAAGTAGTCTGGGCTGGCTTTCAAAAGGTGAGAAATGCTAATGGTTTAGTGAATAGATCTTAGTCATAATCCTGTGCCAGCTGCATACCAAAGTAAAATGTGTCTTTACAACCGACTGTAGAAAGTTTATTCAGAAACCTTTTTTTTTTTTTTTTTGTTAAGGAGTGGTTGAATGAGAGGATGTGTATTCATACTTTGTAGAGGTGGAAAATACTTAAACCTCTAGGGTGAAATGTTTACTTACTTTTCAAGTAACAAAGTAAATCCAGAATTTTATGGGCTTCTCTGTTTACTTTAAGTACATGGAGAAATAGAACATTAGATTTTGAAATAGGTAGTATTTCAGTATGAAATAGGCCAAAGGTACTGCAGAAAAGGCTCCAAGCTTGCATTGCATACAGCAAAAAAAGAAAGCTTTTGGGTTACTAATTATCAAAATTCTTTACTAGTGATCAGATAGGGCATTGCCCTGTCCTGTTAACAGGTGGGCCAGATTAACTTCTGCCTCGATTTGGGGGATGTGGGTGGGTGTTGCAGGCTGGAGGGGGAAGGGATGAGATCATGGTAGGTAAAGTTTGAGGTGGCAAGAATGTGCAAGGTAGCAGACCTATGTTGAGGTCAGGCTGTGACCACCAGCCAACAGTAACTCCTGCACTTTTAAAAGTAAATTCCAGCTTTTCTGAAGTTGGTACGAGGATTGCCTTCAGGTGAAACTATGTAGGGAAATGAGCCTCCAGCACACCTGATACACTCACGGCACCTGCTAACACGTATTCAGTCCCCTGAGCTAGCCTTGAGGGTATAAATGCTGAACACAGGTAGCATGAAGCTCTTATGTTCTTTTAATATACTTCAGTTTTTGCAAGTGTGCAGTTAATCTGATTAGATGATGCTTTCAGGGGAAAAAAAAAAAGCACTGTGTTAGTGTTTTTGATGTGTTTCTGGCTTTGTTTTTCTTGTTTTGATGTAGAATTTTTATTTTTAAATCAGTATAATATACATACAGTTTCCTATCATTGCTCTTCTAGAGAGCTCTTTTTTTTCTGCTGTGTTGTAATGTTAATTTTGGAGTTGAGTTTTCTTTCATGGGCTTCTTTCTATGCCTTGGCTATTGTGACCCTGGCAGCCTACTGCGGATGGGAAAATGAACCAACAGGTTGGCGAAGATGATGGTAAGATATATGACTTTGGATGATCCAATATTGCCTTAAAATATCCCAGGTGTTGGGCTGTGACAGAGCTGTTGATGCATTTCAGTGTAAATATTTTAAAATAATCTTTTATTGTTTTTTTTCTGAGGGTTCTCAAGGGTGTATGAAGTTGGTATGGATAAAGACATTTTATATTCTGACTGAGGAGAAATAGAATTGTTCTGGGACAGACTGTTTTTAAGCAGGTGTTGTATGTTTGAACTAGAGGAAAAAAAAAGTGCTACAGACTGTGGTAACAGGTGATAGAGTTTAGTACCCAAGCTGTTTTCAGAGGGCTTTTCATGTCACTGTAAACTTGAGCTCTGGGGCTTTTACTTTTAAAAACTTTTAATGGAAGTGGAGAGAAAGGTCATGACAGTTTCAGTTAAAGGTAAAAGTTCTAAAAAAAGCTTGTGGGTATATAAACTGAGTTGTAAAGATTGTCTCATGTATATTTGTATTCTGTCAGGTTTGTTAAAGTGTTGTTTTGTAAACAAGTAGAGGCATCATTTGAAGTGTGGGCTTTTTTAGTAGCAATATTTCTCAGATTTAATCGTTAGTGTTGGTCTTGAGAGTAGGCTATCTTCACCTGTGAATGGATGACCATAGTTTTTTTTGGTTTGTAAAATATCGTTTGTCTTAGTGTGTGGATGTAAGCTGTTGTTCAGCTCCCTAAGAAAAAATGTTGCATCTGTGTCTTTTGAAATTGATAAACTTAACTGTGATAAGTAAATGAAATCTGTTCTATGATGACAATTCATCTAAAAATCTAAAATTGCTTGTCTTAAGACTATAGTAGTGCTTTACTCATTAATATCAGTTGAGGTAGAGGGTTCTCCATCTCTGTAATTACATTTGTATTGGTTCCTAGATCTGTTTTTATTTGGTCAGATTATTTTGGTGTATTTGGGCTCATTTCTAATGGTTTAAAAGAATATAAAAGTCAACTTAAATTTTAGTTCCCTTTTAATACCAAAATAACTAAATTTGTGTTTTAATTCAATACAGTTGCTTTTGTAGGCAATGCTTCGTTTATGTTAAGTATTGGAAAGGTCAGTCAGTTATTCAGAATTTAATTATAGGTTGTTTTTATCTGTTCTCTTGCCTCAGGCTTTTGATTCATTCACATAGCGTTGAGTCGGTACCCCATAAGCATATCAGTAGAAGGCGAAAACCTTAAGTTCTTACATGTTACTGTGACGGTAAGAGTAAAAATTCATGGAAATGTTTTAACATCAGGAGAGATATAACATGTCCATTATGCAGACAGACTTTAGAGAGGTAGCAGCACTTGTTGTGAGTCTATCTGTTTCATTTTGATATATTTGAAGCAAAATTCATTCCTGTGCTGTGTTGGCTTTTCTACACCATTTAACCTGCAAGTGGGAAAATTCATTGTTAGGGTTCCAGGGTAGTGGCTTAAAATGTACCACTTGATACAAGGAGCATAGCGTATTTGAAACTGGACTTAGTAATTTGAAAAGTCCATCTGAAACTTCAAAATACCCAAGGGAGAATCTGAATGTTACTTCTGAAAATTATTGTAGTATTCAGAAGCCACGTAGTTCTGAGGCATATTTATACCAGATCCTATTGCTGGTGTATTGCAAAGGGGAAATTCTCTGCCTCATGCCTTCTGTGTGTAGATAGTAAGAGATACAGGAGAGGTGGGGGGTTGTAAAGTACTGGTTTGCCCAAGTCCCTGTAAAGCAACCTATGAAGATAAGATGACTTTGTTAGTATGTATTTGCTCTATTTGTCCAAGTTGCCAAGGAAACACCTTGTGTGTCTTTTCAGGTGGTTAAAACTTTCAGAAACAGTAGAAGAGGTAAAAAGTCTTTATTTTGGATGAAATGGAAAAATTTAATTGTAATGTGTTGCAGGATTTGTTTGAAAGAATCAACTAGTAACATGATAGAGGCAATGAAGGCTGCCGAGAAGGGAATCCGTGTAGTTTGGTATGCAGGGTGTATGGCTTTCACTTTGTGTGTAGACATTGATGAATGTGCTTGCTCTACTGCCATAATAAAATTGCTTTTGAGGCATTTGCACTGACTAAAGAATAATGTTACTTTTAGTCTAGGCAGGTTCCCAGTTAAGCATATGCGAGTTGATTGTACTATTTTTAGCTTCTTTGAACCACATGTGTTCTCCCCAGATATTTGTGAATGCTGTATTCTGTTCTTAAAAGGAAAATCACTATCTATCTATCTACCTATCTATATATTTTGTATCCAAGAAAGAAAATAAGCAGGGCTCTTGTCAGTGCTTTACTTCTTTGAAATACCAGGAGACAGGGCAAATTAATTAAATTTAAAATGGACCCATCTGGTAGTGCTAGCAATTCCAGGGGAGAAGAGCAGGTGAAAGAATCTGAGCCAGAATATACATATAATGTATTATATAACCTGTAATGTAATTTGTGGCACATTACAAATGAAGATTCATCTTTGTGTTAGGTTACTTACTGTTTGTTTAGAGCATGGTTTCTAAGTCAAAGGGTTCATGTAATACCGTATGGGAAACATTTGTTTCTGCTGTGTTGCTAATAAGGTAGATTTTTTTTTGTTATTAATAAGTCACATGCATTTAATTTATCTTATAAATGATATAGAATTCCCTGTATGGATAGGTTTGAAAATAAATGGATTGAATTGTTTGAAATGAAAATTAAACTAGGTTACTATTTCAGAGCAATAGTGAAACTGTTTAACACATGAAAAGCTATTACCCGAAATGAGAATTGTTACAGGTATACAGCTAACTCAATTTCACTCTGAAATTTATGTTTCTCTAAGAAGAATAAGATGGCTATGTAGATGTTTTTGTTGCCCAAATTACCTTGTCCTTGAAGTTCTCTGCAGTACTTTGAATGCAGTCATTGCAACACTGGGAATAGGAATGTAAAAATGACAGTAAAAATTGAATTGTATTACCTGATGTGGGAGGCATGCAGAAGGTAAGCAGCATAAATACTGGAAAGAAGTGAATTAGATTAGCAATGAAGAGATTCAAGATTGTGTCTGTAGTTTGGCAGGGTTCCTTAATGCACACTGCATTGTTGTTATGGCACAAGTTAGGCGTGATTTCTATGTCATTCACTGTGTTTTGGAGCATATGTTTGATAATGCACAGTTTTTGGGGAAGTGTTTCATGAGGGCAGAGCAGGTGTTAGGCCTTTTGGTATGAGCTGAAAAGAAATGGGGGAAGTAGGGCATAGAGCTCTTGTGAACTGTAGGAGCTGAGTGAGTAGATCTTTATCTGGCTTATGGAAGTCTCATTACCTGCCTTTAAGTCAAATTTCATCCTCATCCGCCAATTATTTTTCTGCCTACTGTGTAAGTTCCACCTTTCTGGGGAAAGAAAAGAACAACGTACACACACACAATTATGACAGTGTTTCCCATGAAGAATGGGAGGAATTTCTTGCTTGTCTTTCCTGAGTTTCCAGTCATCGCGTGAAAGATTGTAGGTGGCTTTGCATAAAATTGGTTGTCTTTCCATAGTGGAGAACATTAAAATTCCCTTTCAATAAATAATAGTCTGCCAAAATGTGAATGTTTACAAAACAGTCAGTTTAACTGGGTTTTATATACCCAGCAAAGGGAAAAGGTGGTGATACTGAAAGTCTTTTTTCTTTTCTGACAGGAAGTAAATATTTGACTTCTTTAAAATATTTCATACGATGAGGCTAAAAATTGAGGCAAATTAAGCTTTCTTCACATTCTACTTTCAATAATTGTCTTGATAAGACTTTGTAATTGCAAGGAGTCTTTCCAAAGCAGAAGCAAATTTGTCAGTTGTGAAAATCTATGCAATCCATCAGTTGTGTTTTCTGCCTAGCTGTGTTCTGTAAATGTTTCCATTCCTAGGATATAGTTACAAAATTCTGTCCATATATAATATACAAAAATATGTATGTTGTGCCTAATCTTTTATTAACTACATCAAAGTTAGGTATTTTCATGCTGTGTTGTTCTATCAGAATAAATGAGTTTTATGCTCCTTCTCATGTCTGTAATAGGTTGTGCAAAGCACACAAGAATATGCAATTTGTGTTTCTCTTTTTGTGGATATAAATTCAACAACCCCCTTCAAATCAATTGGACAATGTGGAAGGATTTAGCACCTAAATGACTATGAAAGCTGTGGTCAGCCATTTGATATGTCGTGTTAGTTTTTAATAATTCTTCAGTTTTTATACCTTTGTAGATTTGTTAAGAACTGTGGTTTGTTTGTTGAAATTGGTATTATAGCAGAAGCACGGAAGTATGCTGTAACAGGCAAACTTGCTGAATGATGAGCCCTTGGGAAATTTTCATGCAGCTTTCCAAGACTGGAATGAAAGTAAGAAGTTGCAAGATGAGAGCAATATGTGTTGCAGACGTAGCTGACCTGTGAAAAGACAGTGAAAAGCAAGTGTTGAATATTAAATATTTTTTTTTTTCCAAGTTCTTGGTGCATTCATGCATTTCATTCCCACACTGTTTGGTGTCTGTATAGTTTACTTAACTCTTCTGTGCACCGTTTTTGGATTTAGCTCTATAATGTTGCTCTTTTCATACTATCTGAAGTTTCTTCTGTTAACATAGAATGAGGTACGCATGGCAATAAATTGCATAGAGGCTATTGCTCCATGTTTGGAAACTTCCTTTTTTTCCAGAGGTGAACATCAGAACATGGAGATCCATTGCCTCTGGAGTGTACTTTATATTTCCTGGTTTGTGGCAGGATTTTGGCAAGACTGATTATTATCAGAAGTCAGGGAGGCTTTAGTGCTGTTTATATATCTTTACATGAGAAATAGGTTGATATCTCAGACTATTCTGTGTTGTAAAGAGAGGCCTAAAATAGTTCTTTTCAATATATATGGGAGAGTAATGCTTCCTATGTTACTCAAAACTTTGCTACTCCACAGGGTTCCTCAACTGAGTTGGAAAATGCATAGTACATCAAGTCACATTTGAATGCAGCAGTCTTACATCTAAAATAGCTTCAGTTATCACCCACTCTCAAACATTTGTCTTTTTAAGCATCACAAGTACTCCGCAGGGCATCTTAGGCTGAGCTGAATTAGGCTAGAGATGGATTTAGGCCAGGAAGGATTGGAGCTGATTGATCAGTACAGCGGAGATATGCAGTATCTTTAAGTTTAAGGGTGCTCTGAAATCTTGGGCTTCCAAACATGCTGAGATTCTGCAGTCTGCCTTCAATTTAATCTGTGAATGCTCAGTATTGGAGTGGACTAGCACCTGAAGTGATTTTTAATTTACCCAGATTACTTTCTGATTACTTTGGTGCTATACAATGCAATCCTTGTGTTCTGTTTGGAAGATAAACTCTTGCTACAGAACATGTTAAGAAATGAACATTAATCTTGTAGACCCTTAAAATATAGCTTAGTCACCAGATAATGGTTGAAACAGAAGCCTTCTGCTTTATCCTTTCCTGACTAGATGTTTTTGTGTTCTTTAAAAAAAGGCAAACAAGATTACTATAGTTTTCTATACTGATAGTTGCAGCAGAGAGAAACTAACATTTGCTCTCTTAGAATAGTTAGTGGTGGAAATCGATTTTAGAAGCTATCAATAAATAGTTTTTGGTCATTTCAAATAAAACAGCAATTTAAGGAAGTTCTTGAAACTTCTACAGTTGGTTGCATGGTGGACAAATAGAGTAGTATGTTATCACAGCCCCTACTCGTACTTCACAAGCAAGTGCTGTATAAATATTTGTTGGAAACTGCTTTTTCTAAAAATTCAGAGTGAAATTTTACAGACTGTTTGCATAGAGGCTTCTGAAAAATGTAACTTCTTACAGCATTACCTAGAGTGACTTACTGTCTTAATACTTTGGAGGTCTCAGGATCTTTGTGTGTGTGGCATTTGTGCATATACAGTTGTCAAACGTGCAACTGAAACCATTCAGAGGACTAGATGAGTGCAGATTTAGTCTCTTTTCTATTGTGTTTTTATTCTTCATCTAAATTATGGTCCTGTGATACAGTGCACTGAGAGATGCCTTAAAAGAAGGTGTGCTATATTACTCTTCTTCATGACCTCTTAGCAGCTCTATTCTTCCATTTTACTGGGTAAACAATTGTTTTTTTCTCTTCTGTCATCACAGGTGATCCCCACTGTTGGTTTAGCCTAATGTCACTTAGGTTACCCACCCTTATCCTGTTTTCACCTCCTACCTGTGCCCTATTTCTTTTGTTAAGAAGAACCTTTCTGTGGCTTGGTACAAATACCTAGTTCTAGTCTGCCATTTTTGGATTACTTTGCGTAAGTATCACATATATCTGTTATTTTCTTCAAGAAATATGTTACAATGTACTACTTAATGCCAGCACAAGACTGAGTTCTAGTCCCCCTGTGGTTTTTCTAATTATATCACGACCCTGGGGGTGACCAGTTTGTTTGTGTTAATGCCTGCATCTTATAGGAGTTAGAATCAGGTGGTGTGTCAGTGCGATACTATAGTGTATGGTTATGGAGATCTTGTCTAGCCTTGGGTGCATTTTCTCTGTCAGCCTGCATATTACTTTGCCTAAAGAGTTATCAAGTTTTTTTTTTTTTTTAATTTGTCTCAGTTATGGTCCTTCTGACACTTCAGTGTGAAGTCTTACTATGATACTAACATAAAATAAGTCTTATGATTAAAACAATTTCCGTGACTGTTCTCAATCTGAAGTTTGGCTCTGTGCCACTTTCAGTCAGTGTTCTGTCAACAGCAGTCTTTGTTGGACTGGCTGACTGGAGGCCTTTCCTGGCAGGTGGAGCTGGTAGAGGTTAACAGAGATGACACAGTCCCTGAAGTGGAATAACATAGTGTGTTCAAAAATGTTATCCCATTCTGTTTTTTAATGCATACACCAAGTAGTCTTAGTTCAAGCTGGATTCCACTTAAATCACTTTGATCTTATTGGAGCTGAAACAGTTGTTCCATAATATTCTGAGAACTGTCTGTTTGTACTGAAGTTGCTGGCAATTGAGGTTCTTAAATCAGTATGAAATTCTTAACTGCATAATTTATTACTGTTATGGATAGAAATGGGCTAGTGCCAAAGGCTGATATCCAAATACAGGGATTTGGAATCCAGTCCAGGAATTCAACCTAAACTCAGCAAATCCTGGGCCAGGACTGGTGGCTTTCTAGTATGAATACTCCAGGTTCAAAGCTGTTTATCATGTCAGTGAAATTCCAGCATTTGAAAAGGTCAGCTGTTTAATTCTTTAAGTATTGAAAATATGCTGATAGCAGTAGTAAGGGGGTTATTGAGTTTGAAAGCATGAGAATGTGAAGGTTTTTGTGATTCCCTGAGTAGACTGCTTCCAGAGATGCAATCTCTTTAAATAGAGACTCTCAGATGAACTGAAACTTGCCACTGAGATGAATAATTAAAGAAGAAAAACAAACAGAAGTAGTGAAGCCTTACAGGGGCTGGTTTTCTATAGCACCAGAAATACCGTGACTTGGTGTTTTATTTTTAGGAACATCCCAGAGGGTAATAGAGTTGTATGATGTAGGGGATCTTTTTATTTTTGAGAATTCATATTGACATATGATAATTTCATGTTTTTATTTTCCTTTGAAGTCCACTTACTGAAACAAGATGTCTCCCGAAAGTTTAGGAGAAGTGTCTGAAATTTTGTTCCTGTAGCTATACTTCTTTGTTTGGGACAGTCCGTATTAAGAAATGTAAAACTGCATATTCATTTAGGTATTCCAGCATCATTCAAGTATAAAAAATATAGATGCAAAACACTCAAATAGAATGCAACAGCAGTCACTGAAATTTCAGTGTGTTAGTTAAGTATAGGAAGCTAGTAAGACAGCTGGGCAACAGTAGATCTTGGGGAAAAAATGTGTATCGATGTGAAAATCATCAGTCATCAGTGAAGTGTAGTGTAGCAGCTGTGTAAGAGCACATGGAAGCACTCCACGAAAGAAAGGAGTGAGGAATATTATAGTCAACATAAATTTGACTTCAGGTATGTGTAGGTATTACCTCAAAATGAGATTTCACAAGAAGCTTCAAATTATAATAAACATGAATGCACATATATATGCTGAAAGTTGTGAATGAACTTAGGGAACAAGTCAATGCTGGATTTTGATGGAAAGCTGAGCTTTAGAGTAAAAAGATGAGTTCTCTGACCATCTAAGAGCCTCTAAAATATTATTTGCTTCTGCACCCCTATATCTTCTGTGGTCCGTGTGCCATATACTGTAACCCTTCAGCTTCTGTGGAGGCTTCCTTTGTTTACATTATGTAAGGTCATACTTGCTCTTTGCTGTTCCTGCATCTGCTTTTCTGATTGTGTATTATGCTACTTTATTCAAGAGAAGAGAATCACATAAAATCTGCCTACAGGAAAATGAGTGCCAGGAGGTTAGGTTATGCTTTAAGAGAGTGTAAAATCACCCAGGCAAAGAATGTGCATATTGTACATTGCAGAAAATGGAGGGATACAGCAGTTGTGTGGGAGGGTTGGGAATGCTCTAGCCTTGTAAAGAGAAGGCAGTGTACTGAATGGGCACAGCAAAAGGCCTGAAAACATTCTTAGGCTTCAGTTAACCCAGCAATAGTAGAAATAATATTGCAGTTACCAGCCTGATTAATAGAAAGAAAAACTGCACTATGCAGAGAAATTTAGCAGCTCTTGGTCTTGCTACTAGTGCAAGGAGCAGATAAAAACTCAAGTAGAAAGGGAATGAAGAATGGCTACTATGAACCTTTGTGGTGTGGAATATTTTCATTAAATGAGTTGGTCTTAAAAGATGAAGAGAAGGGAAAGGGCAACCAGCCCCCCCCGCCCCAAGAAAAAAGCAAAAAACAACAAACAAACACTAAACCCACCAACACACACCAAAAAAAGCCACCAGAAAACAGTGGGTACCACATCATTCAGGATGATGAATTGCAATGATGGGTGGGAGACTTGGATAGCCTGCAGTAAACTACTTACTATAAAAAATACCTTGTTTTTACATTTGCTTGGTAAGTATCCACTGGTCTCTTTTTTTATCCAATACAAATAGGAAAAGATTGAGGTACGTCACTATTGGTCTCAGTTTATCATCCAAACACTTCTTTCACTGACTTCAGTGGGAATTTTGCATTCTGTCCAAAGTCAAAATATTTCTCCCTGGTGTTAGAAAAACAGTTCCTTAAATAGATTGCCAGTTTTGTTTCTTTAGAGCATTTGAAGACTAGTGGACTGCTGTGCAAGTTCCAGTTTTTTAAGACAGGCCTGGGATACTAAATGAAACATCATGTATGGTAAAATGAGGATAATTCATGTTCACCACAGGAATGAGAAATTTACTTTTTGTAAATGGAAGGTTCAATTATGTAATCATCCTACATCTTTTGGAAATGCAGCTTTTTAAATGACACCTTTCTAACCCTTGAGATTCTTCTCATACTGCTGCCTTTCCTTTATTTTTATGAAAGGACTTTGTAAATATGAATGACCTATGCCAATTCCAAAGTGCAAGCATGAAGAAAATTGCCTCATGGTGTTCAAGATTTAGAAGTTAGGACTGTAGTAGTGTGATGTCATGGAATGAAGAGAAACCTGTATGATGCCAGGGTACACTGATGCTCCTATTTGCAGGTATCTCAGCTTTATGAGGTGAATGGAGTTTGAACTGAAGCAGATCAACTTGGCACAGCTGTGATCCCATGCTGAAATATAAGCATCAGTGTCTTTTTCCTCTACTAATCATAAATGTCAATACCTTATTTGCTTTTAACTTGAAGCAATGTAATTAGGAAGCCAGATATGCCTATTGATTCAACAATCACATTTTTACCAACAATTGATAAATTAGAGAGCTATGTAACAGTCTTTACAGCGTGATATTTGTATCTATTTCTGTGGATCTAATGCCAGTGCTGCTTAGACAAAATAAGCGGAATGATTGAAAATATTAAATAAAGCATTGACCCCTACTTAGGTGCATGGTTCAAATCTTTAAAGAATTGTGGTCTAAGAGATGAAAGGTAAATGATATATTTAGTTAAAAATATATATATATATGTGTGTGTATATATATTTCTGGTGCCCTAGAGAACTTTTAATTAAAAATGTCTGTTACAAAACCTGCCTTGTGGAGTACTATTGCATGGAAATTCCTGGGTCACAATGTAGAGGCAGATACTGCCTCTGCAGCATTGAAACTGAAACTTTGATAGGGGGTCTGCAAGTATGCTGAACCTCTAGAAACTGGCTTTTCAGCATAGCACAGAAAGGGCTGATGAATATAACTCTTCCCCTACTTCCTGTGGTGATAGTAGCATCTGCTGTTCTGCAGCAAAGACAGATAAAATATTGCTGCTTTTAACACTTGTAACATGGCAAATTCTTTGCATGTACAAAAGTATGGACACATGAAAATGTGTATCTTTCTGATGTGCACTTGCAAATGAACAGTTAGATTATTCAGTATTGATTCTAGTGGGACTGTAAAAATGGCATTTTATTTTTTAATTCGTGGGATATTAGCAGCCTTGGAATTTATAGTTACCTATAATAGTTCATTTATTGTGTCACGCAAAAATCATACCAAGTGTCAAACAGAATTAAGTTGTGGCATTCATGGTGTACTTCTGTTTCTGCCTAGAAACCATGAATGGGCTTTACAGCTTCAGTCAGGCTGAGATAAAGCTGCAATAGAAAACTCAAATTGCTTAAGTGAGGGAGAGAACATGCAGTCTTAATTGGAGGTGTTAGGACCATATAGCTGAATCAGATCAAATTGAGAACTTGTTGTGAGACATAGAGCTGCTTTTTTCCCTTCTCTTCTGGCTTAATGGGAGAACAAGAAGTGAATTTTGATAAGGGAAGCTATGAGACCACACAAAGTTACACTGAGAGAACAAGAAGTCTGAGGTCTGGGTACCCAGACTGATCTTTAATTGGTGCAAAACAAAATTACCTCAAATATGAATCTGGTTCAAGACAGTAAACACATTTTGACTGTGTTCTGCTGGTGACCAACATTCCGTGTTGCAGGAAATTTCCACTCCTGCAAGACTGTTTTAGCAATAGTCCAGAGACACAGGTAGGGCGTTTTCGTTGTCTCCAGCCCTCTGTAAATACGGTGTCTTGGGCAACATGTTCTGCTGTGGCTGTGCCCAGCCCAGGGAGCTGTTCTGTAATGCTGCCCTGTGACAGCTGGCACTGCCTAAATGAAGCTTGCTGTTTACCCGAACGGTTCCATGTGATTCAACGTGGAGGAAAGGCAAATAGTTCAGACCCATTTTTTGGTTATGCTCCACTGGAAGAGGTTAGTTCAAGGCCTGAGAACTGCAGAGATTTTTTTTTTATTCACTTTGAAAAAATATTCACCCTGTAAGGGCATGTATTGCTGACATAAATACGTTTATTATAGAGTACCTATTGGTTTATGGCTGACCTTACCCTGAAATCCTAGTGTTTTAACCCGTGCAGTGTCTGTGCTGAAGACTTACAGGGTATGGATTCAGGTATAATGCAGAAACCCTGCATAATCGAGTTTATTGTGTACTAGGATGTCAGAGAATCCAGATCCTAACTGGAAAATCTTATCTAATTGGGTCCATATTTCTTGCTCTGAGATGATATTCAAAGATTTTTATGGTTTAGAGATGCCATTTTGATTTTTTTTTTTTTTTTATTTAGTGGAATCTCAACAGTAATTCTGACATCACAAGCATAATCTTTCTGAAGCAGGATCACAAGACGAGGTCTGTGGAGTCTAATCTTAGTAGCATCATTGAATATTCATTTCTGTATTTGTAAAAAGTATCTTAAGCATTATTTTTACCAGCCTTATATGGCAAGTTACCTGTTTGAGCGATAAGTGTCCAGTGAATTAAATGTGGCATTATTTCTGATATTTACCTTTTTATGATGCCAAAAATCCATGCTTACGGCTTCCATGCGGGAACCTGGGAGGGTGTTTTTTAGCTTTGAACCACATGCATGTTCTGTACTCCCCTTAGCTAGCAATAGGGATGAAGTGCAGTGGGTGAACATCAAGATGGGTAGTGAAAAGCTAGCTTGCTTGCAATTGCCATTTTGATATAATGACTTAAGCTGTGAGTTGTTAGTGTCAGTGCCAATGTGAAATGCTTGCAGCCTGCAGGCTCACAGGAGTACCTCTGCTTCCTGATCTTCTATGATCTTCTAGGTAGATAAATGGTATACGAATGCTAAACTTGTCTACTTTGTTTTGAATTTCAAGTATGAATTGTTTAGAGTGAAATGAAAACTGCTTTACAAATTCAGTTGGATATATTTTTCCAGTCCTTAAAAAGCTCCTGTGTGTTTAGTGCATTAGCCAGAACTGACCCACTATCAAGCAATCTTGTCTTTGAACGTGGGCAAACCACAACGGCACATCTTGAATGCATAATTGACTGTGTTGCATAACCATCCTTCTTCATAAGTCCTTCATGGTTTAAGTTTTGTCCTTCCTTCCTTAAATATTTTGTTTTTGTTACCTGAGTAAATCAAAAGTGCATTGTTAGGGCAAAGTTTTAAGTTTATCAAAACGATGCAGATCCAAGTACAACAGGTGGGCAAGCTTAGGATTTCAATGTGTCTCTTTTTACAATCATATATGATCTATTACAATGTGATCTTTTACAATCAGTGCTGATAAGCACAAACACAACCTAAAAGACAGGTACAATTAAAAATTCCAAGTATTTTCAGGAATTAATTTTATATATAAAATTTTGCAGGCCAACTCAGGAAGTACAGATATTTGTATGTTTGAGGAGAATTCTTAGTTTTTCCGGTGCTTATAATTTTGTTGGATGCATATACAATATCTTCACTTTGTAGGCACCAAAGCATATAGAACCATATCAGAACTTAGGATGAAGTTCTGGTTTGGAGTTGTATTTAAAGCAGGGAAAATAAATCCTGATTTCTGCTTTTTATTTAATTCCTTATTGCCCTGCTCCTGAGACAGCTGTTTAAACTGTGAGAGGGCACTGAGTCAGAGATTTGCACTGACTAGTTTGTTGATACGATTTCACATTCACTTTGCAGAAGTGTCAGCTAATACAGAATGGCATTTCCTGTTGGAGTGATCAGAAGAATGGCAGAATGCAGGATTTACGGAGCTGCCTAATTAATATTCTAAAACACTTAGAGATATTCTACAATGTGGCTATGAAATTACCGATTTACTTTATTCAGTTGTGAAGAAATAAATTTAACTGCCTACAAAGCAGGCTAAATAATACAAGTTGAATTTACATGTTGCATTAGTACAGTGTGTTACTCTATTGGAGCCTATGCTTAAAGGGATGGAGTAATTGCTGTTTATTTGAAGGTTGCCCTACTCCCTGTCCTTTCTCTTAGGTGCTGTTTTATACTTTAAAATCCTTTCCATTTTATCCTTCCACCTTTTGAAATACTTTCATTTCTTCGATTGCTAATTGCAAAATTCAGAACAGATAACACTAGTAGGGAGGGGGCATGTCTGATGCTATAGATTCTGTTGCCAGTTCCAGCGACCTTGACTTAACCCAATAGCTAAAGGCAATTTCAGGAATAGGGAGATAGGCATGGGGACAGTATGTTGGTGTACGATAAGGGGAGTGTGATCAGCCCCAGAGAACCAAGTTTTCAGGGGCATTGGCTAGACTTGATGGTGACGGAAAAGGCAGTGGCTGGGGAAGAAGTGCCCCTGAGGATGCAGGCTGGTACTGGAAGTGACAGGTTGATGTGAGCCTGTTTCTGAGGGAGGCTAGAACAAACAAGTGCTAACACCCCAGCTAATGTGGAAAGAAGTTTTGTTGGAGTTAGCCACTGTAGCAGGGCACATGTGAATGGATGTGTGTGCCAAAGGCAGAGAAAGATGTGAAATTGGGCAGAGAGGAGAGACCTGAGTAATGGGGTGATTTTGCAGCTGTTGTAACAACAGATTGTTTTCATAGCTTTACTCAGCCAAAGTAATGGGTGATACACGTCTACTTTCTTGTAGTGTCTTTATAGCCTGGTTCATCATGTACTAAATGTACAATCCCTGTATACTTTGGAGATTCTTGTGTAACTCAGGATAAGGAATTCTGGACTACAACTTTGCTCTAAGAACAAAATGTGAAGAAATAACTAGAGGGAAATGAAATGAAGTTCATATTAAAATACGAACTCTTTTTAAACACTCCTTTGAATAGAATCGATGTATAAATGTATTTATTTTTCCCTTCAAAATTAATTGTACAAGCTTTTGTTATTATGTATTCAGGAAAAGAAGTCAAAACTGAATAGAACTTTGATTTATATACAATGAATCACAGGTGGGACAACTTAGATGCATTTGAATATTAACACAAAAGAAGTATTAAGTTATTTGGCTGTGTTCTGGTGTCTCAGCTTGCTTTCAGAATATCATAAATTGCAGAAGTGATAATTAGAATCTTTTTTACATGTCAGGAAGAACTTAGCTTTCATACATGAGACGTGATGGTGGAAGGTGAGTCATTGGGTAGTAGGGGGAAAAAAGGGAAAACAGGTGCCGAATGATCTTGGATTTGTTGCTTTGGGTTATGCATGTGCTACAGTGTATAATCACGTCTGAGTTGTAAGTCTAACACCTGTGTAGTTGAAGAAAAGAGTATTTTAGTCTTTTTGTCTATCTTTGGCACTAGAACATACACAGATGAAGCATGGCCTTCTTAGTACTGTCTGGGGACAAAACTGTAGTGCTCTGAGGGTTTTCTTTTTTTTTCTTTTTTTTTTTTGTCATGCTCCTGAGGATTTTATTTGTTTTTATGCAATGTTGCACATGTGTAGGGCTCTTTGTAATTTCTTTTGTTGATCAGGCGAAGCATTAGGTGGTGTCTTCTGAGATTATGAATTGCCTTAATAACTGATTTTCATCTGAGGAAGTTCTGGAGTTATTTAGTAGTCACCAGTGTATCCAGGAGTACATAGGCTCAAATTTGCCCTTGGTGATTGAAGCTAAATGAAACATTTCAGTGATGTTCTCATGCAATGGCTGTTAGGAGGTTAGTAGGTTCCACTGATAAGATCAGTAGTGTTGATACTAGAAGAACAAAGTATTAATATAGTGGAGGAACTTACATGCTTGAATAAATATATACATGTTGTTGGTGGTGTGTTAATGTGTCTAGTGTTACTGATTCTGTAGAGATCCGAATTCTGTTGAAGATTGCAGGATAGTAATGCGTCTGGCAGAGGTAATGGCAGGCTTTTGAGATACCTGTGCATTTGCAGTAGGAGTTGCTGGAAAAATACCCAAAAACATCTATCATGAGCCAGTACTCAAATGCACTACCAGTTCTACTGCAGGGCTGTGTGTACTCAGTGCTGTGTTAGAAGGCTTCTCTTTATTTCCCTTGGTGTGGCTTCTACTTTCAGGAGGCTGGCAGGGAGCCTCAACAGGCCTGAACGTAAAGCCGTGCTGTCTTCCATGTTGTCTGGATTCAGTTATCCAAAATGTTTTCTGTGTGACTGCGGCCTCTGAAATCTTACCATGGATCTAAATGTAAATAAAATATCTGTATGGGGTGGATTAGCAGCATTGATGCCTTAAACAACTGGAAAACATCCTCTCTGGCATGGGTTTGGGGAAGCCAAGGCATTCTATATGGGCTCATGTTCTGGTGAGGTTGATGAGTAATAGACGATAAGCTCATAGCTTGCTTCCTTCTTACCCGAGAGGTGGGTACTTGTATTCATCCTTTTCCGTTAGATTTCAGCTTGAGTCACAGGGTGTGCGCAGAAATATTGGCTGTGATTTTTTTTTTTTTTTTTTTTGGAGATGAAGTCAGCTGTGTGGGTTCTTGCTCTATATTTCCTATGGACCTTTTCTTGATGAGTATTTTTCCAGTTGCACCCTATTATAGGTTTATTTTGGTTCTCTCTTTTTTTTTTTTTTTGGTGTGCGAGCTGTGGTCATACATCTTTGTGGTCATGCTGCTGACAGCTTCTACTGTCTGTACAGCCAAGTTGTTGATCCATTCAGCCTCCAATGTGTAATGTCTGGCTCTAGCATCCCTGTATCCAAATCGTTGTTTCAGATCAGTAATCTGGATACAGGGCTTTATGCTGTAGAAACCATAACATGAAAGTATAAGAACACACAAAGTTCTTCCTTCCTATATGCCTACTAACTTTCCTGTATCATTGATAAAGTAATTTTCAGCATTACAGCATTTTGCAATTGCTGTGTCTTCTTCCTTTGTAGATCAGTAATTGTTAATATAGGTACAAACTTAAGAACCAAGTAGTAAATGTGAACTACTAAATGAACTGTTTCCTTCTGAAGGTCACAGATTAGAGACTTTTTGCAGAGAGCCTTCAGTTTTAACTGGTTTAGGCTGGCTATCTTATTGTAGAGTAAAACTGGAAGTTTGAGGAGAAAGCTGTAGCATTTTAGACTAGCAAAGGTGATCTGTAGAGAAGTATATACTTACACACACATAGGTGGAAGTAATTGCTGGGACTGATTGGTAGAGAGGGGAAATTTTTTTTTTCCACTGAAGGACATGAGGACTTCAGTGAAGTCATGTCTTTTTTTTTGGGGGGGGGGGGGGGGGCCCCAACTATTCAATGGACAGTAGACAATGTCTTCAACAGAGATAGCAGCACAAAATGGGCTACAGGATTACATATATTTTTCAATGAGTTGGAATGAGAACACTTATGATTGACATGTAACCTCAACTACCACAACACATGGGAAATGTCAGACTTAATGTACAGTGTCACAACTGTGATAAAAATAAATTGTCAATCATCAAAAGCAATTGTTTTTGAAATATTTTAAAAATAAGTTAATTCTTATGTGTTCAAATTATTATTTATGAAGCCAGTTTGGAAACAAACAGGACAGTGGGGAAGCTTGTTATAACAGGGAACTGAGGGTGAACTAAACTGCTATTAATTTTGAGTCCTAAAAATCTTCCTGCTCACATTAGAAACTGTGATAACAGGCCTATTTTCCTTTTCCATTTTGAAGTCTTTTTTCAACTTCCGTATTTTCTGTATGTTCTTCTAGCCCATTATCTGTAATAACAATGTTAGTTGTAAACATCATAATCGTTATATGCATATACCTATGGGGTAATATGCCATAGCTGTCTGCGTATTCTGGATTAGAACATTTTCAGGTATTCTGTATCGTTGTTGTGTGCTTCTGCATCTTCAGAGTTAATCCTATTTTATCTTTTCCTCCAGGACAGGCTTTTGAAGGACTTTCTAGGAGTTGGTTTTACTGTGTGTGGGTGTTGTTTTCTTTAATAATACTAATTCTTGGACTAGACCTTAAGATTCTTTCATATTGTTTTATGATAGCTATTCCCTAGTAGACAAACAAGAATGATCTTTGCTAGGGACAAGTCCACAGCTTGTAAACACAGTTGTGTACTGCTAGATTTCTGGTTAGCATTATTAACTTTGTAATGTTGTAGCTAAGACATTCTCTGTTCTTGGTGTGGGGATTCAACCCAGTGTGTAACTGTCTGAGCTGTCTGGTAATGATGTTGGTCTTCTGAAGTTTTTCCTTTTCTTAGTTATCTGTAGTATAGTCAGTTACCTGACTATATGAAAAATGAGATGGAATACCAAGGCAAAGTGTTCCAGTAGCTTCTACAAGTAATTAGGGCAAGGAAAAACTAGGAAGGACCAGGCGCATGGGAATGCTTGTGGAAGAACTCTGCCTTCAGAACTCAGCTGCTAGGGATATGAACTGGTGTGGAAGAACACATTGCATTTGCACAGCTAGCAGAAGTCACAGTGTAGTCATTTGGCAAACTTCTTGAGTTCAAGTGACTAGCCATGCATTAATGAATCACTAAGGGACGGTGATGATGGGGAATAAAGTGCTTTGGAGGTGAGTCACAGTAGCCCCACCAACAGACACTTCTGAGTGGAAACTATGTGGTGCTGTGAATCATCAAGAACTCCACCAAAAGTTTAAGTGTGCCCATCTTCACATTTGTAGAATGAGCAGTATTGGTAATGAAAACCACAGCTTGTGTAAATCAACACATCTCTGTCGAATAGACAGTAAGGTTCTGGGACACTGGCCCTGACAATGTTACGCTGTCCACTTCCAAGAAAATCTACTTGCAAGAGGCGCAGAGTTTTTTTTTTTTATTCTTAAGATTTCATTTGAAGAGGTGTGCAATCAGTTTTAAATACTGACCAGGTTTCTGCATGCAGAAGGTTTTTCTGCAAGGTGGATGACATTTGAAGATTTGAATTTATTTTTTGCCATGTGAGGTGCTGTAGTAATATAATAGGTGGACTTAATGACCTTTTGAGGAAAAATTGCGAAGTTATGTTTTATCCTGTTTAATGGAGTGTAAACCAAAAGCAAGATTCTCACTTTTAGCTCTAAGAAATCTTTAGAAGATGGATCACTATATATCACTTATATTTATGTAATAGATTATATAAATGTTCACAAAATATGTATCAAGATGAATAACAAGATTTTTCTAAGTAATGATAGGGACATTCAGATAAATATATGCCCCCAATCTGATCAGCTGTCCTTTCTGCTTCATAGGGCAGCAGCATTGCTTCCCTAGTAGTGTTGGTTCTCTCTTGTCCAGTTTGGTGGTGATCCTCCACTCTTACAAGGGCTTGATCTGTAAGGAGAGCACTTCCTGTCTCTGCAGCCTTTCTTTGTGCTCATTTCCAAATGCTTTACTTGCTGAACTGTCTGAAATCTGTAACGATATTCACTTGATACACTTATAGAAGAGTATTCAGAGTATACTGGACTTGCTTCTTAATGTGTGGCTACACCAATGCTTCCTTCCTGTTTACAAGAAAAAAGTAGTGTCCTGAATAAAAGAAGTTGATTACAGTTGGAGGTTTTCCTTATGGTGAGATAGAAGGTCTCAGAGGTGATAAATATTATATGTCTAATAATTACTTATGGTTATATGATTACAAATTGTTAGAAAAAATATGGATGCTATACAGTGTTTGTCACAGAAATTGGAATTGTTATTAAAAAGAGGAATGCTTTCTTTAACACAACTTTTCCAGCACGAAATGAATTCCAATAAAGCTGTGCTTACATTCCTATATACTATTCTTTTAATTAAAAGAAAAAGAACCAAGAGGAAGAACAGTTACAGCTTCTGGGGTTGATTGCGAGGATCAGAATGAAGCTCCTTTCAAGAATGACATGCTCATTACTAAAGATTAAATTTTTATGATTTTAGCAAGTGTTCTTGCAGTACAGTGGACTAAGCAAGATCTTCAGGCATATGTAGAAAACTAAAAAGGAAGGATTTAAGTTCTCTTCAGATTATGAAGAATGCTGTCCTACATGCATTTTAAGACCAGTGGTTCTGGTAGTAAAGAGTTAGTTGCTGCATGGAAGGGTTTGGGATAATCCTGGGGACTCTGTAGCATGGTGTTTAGGCAATTAGAATCTGTGTCCTGTCCTGTTCAAATGGATGTTCAGTGTGATGATCTCTTGGCTTTAATCATTCTGTGGAGGTTTTTGTGAGTGCAGGCTGTTGGATATTTAGCTGTGGGGAACTGGGAAGATTTATTCATGAATCTTGCTGCAGCTTAGGCAGACATATGGCATATGTTCTAATAAAAGTGAGCTCAATACCTAGATGACAGTAGTGGTGATTCTCATATATGGGTGCAATGTGCCAAATAGTACTTTGCATCACTTGGATGGAAGCCCCTTTCATCTTCAGAGTAACCTGTTCTGGAGGTAGCCAGCTAGTGCTTCTGCTCTTTCAGCACCTGTGACCTTATGTAAGCTGATTCTGGATGGAAGCGTGTATCCAAAATAATTAGGAGTTTCTGGCTCTTATGTCTGGCAAATGGATTATGTTTTAGAACAGGTCAGTCTGTTCTCCCTGTCACAGTAACTAACCATTTGTGGCAAAATGAGGGACTGAGAAATTTTAAGCATACCTTATTGTACATTTTCTGAAGTTGACCCTTCAAATGGGTAACTTCGTTTTAGCTGTTCTTAATATTTAGGGATGCTTAAATAAATGCTATTACATATGGGTGGTGATAAGAGCATAGCATGTATCATAGCATGTACACACATATGCATGTTCACTGTGTGTGGTCCTTTATACACTGACATATATAATATGTATATGAGCAAGTTGTGTTTTATTTACAACAAACTGATGTATCTGGAATATTCTTTTTATAACAGGCAAGAGCTAATCTTGTTAAAACCACTCTACTTCTTCTGAAGTGTGGTGTTTTGTGGCACCATACTTAAACATCTGACTTTTTTGGGGGGGAGGAAGGCTGATAAAAAGAAAGATGGTTTCTAATAGCTTTTTAAAATGGTGTACAGAATGAAGACAACTGTATCTGAACACAAACAACAACGAAAAACACAAGCAAAGTCACAAGCGACTTTCCCTTTGATCTTTCTCAATGATTAAAGCTCGAAAAGAGTTGAGCTGCAAAGGTGTTTTTTTTTTTTTAAAAAAAAAAACACCTGCTTTTTCAAGTCTGATTTGGAGTAGAATTTTATCTCAGTCCATCAGTATTCAGTTCTGTCCTTTTAACTCTGATAGTTTAATTTAGCGTTATTCGAAGTGCAATCCAAGTAATTACATCCTCCAAATCCTAGTTTAGGATGCTGTAAATAAGATAATTTTCCACCAATGGAAATACCATCCCTGTCTTTTCACTCATTTTGTTCTTGAGAGTGCAGTGCAAGCTGGGACAAAGGAGCTTCTCCACAGTCCCCATTATTTTTCCATTCTTCTGATTAACTAATTGACAATTATGAAGTTGGAAAAATGTTTGAGTTAAAAAAAAAAAAAAAATTTTTGTAAATAATTTCTTAAATGGTTTAGCCTAATAACCAATGGAAAGCAGGAATAATTAAATTGTTGGTTTTTTTTTTTTTTTTTTTTTTTTTTTTTCTTTAAATGCAACCCCAAGCACCGCCACAGGCTGGGAGATGAGTGGATAGAAAGCTGCCTGGCAGAGAAGGACCTGGGAGTATTGGTTGACAGTCAGCTGAATATGAGCCAGCATTGTGCTCAGGCGGCCAAGAAGGCCAACAGCATCCTGGCTTGCATAAGAAACAGCGTGGCCAGCAGGGCTAGGGAAGCGATTGTCCCCCTGCACTCAGCTCAGGTGAGGCCGCACCTCGAGTACTGTGTTCAGTTTTGGACCCCTCACTACAAGAAGGACATGGAGGTGCTTGAGCGAGTCCAGAGAAGGGGGCAACGAAGCTGGTGAGGGGCCTGGAGAACAAGTCTTATGAGGAGCGGCTGAGGGAGCTGGAATTGTTCAGCCTGGAGAAAAGGAGGCTCAGGGGCGACCTTATCGCACTCTACAGGTACCTGAAAGGAGGCTGTAGCTAGGTGGGGGTTGGTCTGTTCTCCCACGTGCCTGGTGACAGGACGAGGGGGAATGGGCTAAAGTTGCGCCAGGGGAGGTTTAGGTTGGATATTAGGAAGAACTTCTTTACAGAAAGGGTTGTTAGGCACTGGAAGAGGCTGCCCATGGAAGTGGTTGAGTCACCGTCCCTGGAGGTCTTTAAAAGATGTTTAGATGTAGAGCTTAGGGATATGGTTTAGTGGAGGACTTGTTAGTGTTAGGTCAGAGGTTGGACTCAGTGATCTTGTAGGTCTTTTCCAACCTAGGCGATTCTGTGATTCTGTAATTTCAATGTTTAAGTCACTTTGAGTGAGTTACCAGATGAATCTAGTTGTCCTCTAGTTGTCCTCTGCTGTCCTGAAGTGTATTCTCTTCAACCTTAGATGCAATACAAAAATAATTAGTAGAGCTACCTTAGGAATGCTTTTGGAGATATTTTTGGAGATATTTAGGTAAACCCAGTCTTTGGTGTTGGTCCCATGCTTAGTTATTACAACTAGTATTTCAGCATGGGATATAATGAAAACAGTGGAAAAACAATGAAATGATTCATAATAAGTAAACTCCCCACCACAGCAACAGAGGAAAAAATAAAATCAAGTCTGTATCCACAGTGGCATTATAACTTTGCCATGCATATGTCCTTTAAAGAGTTAAGAAAATTAATATATGTAAGAAGCTGGCTGGGTTACATGCATTTAACACAATATAAATGGTCTGGTGCAACAGTCTATATCACTGTTGTCAAGAGCATGTCTTATAGTAGGATCATAATATTGTAAAGTATCAAATTCACTGTTCCTACTTGTGGGATTCTGTCATTAGGGTATTTATGAAGAAACAGATGTGAATGTGATTTACCTACCAAATATAAGGAAAGGGATGCTTATAAAATTAAAATTTGATCAGGATTTAATCGGTTTAAAATGAATCATCTAAATATTAGTAAGAAAAAAGGTTACGATTTTGTTAGGGAAAATCAAGTGCTCTTCATGTAATGACTCTGCTGTCAAGGAACTTGGTCTTCGATGAAGGTAATGGTGTATGATTGCAATACAGATCAGTGTCAGCCTTTGAGGAGGTGAGTCTAAAAAATGGTTAAGTGATTTAAACCATTGGTTCAAGTTTTGTTAATGTTACCTGGCTAACTTTCTGCAGGTTACTTTGAAGCCAAGTGCAGAAATGTAGATAGCTCCTTTTCCAAAATACTAAGGTACATTCTAGTTTTGCAAGCTTAACATTTCACGTTTCAGCCTTCGGAGTTTTTTCCCTAAAGTCATACAGATGTTGAAATAATTTGAATTTTTCATGAAACCAGAGAATTTAATGTAATCATGGCTAAGGAAACTGAAGAAAATTCCTCAGATGCTACCGTTACAGCAAAGTGGCACAGCAAGACTAGGTGGTCTAGATCATTAAGGTGCTCTAGTTGCAAGTATGAAAAGCTACTACAATGCCTGTCTCTCAACTTCTGACTCTTTTAAGTTACTGGAAAGGAGCATTAGAATCATTATCACTGAAGTGGATGTGCAAGGGAAATACTCCGTGGTGGCCACTGAAGAATCTCTGTGCTGTACTGGTTACCTTCAGTTCATTCTTTAGAATGTTTTCCCCTTCTGCCCATGATTGCTCTTGAAGTGAGTTATCTCTGATCAGCAAAAGTCCAGCTCTTAGTTTTTTCTGTAAGAAAATGCTTGAGCAGTTAACCTGAGAAGAATACAGAAATCTTCTCAGTTATCATTGTGGGTTATTTGTAAAGCATTTCATTCAATTGAGAGTGGGACAGATGCTGTCCTAAGTTGGTCTTCTCCATGTAACTCTTGATAACAGGTATAGATGTCAGTGGCTTTGGCCTAGCTCTCGGGTTTGAGTTGATTAGAAGAGCAGGATTCCAATTGTCTGTCAAGCTCATGCTATTGTATTGTGTTCTGAGAGTTAAAGCCTCCATCATTGGTACTTGCTCTAAGCTCAGTTCCCTGGAATAGCTATCTGTCAATCAAAAACTGCTTTGGCAGCCTTTGCTCTTTCCTGATCAGGCTCCATTTATAAATTCAGGCAGCATTATTGGTCCCATATATAATGCATGGACAGATAACAGCACCCAGATATTCTGAAGTGATATTCTTAGAAATGTACTTCATCAAGAAATATTTGGTAAGTGTTAGCACTATTTAGGCTTGGTTTCAGCTAATATATTACACTGGTAGGAGTCCTTGAAATAGCAAAGGCTGTTTTCTAAAAACCCAGCCAGCTTTAGTATAACCGAAGCATAGCAGCAGTGCCAGCCTTTGCAAGAGCTGACAACCACCAGCAACCTCTAGTACAAGTACACTTAAACAAAAACTAGTGCCTGAATATCAGCAGAATATTAATGAAGTCAAAAATACTATTCTTGAGATGATTGCTTCCAGGGACCTGTTCTTTGTTCATCTTATGAGTCGTTACCACTTGAACTGAAAGTCAAGATTAAGGAATAATGCCAATGACTCATCTGAATAGAGAGAAAGGAAAGTAATTTGGAAAACTAAAACTGCTGCTATTAAGAAAATAGGGTTAAAATATTTCTATTTATATTGCTTTGTTGCATTTAAGGAAACATATATAAATATTTATACGTAATCAAATAATAGCAGCATTTTTATGGGAGTTATCAAGTCCCAGTCTCATCAATGCGTAAAACCTTAATATTACATATCTGTCTGCCCTGAGGGACTTACAGACTGCTTGGAATAGGCAGACAAAGCATAGAGGAAAAGGTAGCATGGACAGTGGAATTACAGGGAAGTGGTGAGTTAATGCCGCTTTGTTTTGGAGTGGACTTTTTAAGGAAAGAATGAAGTAAGGGACAAGAAAAATAGGATGAAATTAAAAGGAAAGAGGTCTGTGAGACCATGTTGGAGAAGAGACCCAGTGACACCTGGCATTCTGATGCTGTGATTCCGGGTTTCTGCTTGTCTTGTCAGGGAATGAAAGCTGGAGATGGCTTTCACTAGGAATGAGGAGAGGCTGGCACTGTTTGCACTGACTAAAGAGCAGTTTTAATCATTATCTCCTGTTTCTTGGCTGGTCTCATCAATAGCTGCTGCCCTCTCTACTTGGACCTTTCTATGCAGCCATGGATGGCAGTAGCGGCTGGGTTTTACAGGGTTCAGGTAAAGCAGTTACGACTGTTTCCCTGCTTCCCTGTGTTTGCTGTCTGCTCTGCCCATGTTCAGAATTGGCTCTGGTGGAGGAGATGGTATTCCAAGTTGTTACACACTACCAGAAGCCCATAGATACTGAAAGACGGACATATCTTTTGAAAGGGTGTGGATCCTTCTCTGTTTGGAGCCATAAAATAATGAGAATGTGACTTCTAAGTGTGAATTTCTTGAAGTTCAAGTACAAAGGCTTTTATAAAGTGGCTTAATATATAAGCAACCCAGTTTCTCTGATCTTACACGGCTTTCAGACCCTTTGGGGATTTATTGTACTTTTATGACGAGCTGGAAAATCCTGTTGTGGGAAAGCTATAAAAATCCAGGCGTGCTGAACACGAGGTAGTAATTTATTTTCTGCCATCTTAAGGCCTATGCTGTGATATTGAGTGTGACATAGTGAACCTGAGCTGAGAACATGGTGACTGTACCTTCTCTCACTTGAATTCATATGAGATTCTGGGTAAATGATTGTATTGCTTTTTCTACTCTGTTTACCAGCTGCATCATATTCTCACCTCTTGAGAAAGTGCCCTTGACTAATAACATGAGTGCTCATGTTGTACAGCGAACCTACTGCAGTGTTCTGTTGATACTTGTGCACATCAATCCCTAGATCTTTGGTGCCCTTATGCAAGTCACCTAAAAGAGTAGCATTATCAGTCTGGCAGGAGACCAGCTGAAGCTATAAAATGCATCAGATTCTTACATAATGTTGTCACTACAATAGCTAAGTGGTTTTTTTTTTTTTTTTTCTTGTTGTTATCTGACCTAGCTCCTTGCATGGCATATAGATGAGATTTATCTGCAATGTAAGAAATTAAAAATAACAAAACCTGAAACAAAAAGTAGCTTGTCAGCTCATGTTCTGCAGAGGCAAAAATAAAGAACTGTGTAAATATTGGCTGTGTTTCAGTATTCTGCATGACAAAACATGTAGTACAAACCTGCACAGGGAAAATGAGTAGGGGTTTGTATGTTTATTAAAGGGTCTGAGGGAAGAGGCATGGTTCTGCTTGAGTGCAAGCTGTAGGGAGCATGCATCGGCGCTAGTGCCACACGGCACCCTATTCAGTCTGTACTTCCCTTTGTGCTGTGCTATTTTACACAGGTTTTGAACTTTATAATGATCAGAAGTCCAGTTCTGCGTTTTCACAAATAATTCCATCCTCACTTTTTTTTTAAGCACTCTCTCCCCCAGTAGTCATCTTCAGAGAGTATGGCCACTTGCTAGAAAGGAGCTTGCAGGCAGGATTTGGCCTTATGCACAGTTATCGTATCTAAGATAAAATTACTACTCTGTGAACTAGGAACTTAATGCTTTCAGCAGTGTCCCAGCCCCTAACCTAATAGATTATTGCAGTGTTAGGGATAGTGTTTCTGAGAGTTACTAGTAGCTGTCTGTGTCTCTCTGGTTCATGCATTGCAATGGTACAGCAAGTGATGACTCTGAACATGTGGATGCAGTGTTTATGCCATTGCATAATTGTTTGTGAAGTGCATGCTAATTTGTATTCTGAAGGTTCGGTGCAAATATAGGATGCTTTGAAATATCCTTAACACCTGCAGAAATGCTTTTTGTTTCCTAATTAGAACTTATTCTTCTCAATTCTGCTTGTCTTCAGAAAAGAATAAAAATGAGCTAAAACTATGGACCAGATCTTAATTTAAATTGAGGTTACAGGTGGGGCTACACCATGGCAAACGGGGACCTAGGCCTGACCAAGTAATTTTCTGTTGTAGAAGATAAGCAAGTAACTTGTTTTGAACCTCAGGAATGAACAGCCTCACTCTGTTTATGACAAAAAAAAAAAAAAAAATCTATCATGATTTTCATATATTCTGTATTTTTGTCATTCTTGAGCATCTTCTCAATAGTTCAAAAGTAATTTTGAGTGTAGAGTTGTCCTTTCCAATTTGACTACTGTATTTCTGTACTGGGAGTTGGAATAAGCCAATTTACTCCCCGGGATCTCATCATGCCAAACCACTTCTATTTATACTTGCGCACCATCTTTAGAAATTCAGTAGGGCGTTTTTAGGAAATGCCTTCCTGCTTTGGCAGCAGGGTGGGGAGGAAAGGAGGAACTGAACTCTCTATTTCTGTAGACCCTGTGAAAATGACTCCTTGCTGGAGCCCTGTGTGTTTTGAGTAATCAGACTGTCTCCACGGCCCTCAAAGGTGGGACTGGAGCTTGTGGGGACAGATTGCTGCTAACTTTAAACTAGGTAGGTAGTTTGGGTAAAAAAACAATGGTGTAGCTATGGCAACAGAAAGCTCTGCTTGGCCTAACCCCTTTTAGGCAAGATGTCAAGTCTGTGTTGAATTTCCAGGCTGTCATAGTTCTGCTCCTGTCAGTACTCAGCAGGGCCAGCTTTAGGCTAACTAGAAGGAGATCTATCCAAGGGCCATTTGGACATTTTCCGGCTGAAACTGAAGGGGAGGAATGCAGGACTTCCATGGCAAAACCAGCACACGTCTATTTCTTTTTCTTAGGAAGTCCCTTCAGAATGAGTTTTATTTTTCATGCTAAAATTTTTGGCCCTATTGGGAAACTATTTTCTATTAAATTCACAACAAAAAATCAGGAAGAAAAATATTCTTGTAAGAAATGGGGGGTAGTTTCTCAACCATCATCTTTGTTGCTCAAAACATGAAGAGTTAATACAGCTAAGTAGGTCATTCCAAGGTAAATTAAGACTAGAGAAGCTTAGATATTTCTGGTGATAGGTTTAGCCTAGGTTGGATATTAGGAAAAAATTCTTTACCAAAAGGGTTGTTAGGTACTGGAATAGGCTGCCCAGGGAGGTGGTTGAGTCACCGTCCCTGGAGGTCTTTAAAAGACGTTTAGGTGTAGAGCATGGTTTAGTGGAGGACTTGTTAGTGTTAGGGCAGAGGTTGGACTTGGTGATCTTGGAGGTCTCTTCCAGCCTAGACGATTGTGATTTTTCTGCTTAGAATTCACTAAGTATATTTTCTGAATGGCCAGAATGGGTGTGGTGAGAAGATGGGTAGCTCATTTGGGGTGCTGGGATGGTCTGGGCCACATAAAACACCCCCTCAGAGGGAAGGGCAAGTGCTCCTTCCCTGGGAGCAAAGAGCTTGGTCAAGCAGGAGAAACTTCAGGAAGACAGGGTGAGGAAGGGAGACAGCTGAAGAGGTAGGAATTAGGGGGGCTGACAGCAGGAAGGCTGATAAGGAGAAACTGTGGTTGAGAAGGACCCTACTGACCATAAGGAGCAGACCTGGAGGCAATTATAAGATGCTTTACTGGGAATATAGTTTTTTGTTTTGTTTTTCAACTGGAGAAAAAAGAAGAAATGGATCAGCTAGAAAACAAGGATGGCAAACAGGTCCTGTCCTTTTTGTTATCAGATGCAGAAGGTGTCATGTTACCGTTTTAAAGGTTTATCTTCTGGCTCTTTTTTAAAGTTACATTAAAATGTTATTTTGGTGGTTTAAATCTTCCAGCAAGTTCACTTCTGTAAATATAGTAATGCAGCAGCATACACGGAGGCAGCCAGATCCCAGCTCGGTTATATTTGGCTCAGCTGTGAAGAAATGTTAAAAGCAAGGAAGCAAGTGCTTAAGATCAGTGTTGTGAAGGCTATTTGTGTTTTCTTGAGAGTTTTGGCTCCTTGGATAGTAACCCCAAATGTCTTGGCTGGTTATGAGGCAGGAGTATGTCGTTTTTGTCAGTCTTACATGGCACTGACAGGGCTTTCAAGAAAAGGTCAAGACTTGCCATCTCAAAGATTGGATTGATTCTGGACTTGATGTATTGGTTGTTTAAAGATATATATATATATAAATATATATTTGTCAGTCATCTGCAGAGCTTTAGTTTTAAATAAGGAACATGAAGATACAAAAGCTCTTGGAATGTACCTTTTCACTGTACACACAAAAATGGGAAGCCCCTAGCTTGTTTTCTTTTTTTTTTTTTTTTTGCATGTACTTAAGGGACACATACATGTTTTGTTGTACTTTCTCAACCCAACTGGGAAAAGAGCAACCCATTACTTGTCAAATTAAATTAGTTTCTATAAATTAATCAAACACAATTGTGTTTATATGGGCCAAAAGTTCCTCAAGGGAATGTTAAAAGGCAAGTGACTTTGAAATATATTTATTTAGAAATCAATGGTTGTGATTTCAAGCTCGCTATTGGGATGAGTGTAGATGGCTGTAGTGAAGCAGTTTGTCAGGTTTATTACAAATGTTGCAATAAATCCAAGAAACATTACCAATCTAGTTTAGGAACTAACAAACATGTTAGGCTTGATAAGCCGCAATATTAACCTTTTTGCTTCAAATATTTAATAAAATAAAAATATATTTGCTCTTAAAAACATTAGGTACAAGTAGTTTTTGTCCTTTAAGGACACAGAGCATGCAATACTAGTTCAGAACACAGCCTGTTCAGCAGGAGTCCCAGCCCCATGCTTATACCTGTTTTATGTGGCAGTTGGTAAAAGTATACTTCTCCTGTTCAATGTTTTATTTAAATGTGTGTGTACATAGAAAAAGGGACTAAAGAACATGTGAGGGAGTCAAATTCTGACATAGCAACAATACAAAAAAAATAGTTTCTTGTCCTTTCTTCAGAGAATTGAATTGCATCTAGTATCTGTTATTCTTCCCTGTGTTTGGGGGTGGGGCAAGGGGGAGTATTAACCTGCAAAATGGTTTGGATGGGGTATTGATTTGATAGCGAAAGGAAGTTCCAAGTCGATACAAATTTGACTTTAAATTGAACTATAATCATGTTGCTTGCTTGAGTTGTCTTTTCTGTGGGGTTTTTTTCCCCTTCCCTGCTGGGTTGCTGTCTCCCATGCACTTGTTAGGTTGCTCTTGCTGCATTTGAGTCTTGTGTGGGTATTTGTATCCCCCCCAGTTTCCCTGTTATTTTTATTCTTCATCAACTTTCATCAGTCATTCTCACTCTCCTTTGTGCTTTTGGTTGATGGGATGCTCCTGTAACAGACTCTTCTGTATAATAAATAAAACTTAATTCAGGTGAAGCTAAGTGAATTGGTTAAAATTTTCATTATATGGAATAAAAGTACATTTTAAGTGATATTCATCATAGAACAGAAAATATTAATAATCTAAATTTTGATCTTGCTTTGTCCAAAACTTATTTAGGTCACTTGTCTTTACCAGGGATACTAAAAATTTTTACATCAGTGAAGAGCTGTGTATTGGGAATTTTTCGGTGTGCTGTGTTTCTTTTACCTAGGCTTGCTGTTAATATATTTCATTAAAAATACAAGGCAAAAATGGAGCAAATAATTTGATTATCACTTCATTAGGCTTAAAATATGAATTGAAGGTAACTTCAGCTTTCAGGTTCATTCACGTGGCTCACACTGAAGTCAGTGAGAGGCACATGCATAATCCAAAACTGGGCTCCTTGCCTGAGATTTCAGTGGACCAGTGTTCAGCAAGGGCTCTGAGGTGGTAGATCACTTGTTATTTACAGCAGGTAAGTAAAATCAGAGGAATGTTTCATTGATGCTTTGTTATGTAAAAGCTTTGTTTGCAGTGAGAAAATGACCTACCAATAAGTTCAAAAAAAAAAGTAATGCTCTGTATACTTGGTAAAGGAATTTGAGGCATTTTTGAACTGTGAAAAGGAGGTCCAAATGTTTGCTCAGACTTGCCTTCCAAATATTATTGGAGTTGCAATGGTCTCTGGCTGTACCTCTATCACATGTGTGGCCACTTGCCTCTAGCAAAACCAATGCTCCCAGCAGCTGGCTTCTCCAGGAATGCCTCTTGGAACTGGAAAAATTAAAAATAAATGCATTTTGTAGTTTCTTCGGGGAGAGCAGAATGTCAGGAGGTGAAACTGCCCTTGCTGGTCTCAGAAGCAGCACCTGGCCTGCATGCAGCATGTGGTGTCTGAACCTTGCTCATGTTCTCCACTGCCTGCACATGGTGTAGCTGTAAACTGCATGGGGCTGTGCCGACCCACAGGGGAGAACGCAAAAATATGTGTTCATGAAGCATCTGGTGAGAGGGTAAAGATTTTTTCAGAGAAATTGTGTTATTTAAAAGCTTTTTGCCTTCTGTGCTATGGATTTCAGCATCTCTTCTGAAGTACATATGGTAACAGGGAGAGCAATAGCGGTTGAGCTGGGAAACAAAAATGTATTTTGCTGTTGCCTCATAGTCTGTTTAATGATTTACTTTTGAAATAAATTGTTGATCAGTGAATAACATTCTAAATTGCTGTTCTCCTTGGGTCAGCCCCAGTTTCAAGGTTTTTTTCCTTTCTCTTAGGTATGCTTTTGAGTAATTCTGAGATAATCTTGAGAAGCAGTGCAGTATTTCATCATACAATACTGTGGCCATGTTTTCCAAATAGGTGCTGCATCATGTGTAATAACACTCCAGATAATGTTACTCTCCATGCAACCACTGCAGTAAAATTACATCATGATGTCACTGTGTAAATATAGCAATCTGTGTTTGGTGTGATGGGTAGAAGCAAATAACTACTAGAAGAAGCAAATAACTACTTTCAGCTCTTGACACATGATAGAGATATTTCTTCAAGTGCATGGTCCCCTCCTTGGTGTACAATACAAGATCATTTAATGCTGAATGGCTTTAGTCCTCACTCTGTTTTCATTTAAGGAATTTCCCCCCTTGCCTGTGTAAGAAATTCCCCCCCCTTGCCTGTGTACTGGTTAGAACAATGCCCTAGAAATTAAAAATAGAAGTAGTGCCCCAAAGTCTGTGTCTGTCTGCCAGCTATATGTGTAACGGGTTGGGTGGCAAGTGCATTTAAATTATGTGAGCAAGAACTTGACTGGATCAGGAAAACCTGATCCCTTCTTCTACTTAATCTTCCAATTTCTTTTTTTTTTTCTTGTTCTTTTTATTGTGCCCTTTGAATTTTAGTAGTTTAATTTTGCATCCTGTGACAAGTGCATATACGTAGTATATGTATATGATATAGTATACCTGACTACCTGCAGTCAGGTTCCCTGCAGCTGTTTACACCACAGACTTGTACATCTTGCCATGTAGTGTTACAATCCAAAACATCCCTTTTGGATGTTATCTGCAGTCCAGCCTGAAATATCATTAGGGTATCCTGGGATCTGAGAATAAACCACACCAGGATTTCAATTGAAAATTGATACACTCACAGAACAGCCATGCAATACTGAAAAGGTGGCTCGCTTTTTAAAATGTTTTTCACCAAAAAATAATTACAAAACTGGTTCTTGGATGCAACTTAGGTTAACTGAAAAGATTGTATTTTCTTTTTTCCTAAGCGTAGACTTGTTTTAACAAGTCACCATTCCATCTGGAATTGCACTTCGTTGAATATATATATCCACATATGGAATTACAGAATCACTTATCTTGGGGGAAGGAAGTACTATTGTCATCCAGTCCAACCATCAAGTAAAGCTAACAAGTCTGCCACTAAACCACGTCCCTAAGCATGCATACACCATGTCATTTTGAGAACATCTGACTCAACGTGAATGGAGAGGCAATAAAGCTGCCCTTCAGATGTGTGACATTTTCTGTGTCCCTCATCACATGAATGGCTGGGTCCAAAACTTCTAGGAAGTGACAGTTACACAGAGGAAACAATGCAAGGTGGTAATAATAATGAATGTCTGTGGTCTTGCTTCAGGGCATCCTGTTATTATTATTATTATTTTTTCCTCCTGTTCTTTTACAGAAACAGGCATGGAAGTCTAAATGTATTTGACAATTTAATTTAATAACGACAGAAAAGCTCAAATTGTAAGTTAAATGCTCAGAGGGAGTTTAAAATGCTAAAATAAATGCCATCTTTTTTCAGATGTAATACTTACTATAGCATAGAAACTTGACAAAGGATTTAAATTCAAATGTAGTTGTAGTTCTTTCACTGCAGCTGAAATGACACATTTTGAAATTAAAAATTAAAAACAAAGACTTGCAAGACTGTTTTTCAACCCACCCTCTGTTCTTTTCTTATTTCAGTGTCAACTGACAAGATCAAGTATCAATTACAATTCGAGCTATCACTGGCTAACACATTGTGTACACACAGAACACTTACATCTGCCCAAGAAATCTTGTATTGAAGAGATTTGTTTTTGTAGGAACTATAGATACAATCATTCAGTTTATGGTATTCTTACACTTCTACTTTTTTTTGTTTGTTTGTTTTTCTTTCTACTTAAATCTATACTGAAGATATATACCAGGAGAGGACAAAAATCTGTCCTGGATATCTTCTTAGATCTATTGAAGATCTTCATTTTCAGCTTCCTAGGGGGAAAAAAAAACAAAACAGAATTCCTGAGAATTGAAAATAATTGTGTAGCAGCATGTGTTTAACTCAAACAGATGAGTGATTGTAATGCACCAAGGGAATAATCACAGATATATTTAACTAATTTACTTAAAAAATATATATATATATGCATGATAACTGAAAACCTACCAGACCAATAGATGGTATTCTATTGTTCCTAGCCTTGTCATTGTAGTATATTTTTTTTCTCCTAGAATTATTTAAAAATGAAATATTGCTTTTACATACCTTTTATTTGTTTTAAGTTCTGAGGTCATTGGAAAAGCTTTCAGTAGACTGTATGGTTAATTCAACCTAAATACAGTAGCTTCAGTGATACTAGGGTTTAAACATCAAGCATGCTGAAGTTGTGCTTCAGAATCAAACTTATAAAACTTGCCTATACAGTGGTAGAAAAGGAAGGGCTTAAAGCTGCTGAGATCTCAGCCTCAGCTGCCTGGCAGAGAGCCTGCACATTCAACCCTAGTTTATGGATTATTGATTGGAGAGGAGATGAAGGGCAGCTCCTATTCTCAAGCCAAGCAGGCTGCCTTACACAGAGTGCAGCTTCACTTTCTTTCTTAATTAGCGTGGAATACGTAATGTGTGTGGAAAAAAGGAGGTCTTGTTAACAGGCCAGAACAAGTTAGGTTAGCCTTAATATTACCTGTCCCAATGATGGCCAAAAGTCATGAAAATGCACATGTTTTTTCTTCTAATCATCTGTGGACCTTTTAGCTTATGTTCATAAACTATGTATAAATTATAATGAGGTCTGTATGTTTGTATACATTAAATTGGAAATTATATAATGTATAACAAGCATAACATAAATAATCGTATTTACCACTCCACCAAATAAATTGTATATTGTTATATATAGTAAGGTGTGACTGTATACAGTCAGCCTGTGCCTATGGTAGCATAAGGGACTGGTAAAGGTAAGATTGGCATTGCCAGAGGCATGACCAGACCTTGGCAGGGTTGCTTTGTGTTTTTCTTATGGTGTTGTGTAAGGGCTATGTGTTTTATGCTTTTGCTAATTTTTAGCATGCTAAACAGGCTTGTTCATTTACTGTCATTAATATTTCAGAGCTCAGTAGGTGTCAACTCCTACAAGTTACAGATGTTTAATGAGTTGTGATGCTATAGGAGAAGATTTTTGAGCATGGGCAATAACCTGAATAGATTCTTGGCTGAAGTGCCAGGTGGCAAAGCAATAGTATAGAACATCTCTCCTGATATTTCAGGTAAGGGTTTGCTTAGTGGAGGATACACATCTAAAGAAAATGGGCAATTTCATTTGAAAAATGAGTTTTTTCATGAAGCTGCAACAAGGGAAGGATGAGATACATGTAGGAAATGCAGTGTAGTCGTGATAGGAAATATTCAAGCATATACAACTTCAAAATGTGTGTCCAATGTGGGAGTGCAGCAATACTTCTATATAATGGCTTCTAATCAAAGAAAACAAACCAATACCCTTCCTACACCTGCATTTTGATGTTAGTGATGATTGTTTTGGACAGTTACTGCCCCCCCCCACCTTCCCCCAAATATATTTAATGTTTTTTGTCCCAGGATAAAATCTTGGTTGATGAAAGAAATCAATATTTGGTTCAAAAGGCAAGAAAAGGTCAGGAAGTCACAGAAGCTGCTAGAAAAAAATAGTGACTTTATTTTGCAGCATCATGTTTGTAAATTGATTGGTAACAACTTAAAAAGACTTGACACCTGCGGGCTAACACTGGAGAAATTTGTGGAAAAACTGCCAAGGAGGTTTATTTGGTGTCAAGTTGACAAGGGCAGATGCTAAGTTCTGTTATAAGCCTAATTGTAGTGTAAATTAGGGAATAACTTTCTTAAAGTCTGCTGGCCTACAGGAGTGTACAAGTGCGCTAGAGGATATCTAAATATGTATATTTTATTAACCCCCATACCCCCAAACCCAAGAAGTAGCGATAAATCTTGTCCTTGTGAGTCCTGTGCCTCATCATTTGAGTCACCAAGGTGTCATGATGGAATTGGTTAACTTTCCAGTGATTTATTATGTGAAGTGAATTACTTTGAGCGAAATGTAGCAAGTGTACTTTGTGGGAGGCTACAGTAACTCCCACACAATGTGAGCCAGTGAAGTACCCGAAAGTGTGCTCCCTCCTGAAAGTGTGGCAGTGGCTCCAGTGTGAGTACCTGGGCTTCTCATGCCACCCACAGGAGGTTACTTGACCTCCTTGTAGCACTTGCTCAGTCAACTGACATGGCTGGTATTTTCGGACCTGAATGGGCAATGTGTGTGATATGGCACTTGTTCTGTGATCTGCATCTTACAGATCCATGATCAGCCATGAGTGGGACTCCTCAGGAGTGCTCCAGTGAAATGTGTTCTCTTTGTCACAAAGCACCAGTTAGTCAGAATAGAAATCTCATTTGATGAGCTTCCCCTAGAACATGAGAACTTCTTGAAACTACCTTGTTCCTTGTCAGTTCAAGGTTGTCAGCAACTGCTGACTGGGGCAGAGGACTGTGGTCCTGCCCATTTCCTTTGTAGCTCTGGGAAATGCTGTGACCTGATGGCATCTGTATTCAGGTCTCCTTCTTCAGCTATTCATCATAAACATATCTCCCATGACTGACGTGAAAATCATATTTAAAACAATAAATATGAATTTGGTAGGGTAGAAATTCTGAGATTTGTTTACCTGGATCTAGTCTGTGGTCAGTGTAGTGCATGGAGCTTGTGGGCGCTGGGCTGCACTCCCAAGCTATTTTGAACCAAGTACACTTCAACCTGTACTGAGGAGTTGATTCAAAAGTTTGTTTTGATTTCAGAACCAGTTTAAACATACGGTGGCTTAATGTGACTTTAGTAGGTACAAAGACATTATGTAGATGTGGAAAGAAAAGCAAGCTGAAACCTTTATATGGCTTCAGTACAGTTGTTTCTGGTTTGGGGAGAGATGTTCTGTTAGGATGTTACGTAGAAGAACACTGTTGCTATCTTTTCGTACTTGATCTGTTTATTAATAGAGGCTATCATTTCCAAGGCAACCCTCTGCTGTTTTTGCAGTGATTATATAGGCAGTACTTCATATAAACCTCAGAAAACCTGCTGATCCTTCTGTGACCATCTTGTAGTATAGCAGTATTGAGATGAGCTCTTGGATGCATTTCAGAATAAGAGATCCTGCTGTACTTCAATGGGAAGAAGTAGTTTCCACACCACATGTAATTTTTTAAAATATATTTAATACAAGTGTATTCAGGAAGTTTACAGCTTAAACTAACTTTGATTAACAGTTCAAAGTAAGAGTAAGTCCCAGAAGATCAATAACATGGGTAATGCTGTGTAAATGAGTTTGGAGTTAAGTGCTTTTAATGAGCACTGCAGAATGTTATTGCTGAATTATCAATGAATCTAATGCCCTTTATAAAGTGTTATCCAGAATGATTTAATTCTAGCTTCCGAGGGCAGTTTTATTCCATCTTATTGGCTGTACCCTATTTTATCTATCTGTAGTCACATACGTATGTCTAAAACTATTGTCTCTGTGTGATTAATGCTGTGATAGTCAGCAGAATACACTGGTATGAAATCCCTTTTGTAAGGTTAAACTGTCTCTGGTGAGGATCGACAGCTGCTGATAATACAGTAATTAGGATTTTACTCCCGCTGTCTTTGCAAATTTGTCATTAAAGTTTATTTCATCATTTACCTGTTGAACTGTTTGCCTCTGCTGTGCCCCTTGTGACCTACTGCTGCTGTCATTTCTTTTTCAGACAATGATGGGTTTCTATTACTATGATGATACCCAGCTTGTAGATGAAGTGGTGGCTATAAGGCAGAAACATGAGAGGTTCTTCTCAAAAATAAATGGGCTCTTGTTAGGTGTTCTTCAGTTAGCCTTTTCTACATGTAGATAAGGCTTATGGAATATGTCCCAAGAAGATTTGGTGTACGCTGTGCACCAGTAGTTATTCACCATGTCAGCAGTACTGTCTTTTCTTTCTCTTAACTCATATATTTATTGTAAGGAGGCATTAATAACTAGCACTTATGAACAGGAGGATGGTTTGAGTCTAAATTATTTGTCTGAGGCCTGTACAGATGAAGGGGAGGCAGGCTGGAGGGTGACAATCTTAAATGGACTACTGAGTTTATGGAAATATTTTAATCAATAGTCTTTTGCAGTTTAGAAGTGTTTCAGGATGACAAACCAAAAAATCCACATCATTTTAGGAGTATTAGAATATTTACTAGGATAAGGACTGTTACTCTCAGCAGGAAATGATTACAAGAAATAAGTTCATCTGTGAATAAATGCAAGTCCTGTCATTATATCTACCACAAGTATATGCAGTAATTTCCTTTAAGTTTTTTTAGTGCTACATACAAAAATGATATTTCATTTGCGAAGTACCTCTAAGTCATATCCAAGAAAACCCTGGAAACTGTTTTGAGAAAGTAACAACAACAACAAAAAGATTAAATTGTGTTTAAGTGAAAGACTGACTTTGAAAAACAGGAAAAAAAAATCTCTGGCTTTCGTTGCCTTTGTCTAGCTAGCTGGAAAACTTAAGGTGTTGTAGAAATTGATTTCTTTTTTTTTTTTGGGGGGGGAGGGGTAAGAACAGAGTCAGCTAGGAAATTTGGTGTCTGTGTATTACACAGTATTTTTAATTAATTTGGGAAGCCATTTTATTTGGTGTTTGTCACACTCTATAGCCACTACTAAGCATGAGAAACAGAGCTAAGAATGTATGATCGAAGTCACACACAGAGACTTAGAATGAAAAGATCCTTATTTTTGTGATTTTCTGAACAGGTAGCAAGTAACACGGCTTCCCAGCACTGTACATAATGTGGACTTTTCTTTTATGTTTTTCTAGGATGTGATTTACCAGAATGTTTCCTGTTATCTATTCAATCATAGTTGATTCATTTTATGTAGATAATTTTAAAATAAAGTATTTCAGTTAACTTGAAGAAATCTTAGAAATATTTTTTCCAAACTCATTAAATACAGTAGTTTCTATACATTGTTTGAATCATAAAATTATATATACATTACACATGTATAGCAACATAACACCCTAATATATAATGGCGAAACTTAGAAAATATTATCAGACACATCAAATCAAGTTACAAATGAAGAACAGTGTTGTTAGGAATGTCTTCTCTTTACTTAAATGTCATGAAAAATTGCCACCCCCTTGCTCTGCTCTAACTACTGTGCTTATGAGAAAGCCAAGCTTCAGTCCAGTGAGGTTGCACAATAGGGGTCTGCAACCATAGTATTTCTGATGCCATGCTCTGGTCTGCAGCTTTCAGTGCTTTGCTAGGCACTATCCCAAATGCATGTGTTCCTGTTCTAACAGTATGAGTATGAATTCACTTATTTGTTTTTCATGTACTTTATAAACTTTATGTAGTCTTCCAGAGTGTTGTAATACTGCAAAGATACAAGCAATAACTCTGAAAAGAGCGTCTTGAAGGTCAGTGCTGGTTTTCTTGAGGTGGAAGGCTGTCATCCATGCATTCTCTCATTTCCTGGTTGTTACTGTTACTGTCATCCTGACTAAGCAATGATGTGTAAAGTTAGACTTCCTTTTCACTTCCTGAGATTTTTGGCTGTTCGTTTTAATGAATAGTTTAATGAGTAGTATACAACAGAGAATGGTTATTATTTTGCTTGAGTCATCCATCGTAACCTGAAGCTTTGGGTATTCTACTTATTATGAATATTATGCAGATATGAACACTTTTGTCTCTGTCCAGAATCCTATAGAGGCTGTACTTGCTGTTGTGTAAGAATAAATTCTGAGTAGTAGAATTGTTTGATTCACATAATTAAGGATGTAGAACAGAAACTGTAATAACAAACACATTTCTGGAAGAGAGGAGGTGAACACATTCATAGAGTAGCAAACCTGTATTTAGTGGGTAGACTCTACTAGGTAAATGAGTCATGAAAAGGAAAGAAAAATAGGAATTGTGGTGAAAGGAAATTGGTTCTGGAAAGGGACCTGGAGTCAGCCTGACTTTTGTCACTGACCTAGACTTGGTATTTAGACTTCTGTTTTTTGTTCTGTGTTTTTCTTTCTTTTTTTTTTTTTTTTTTTTAAATCTTGGCAACTCTTCCGTTTCATTTTACTTGGCCTTACAAGAATCTTTTTTTTTTCTTTTGATTTTGATCCTCAAACATGAGATAATAATCCAGGGAACCCACTTCCCAGAAATTTTGTGTAAAGGACTTTTAATGAGAACATAAAACATATAGTGAAAGTATTACAATATGAAGAAAATAAATATGTACAGCATGATTTTTTTTTTTTTTTTACATCTTACAATTAAGATGAAAAGTTCAGAGAGCCTTTCTTTTATTGTCTTAAAGTACACTAGTACATATGCAACAAACGCATGTACGAGTTCTTCTGGTTTTTAGTCTATCTTCCCACTGGTAGAAAACTCATTGACATAATTTATCACTCCTTTGGTTTTCCAGTAGACTGACAGCATATCTTTAGTTATGTTAATTTAAGCCACTTTAGGTTAATGTATTTGTTATAAAGCACTCCAGTGCCTACTCAAAATCCTGTAAGACCTACCAAAATTGAGATGGCCTAATCTGGAACATGTTTAATAAACTCACATGACTCATCACTGATAAGACAGCTTCTGTCATATGGGTAGTGAATGGAGTCACGTTTTCTGTTAGACTGAATGATGTGCTTCAGAGATGTTTGTAGTGACACCTTTTTCTAAAAAAAATAAGTCTTTGCTTTTAGACCTGATTGGTATTTGAGTACTAGACTGGGAGCAGAGGTGCTGCAAGAAAAAATAATGCTAAATTCAGGAGAAGATAGTTAATTACATGTACTAAATACTAAAGCTTAACTGGAATCTTGAAAACTGAATGTCATCTGAATTATGTTTTTTTTGTTTGTTTTTTTGATAGTATATACATATATATAAAAAAAAAAACTTAGGAAAGCAAGCATAGTGAATCATTTCCATGCTAGTCACTGACACATCCCACTTCTATGAAGAATCAGCTCACAGTTCCTTCTGGGAGCCAAAACGTAGTGTCTTTAAACATGGTAAAGAACAAGGAAGTGGTGTGCACACCTGTAAAATAATCAGATGGGATGCTAAGACCCCTTGCTTGTCTGATTCTCTGATTATTTCAGTGTAAATATGTATCTGGGTTCTGCAGCCTGTGTGACTAAGTCTGTCTTATTTCTTCAGGTTTTCCTACCTGTTTGCAGAACCCTAGAAAACAATTTGTCAGGTCCACAGTGAATAAAGGGAATGTGATTAAAGGTAGTGGAAGCTCCTCGTGCGCCTGTTCTTAGCTCTGAGTGCTCATCACTCATTTCTTCCTGAAGCTTCCTATCTATCTAATGAGTTACCTTACTGGAGCACATGATTTCCTCTAGAAGAATAAAGCTGTTTTCATGTGATTTAGAGCAGACTTACAAATGTAACATGCAGCATAAATTAGAAGTGTTTTCATGCTGTTTCATTGAATGATTCTTTAATGCTTGTTAAACCCTTGTTAAGTCAAATTATATTAAATGAAACTGTTCAGGGAGTGAGATAATGCTTAGTATGGCCAAAGGTGGGATAATCTAGCCCAAGTGTCTGTTTCTAGATTGTATCATCTGAACAATAATACAAATTAAGTAGCTTGATTGCTACTTCTGGGATTTGCTGAAAATATGCTAGAGAGATCTGGATTGAATGGTGTTCAAAATAGTTGCATAAATATCTGCTGTCAAATTTTAATTTGTTGTGGCTCAAGTTGAGGAGCTGCTTATGTTCTTCTTTCCTCCTCCTTTTTTTTTTTTTTTTCTCGTCTCTCTATGAAGCTGTATATGGGTTCCTCGTATCTAAATAATACCAGTGGGAGGCATGTACTTTATCATGCTAAATACTGTTTAGTGTGACATGACATTTTTTCAGGGAGATAATGTACTCGGGAGTGCCTCCTTCCTGTCCCAATGACTCAGAAAGCTCTGAAAATATACCACGGTGTGGGAAAATTCACAAGTGTTGCAGTAGGAGTTGCTGGTGACTAATTCAGTGACAAAACAGTGGGCATCTTTCATATTTGTCTACTTTTTGACTTATTAGAACTTAGCAGTATATTTTTGATGGACATCAGCAGTGTGATTTAGAATTGGTGCTACCCCTCTTACTAGCTGCAATCTCAAAGCATAATCCTGATATTTATCCAATATTCATTACAAAAAGAGAGATGGGTCTGAAGTTCAGTGACAATAGCTATTCACATCTAATAGATATGAAACTTAATTTTTTTTTCTAACGTGCATTGACCATATTTAGGTATGACTATGCATGCACATGTAAACAAAACAAATTCTGGTCTGGATAACAAATGAATTGACTTCGAGGCCTGCACATCTAAATAGTGTACTTCCAAGCATGTCCCTTCAGGTTTTATGCTGTTAATTGATTAGACAGTGTGAGTGAATTAAAAAAAAAAAACAAAAACCCCCCTCCCACCTCCTAGAAAAAAAAAAATAAACGAACTTTCTCCTAGAAGTACTCTTTGAAATGGCACACCTCCTTCTGAAAATAAATTATGTGCATCTTATGACTAGCGTTAGAACTTATGAAAAAATACTTATTTTTCAAAGATATTTTACTAGAATGAATGAGTTGGTTATACAAAAATGGAAGTTTAAAACAAAACAGTGATTGAATTGGGGGTAGCTTGGCAGAGTATATTGAACATCAGCAAGAGGAGAAAGGATAGTTTTGGGTTATTTGTATATATGGAAAAGTGGGACTCCAAAGAATTAAAATCCATCCCTAGGCTCCTTTATTTGAACAACATGTCTTAATCCCAGGAAGCAGCAACATTTTTCACTGGAAACTATTAATATGCAACTTTTTGTATGAAGTTTGGAAGCAGATAATGGGAAAAATGTTAGCATTTGAGGCAACGTGCTTCCTTATTAGATTATGAAATGTATTGGTGAGTATTTCTGTGAGAACCACTTGGATCTCTTCTGAGTTCCGTTGTGTCTATTTTCAAAATGGAGGTAAGTCTAACCTATTTCACAAAAGATCATCTCCAGATAAAGAAAGATCTCCAACTTGTTAATGTATAAGAAGGCTTAACATTTAAAAAGAAGTCAAACTGTTTCAAAGAGAGGGGAAAAAAAAGGAAAGTCCAATGCAATGCACGTTTATTGAAAAAAAAAAAGTGTTACAAGAAATTTACGGATATAAACATCATTAATGGAGAATTTGACCATATCCACATCAGCAGTTACATGTTTTTAAGACCTTAACGGACATAGTGGCAAGAGAAGGCCTTATAATTTGTAACCACTATAAGAAAAACTGCCAAATAGCTTTTGTTTAAAATGCCAGGGTTGGATTCCTAGAATAATTGAAAAGCACCATTCATCAATATTGTCAAAAACCCAGTGAAACACAGTAAATGTGCATCTAACTTTGAAGCCTCAGTTAAAAAGAAGTGAGGATTCAAGTTCAATTAAACTTGGAGGGTCATCAAGTTAAAATAAAATGAAGGAAGAATTGTAGTGGAACAGCCAAGTTCTCGACACAACTCTGACAGGCACACTATGTTATTTAGCAGACACAGTGTTAATGGTGTATTATTTGTGTTCAGTCCAAAAGTAGATTTCTTAAGACAAATTAAACCATCCTAGATGCTGATTTACAGTACATTAATAGGTGTTTAATACCCAAATACTTATTTTTAGCAAAATGTTTGAAAAATCTTTAAAAATCGATTTTATTTAAAATGAGGAAAAAAACACTTTCAGAACTTTTTCTGTATTAAAAGTGACATGAAAAGCTGTTGGTATATTTATTTTCACACTTAGTAATGTACTTCCCTTTCACTTGGTACTATTAGAACCTTCCTAGGAAACTCTTGCATTTCTATTGCTACTTGACAAAAAATAAAAAATAAAGAAAAAAATGCCAGAGTAGTAATATGACTGCAAACTCATGAGTGTGTTGTTCTGCTTCCTTTTGGTGTGGTGTCTTAGTGGGTATATATGGTTTTGAAGGGTGTATCTTCAGTTAGCTTCCAGTTAATAAGCAAACAATTACTCTGAAAACTGGTATGCCTATTGGTACAAAGAAGTAAGTTTAAATGTACATCATTAAATGCATTTTAATCGTAAGAGAACTAAGTTCTTTGTACTGTACACACCACTATCTAGAAATAGCACGTGATATTTCTGCACAGGATTTTATGACCTATTTCATCTTTGTAGTATACAGTTTGGGTGCTATGAATCACATTAAATGCTAATAGATTTGTTTTATTCCTTTTAAAGTCATCTTGTTATTTTGGCAATGAGTCAGTTTGGGCAATCTTGGGAGAACTGGCTCTCCAGGCCTGTTCAGTAATAATCTTTTTGCATCCATTTATGTCTTAAGCTCTTCAAAGTGCATATTTTTAAGTTTCTGAACAATTTCCATGGTCACTTAACTCTGGGTTTCTCTACAGATGGCGTTAATAAAAGCTTCCAACTGTGATTGCAGTTTCAGCACAATGTTGTTTATCTATTCAGAAGAAAGCTAATTTTGAACCGCTCTCATGACCTGGTCTGGAATTGTACTGACCACTTCCAGGGAGCAGACCGTATATCATTTCTAAATCCTTGAGATAGCTTTGTTCCTTAGTAGTCAGCATACCAGTTATTTTTATTTTATATTTTGTTTTTTGTATATCAGTTGCTATGGTATGGGACATCAATTTTCATCCTTGATGTAGTTTTCATCCATCTTATTTCAGCCTTTGCTTGAACTTCCTAGCTAACTAGAAAACTAAGAAAGATTTTATAGGCTTTCCTATATGAGGTATGTGAGGAAAACAGAAAACACAGCTGTCTAGTAATGCCATCTGAGGAAGAAAAAAGTGGGCAATAAAAAGGCTTAGTCCTTTCAAATGTCCTGGAGACTTAGCATGCCACTTGAGTAAATTGCAGGTTTGGCACAGCAGAATAAATTTTTGCCGGTTTGGTGCTGCTGTGTGAAGTCTCTCTATGATAATGGACTACATTAGGGTAAGTGTTAAGAGATGCATACAAGATTCTGAAAAAATATGAAAAAAAAAAAAAAGAAACAAATTGTTGGAATTTTCAGTGACTGCACTCAACATGTGCAACAGTCTAGGTGCCACAAAAAATCCTGTTTATCTTCTATAGCTGTTTTATCTAAGACAGACAAAGAACACCCACAATTCTCAAGACTATCAGATTGCACTGACTTTATATTTTTTTTTTCTGGTTTCTTGGTTGACATGCCCAGGTGGCAGACCTATTTTTATATGCTAGATCACAGAATTTCTAGGTTGGAAGAGACCTCAAGATCATCGCGTCCAACCTCTGACCTAACACTAACAGTCCCCACTAAACCATATCCCTAAGCTCTACATCTAAACGACTTTTAAAGACCTCCAGGGACGGTGACTCCACCACTTCCCTGGGCAGCGCGTTCCAATGTCTAACAACCCTTTCGGTAAAGAAGTTCTTCCTAAGATCCAACCTAAACCTCCCCTGGTGCAACTTTAGCCCATTCCCCCTCGTCCTGTCACCAGGCACGTGGGAGAACAGACCAACCCCCACCTCGCTACAGCCTCCTTTCAGGTACCTGTAGAGAGCGATAAGGTCGCCCCTGAGCCTCCTTTTCTCCAGGCTGAACAATCCCAGCTCCCTCAGCCGCTCCTCGTAGGACTTGTTCTCCAGGCCCCTCACCAGCTTCGTTGCTCTTCTCTGGACTCGCTCAAGCACCTCGATGTCCTTCTTGTAGCGAGGGGTCCAAAACTGAACACAGTATTTGAGGTGCGGCCTCACCAGAGCCGAGTACAGGGGGACGATCACCTCCCTAGCCCTGCTGGCCACACTGTTTCTTATACAGGCCAGGATGCTGTTGGCCTTCTTGGCCGCCTGAGCACACTGCTGGCTCATATTCAGCCGACTATCAACCATAATAGATGGTTGTTTATGTTCATCATAGATGAACATAATCAAACGATATTTGCTTCACATTGTAGGCCATTCTTGCGTGTGTCTATGTGAACATGAAGTTTTCAAATCTCCAGTCAAATGCCTGTTTTTTTTTTTTTCAATTCTTTTAAATAAAACAAATTACTTCTTGGGTGCATAGGTTTCTAGACCAATTCTTGCAGAATCATTTTGGTTTCTGTTTTTGGTCTTCTGCTACAGGTTTTATTGTCTGTTGTGTACTTCAAAGTATCTTGAAAATGTCTCCAAATATCTTATATTCTCTCTTTTCTTTGCCCATACAGCTTATAGGCCAGGTTTGAGTGGGAAGCTGTACAGCTCTAGATGTACTTAGCTTGAAGTTAGAACTGTCAGTACACCTTAGTCCTAAATTAAAGGAAAATTGCTCATGTTGCAGTAAATCATGCCAAAGAACACCAGAAATTAAATTACAATAGGGAAATGTAGTTTTGCTGTCAGGAAGATGAGAGGGAGAGGGGAGGAATGGAAGAGACAAAATACAGTTGCTGCGGTGGCCTTCCACAATGTAAATTACTGGAAGGGGAAGGCACTGATGCCAGAAATGGGAGAAAAAGAATATGGTACCACATAGGATGGAAGACAACTCTGGGCAGGCCAGAACATAACAAAGTTATGGGGATTTGTACAGAAAGGTCCCTTTCGCAATTGAATGAAACAACAGCAAATAGAGTTCTTTGCCTAGTTTCCTGTACACAGAAATACAGCAAGATAAAAGCTGGGGAGGACTATTCCAGTGGAGTATAACTTGAGCCCTGATTACTTCAGATGTCTCTTACTCTGCACTGTATGGGGAATTTCTTGCTCTTCAGAGTTGTGAAGAATACAGTAAAGAGAAGTCTATTAATATAAAAGCTGAAAAATTCTGTTTACCCAACTTGAATTATTGACTGAGAGAGGAAGTTTGATGTAAGTTAATATATTGCTGACCTGTTTAGTAACTGGCAATGGAAACTAGCAAATTTCCATTGCAAGGCTTATTCGCTTATACTGGACGTGAATATATGTATAGAAAAACTAAGACTTTAGCTTACATCATTCATCATTTAGGATCTCCTGTCTCACAAAGTTAGGTACCTCATTTGTCAGTGCCTTGAAGGAAAAACAGGCTTCTCAATGGAGTAAGCATCTAATTAGTGTTTTTTTTGTTGTTGTTGTTGGTTTTTTTTCCCCTTGGTAAGAAGGAAATGTGATTTGAATTTATTCTGTCTATACAGCTTTAGTAGGGGTTTGATTATTTTTTCCACCTCTTCTTCCTCTGGAAACAAGATATGGCTATGGGAGAGCACTTATAAGAGGTGATGCATGTTTAATGTGTAACAGAAGTACTCTGTAAAACGGAAGGATGTATAGCATGTTACTGGCTGGAAATCAAGCATGACTTTACACAACTGGTTGTCTTGTAGTCAGGCATACGGATTAGCTCAAAATAAAAAAGAAAATGCTGTATTTCTTCCCCTACAATTTAAAACCTCTGCTGAGTATTCAGAGAAGGATGGAGAAAGGGCAGATTTTTAGAGGTGAGAAGCAAAATGATGTAGTATGACGGAGCTATGCTTGCCTGTGGTGGCAGAGGTGCTGCAGGGCTTTGGGCCTATGCCTGGCATGGGTGCTGGGCTTGCAGTCTGGGGGAGCTGGCAGAACAACAGCTTCTGGGCTTGGCACTTGGCTTCCTCATCATCACTCTCCTTGCTCCTCCAATTAACTGTCCTTGGGGAGGGGCAGAGCAGGGTTGAGTTCATCCTTGTGGAAGGGGGAGAGTCTTTGCTGTTTGCTATGAGATATATCCTAGATTACTAAAATGTTCTAATGCTTTCCTAGGCACAGGTTTCATAGAAACAAATGGTAGCTTGAAGGGCAATTCTCTGCCAAGACCATATTGCACCCAAAATCCGTATGATTTTGGGTCTGATACTGATTTCAGAGGTGCATTCCCAAGGCCAGAGGCATGCTTCTTTGCATGCTCTTTGGCTTACCAGGTATAATGATTAGCTGAAACATTCAGTTCCTGGTTAGTGCTCTATTGTTTTGTTACAATTATTGAAAAATGATTTGCCAGGTTAGTCATTGACTCAGCTGCCATTCGTCACCTTGTTAATTCCACTGAATTTAACTGGAAAAGGAAACTTCGTGCTAAAATGTTGCGAAGGCTAAAGCCTGCTAGATGTTACAAAGGCTAAGAGCAGCAAAGCACATCAGATGCAAATATTTCTCTTCTGCTGTTGAGAATGCTGCTTACAGTTGGAAAAGAATTCCTGACAAGTGGTTTTTATCACACGTTGTTTCATCCTTTACCTGGAGAGATCAACTTTCAGACTCGGACCTTTCCACAGAGTACTTCATATGTCTGAATGAGTGATGTGGACTGTTGGTCTGCATAACTCTCATGTAGCCTGCAAATGTGGATTCTATTCTCACTCTTTCCTTATTTGTTGGATCTTAGTTATTCTTCGCTAGTAGCTTGAAGACTCAAGCGTGTATGAGCCTCTTCCTTTTAAATATCATGTCAGTTACAAATTGAGTAGACAATGGCTGATAATTTTTGGTGATTTAAAGAAGAAAGTAAATAGCAGACTTTTTCCCTTAAAATACTCTGTAGTAGTTTTTCCAACCATTCTGGCTACACAGAGAAGATCCACATGTAGACCTAGTGCACCAACACCTTAGCAGATGACAGCATGTTTCTGCTTTCTGCTGGCTGTAGGAAGAGCAGTGCCAAAGCATTTCTTATTCTCAAACTTGGAGTAGGAAATAGTGCAAGGAATAGCGCCTGTGTCTAGTATTGTGATAGGCACAGAACATGCCTGGACACTTACTAAAATATTTGGTAAACAGAGACAAAAGGGGAGAAAAGTTATAAGCAAAACTATCTCAAATTGTGTAGGAAGATGTTAAATAGTTTAAGTTTTTTGGTTGCTGACTTCATTGTAACTCTCTCAGAATAGGTTGGTATCTGCTCTGTGGCTGAGATTACTACTAGCTCTGCAGGCAGCGGTCATGGACAGTAGGCTGTGTTGTGAGCCTGTCCTAGAAGGAAATATTGCTGTCTTGTTTTTATGGCACCCTGGTACAGGGCTCTGGATGTCAACTAGTTGCTTTCCCATTCTTTATTTTCTTCCTTTATTTCTGTATCTGTTTTTGTGCTGCAGGACAAGCTTCTGGGGATACAGGTGGTGAGATATTGCACATTGTTCTGCATAGGTAGCATTTAAAGAGAGTTAGAGCATTTAAAGAGAAACAAAAGGTCACTTTTAGCTTGGTTTTAAATTTCAGACTTCATGATATGCACGTGTAATCTTAAGCAATACACATGATAGAAAAAAGTTGTGTTGCTCTAATTTTGGTGTTTTCTGTGTGACAAGGGAAAAGGAACAAAAAGTATTTACTAATTTTTCCAAGTTGATCAAGTTTATTTTGTTAGTGGTTTCTGGCTTTCAAGAAAAATAAAGTGTTATTGTGGAATGTTAGATCCATTTAGAATTAACTGGTTGATTTCCTAATGCCCAGCTGTAAATTTGAAGTAGACAGGGATTTGATTCTTTCCAGCAGAGACGCTACATGTTGCACAGTGAGACCTTCGTATACCAGCTTTGTACTTGGGGTTCATGGCTGCAATATGAGCTCTGTTTCCTGTTTGAATTTAATAACTGAATTTCTTCAGGATCACAAATTATGCTGTACTATAAACAGAACTTGCAAGAAGATGGCTTTTTGATTTACTTGTAGTCTTCTATTAGAAATTTAGTAGAAAAAAAGGTTTTTGAAGGTAATTGTAAATGAAGACGTCTTGGTGAAAACATTGAATCTACATACTTGTTTTCAGCTATGTATATCACACTTGAACCATTATAAATTAGCTAAAATATTTCTTTGTGGGAAAAAATGGGATTTGAATTTAAATGTTTCTTTCAAATATTCCATTGGACTGTAATACAGCAACTGGAGTAATAAACTTCTGTTTGACTGCAGGAGGCAACTATGATCTCACACAAAACAGCAGTCAGCTGTGGTACTCATGAATGTACACATTACAATCTGTATTAGATTCACAGAATTTATAATATGAGTGCTGAAAATACTGGAATAATGCAATTCCTCATTTTGATACTATCAGTAGCATATTTCTGCTGTAGAAGTGGTAAATGTGAGAATACCTGAAAAAAACCTCTTTTCAAAGAGCCTTTTGTGTGGACCCCTTTCTGAATGTGGTTCTATAGATTTTTCTGTTGCTGTTTTAACATACGTTTGTTTTCAGCTAACAAAATACTGCTTGGTAAAAATGCTCAGTATTTTAGTTCAGGCAGAAATGTTAAGTTATTAGGGTTGAAAGCAAATAATAAGGAAGAACATCTCTGTATCTCTCTAGTCTTCTTCAGAGTCAAACTCTTCAGAAAAGTGTAAATAGAAGGCTTGTTATATGTTTTTTTCAGTTGATTTATGAGTATTTGTCTTTAACTTGGCAGTATTTTAGATTTGAGTTGTACAATTCAAGGATAAGAATTATTTAAAAACTTACAATTATTGAAAGAATGAAAAACGATTAGTTTCTTCAGTTTCTAACAACAATACATTTCAAATAACCTTGGATTACTGTTTGTAGTCATTGAGCAACTGTTAAGAGCAAATTATTTTCTGCATGATATTTGTTCTGTGTGTGTGCACATGCATAATACACAAGTGCATGTATGCTTTTATCTCTTGATTCTATCTATGAGTTCCAAACTCAGAGCCTTAGAAAAAAGCTACTGACTTCAGACATCCAATTCAGCAAGCCGCTGCCTTCACTGCTGAAGGTCACAGCCATCTTAGCAGATAAGGAATGGGAACAGGTAAATGGTGGAAGGTGATTTGTCCCAATTTCAAAGGAAGGCGAGCAGAATTTATCAGTAAGCAGGTTTTCTCCTTAGGGGAACACATCATTTCTCTGTTCAAGGCTAAATGCAGCTGAACTGGCTTTACATATGTACTAAGTTTAGTTTGAACAGTCACTTTTATGTGATTTGCACAAGTGAAGGCAGGAGAAAGGAGGCATATAGTCATAGTTCACTTATCACAGATATTGTCAGTCCACTAGCAATCTCAGTCTCCCATGGATTGTTATTTTGACAATGCATGCATTGTATGATTTCTGTATGTTATGTCATGTCTACAGCAGAAATGCTTTAGACAGCAGAAATACTTCAGTCTTTTAGGATAGTGGTATACTTGTAAAATGATAACAAAACCAATTGTGTTGTGCTGCACAGGCTGCTTCTGCACTGCTGACAGGTTGTGCTGGCACAGTGTGGTAGGGACTCAGCTTTTTTCACAAACAAGTGGTGACTGTAGCAGCCAGAGGTCTGTGATGTAGGCCTAGCCACTGCTTCTGCAAGGTGTCCCAGGCCACTTTTAAGATGAGTTAGTTAAGTACTCTCTTTTTTTTTTTTTTTTTTTTGTTTCTTTCCCTTTTAGCCACAGTGTTAACCTAGTGCTTGCCACTACTCAGTGCCTTGTAATGTTTGTCCTGATTTCTGTCAGAAATACAAGTCTTACGAGGAGCAGCTGAGGGAGCTGGGATTATTCAGTCTGGAGAAGAGGAGGCTCGGGGTGACCTTATTGCACTCTACAGGTACCTGAAAGGAGGCTGTAGCAAGGTGGGGGTTGGTCTGTTCTCCCACGTGCCTGGTGACAGGACGAGGGGGAATGGGCTGAAGTTGCCCCAGGGGAGGTTTAGGTTGGATATTAGGAAGAACTTCTTTACTGAACGGGTTGTTAGTCACTGGAAGAGGCTGCCCAGGGAAGTGGCTGAGTCACCATCCTTGGAGGTCTTGAAAAGACATTTAGATGTAGGACTTAGTGATATGGTTTAATGGAGGACTTGTTAGTGTTAGGTCAGAGGTTGGACTTGGTGACCTGGGAGGTCTCTTCCAGCCTAGATGATTCTGTGATTCCATACTTGTAAGCTTATGTTTCTCACCAGAACTGGGCAGGAAGAGGCATCTTTGGATTCTCTTTGAGAAAGAAAGACTTGTGACTTTGGAAACGTGGGGAGTAAATCATGAAAAAGTAGGAAGGGTGAAATGCAACATAATGGTGTCAGTCAAGAGACCAATATATTTTGCTTCTTCATTGTAATGTAGAATTTGTTCTAAACATTTGGGGGGATAGTGAAGTTTTTAAATAGAGATGGAACTATATGCTAATTGCACCAAATCAGTAGTTTTTGCTTCCCTGTAGTCAGATTGCTGCTTTGAAAATGTTGAATGTTAGATATGCTGAAATACTTCCAATATTTTTAAAAAATTGAACTTCTGACTCTGTTTTGCTTACTGATTCCTGTATTCTGGGAAGATAGCACCTACAGAAAAAGTCACATGATAGAATGCAGCTGAACAGGTTAGGAGCAAAATCAGTTATCCTGTGCTCTTGATCTCTGACAGAGCTCACCTACAAGTAAGAACTGGCCTTCAGACCAAGGCAGGGAATAAGTGGCTTAATGTAGGGGTTTTAAAAAGTGCTGCAGTGTCAGGAATACACAAGGGATTTTGTGTGCAGTCAATGCAGAGTACATATTCAGACCAAAGAGGCATGCACAAACAGATAATCTGAATGTCTGTAGCAAAGCTTTTGAGTTGTTGCTGAAGCTACCGGAGGTGGGTTCTCTGTATCTGGTGCATTTCTGTGCCTGCAGAATGACTAAAGATGAGAATGGGGAGAACTCTGCTGGCTCCATCTGTGACTCACAGTCGTTTCATGGCATGCTTGTTGTAATGTGGGAGTATACTCAAGCTGGCAATTTAGTATGTAAAAGGGGTTGCAGTATGAGGTCTAATGCAGAACTTTGAGTCAGTTCAGCTGCATAACAAAAAATGGCATTCATAATCCTGGTTGTATCAGAAGATAATGTTTTCTGCCTTATTCTATATGTTCTATTACATTATGCATCTTGAATGTTTTCTAGTTCAATCTAGAACAGAATAAATTAATTCCAGGTTTTAATGGCTGAGAATATTGGTAAGGGATTTTTGCGTGACAGCATCCCTCTGGGTTTAACCCAGTTCCTTTCACACATTTGAAGAGAAAGTATACAGAATGTTTAGAGCTCTTGGCAGTATGAGAGGCTTTAGGTGAGAAGCTCTTTCAAGTCTTGCTGAAGGCTATACTGGTGATGGCCAACCTGAGTCTGTGCCGTCATTTACTGTCTTCAGTGCCCAGCGGTGCCCAAAATATTTCATCAGCAGATAGGAGATCCTTTGTTGGAAAGCCCTCTCTCAACCTTAGTTGCAGATTTGTCTTCACAGAATTGTTAATAATGCATTTGTGTTACAAAAATGGGCCATCATCATTCAGAATAAGAACATGCTTATGGTCTGCATTTCATGTAGAAATGAATAAAAAGATGCAATACAGGTGCAGAATGCCTAGAATTAGTTTGTGTTCTTTAAACTTATTTTGAGGGATGTTCATTCTCCTTGGTTATTCAGTGCTGACTTCTCTTGCAAAAAAGTCTCCCAGTATGACTGTAGGATTATCTGGGAGATGCTTGGGACTATGAAATCCGCTCCACTGAGTCCTTGCCAGAGGTGCTTTGATTGCAGAAGCCAGTACTGTGTGACATCAAGCCTCTAACTTTTTACTCTTGCATGTAGCCAGGAGACAAATGGTGCCTAAATCTCATCAAACCTGATCTGGGTTGTTGGTGCCCCAAGTAGCTGGCCAGCACCACACTTCAGCCAATTTCATTATCACTCGGGAGCATGGGTAATGTGGTTTGTGTACTGCTTTCACCTAAATGAATCTCAGGCTTAAAGGTCAAAAACACTGTAGTCTTATTTGAGAAAAGCAAAAGATTTAGTTCGCAAAGATTTGTACACGGTATATGAACATGAAATAAGGATTCCAGTAAAATACATCCTCATGGTATATTTCATCTCAAATTGCTTTTATTGTTCATTAGGATTCTAGCAAGCTGTGAGAATGACCTGTCAGCAAAATGTTACTTCTGAGAACTAAATCTTAAAATCAGATAAGAAACGGGTTTTAATACCTTATTCTTTATGAAGCAATTTTTAAAGATTAAGATGGTTGAAGTTACTTATGCATCTTATATGTACCAATACATGGTACTTTCGTGCTGTTCAACTTGCAGTTACTGCTTTGTCTTCAGTTCTTCAGAGGCTGTGCATGCCTCATTAACACACGTTATTTTTAACATGGCTTATTATTTACAGCATTTCATGCAAACTACTCCCAGCTTATTGGTATTCCACTTAATAGAATCATAGATAGAAAACGACTGTCATCTTCAACTAGCCAGAAAAAAAAAAAAAAAAACCCACACGTTTTCTGAAGTCCTCAGTGAGAAATCAGCTAAGGACTTTTGGGTTCCTGAGGCAAGCATAATGAACAAGTGGTCATTCAGTTATAGGAAAGTGAATGGTTTAAAAGTCTGAGTAGTTCAGTACCTGGTAACACAACCTACCGAGTATTATTATTTTAGAATGGGTATTTGCAACGTTAGAAACAGACAACAACTGTGGTGTATGTTTAAAATGAGTATATAAGTATTGAATTGCTAAGCTGCAAAACACTTTGATTATTTTGTGCTGAATATTTAAAAATAATTTGCTTTTTGTTAAGTGTATGTTTTTTTTTAAAAAAAGTAGTGAAAAAGTGATCAAGTTAGAGATCCCACAACTAACCAGTGATAATGATCCTAACTGGGGGGCTGCTTACCATACATAAAAGTTCAGAAAGTTACTTTGTCACAGCTAGCTGAATGGCACTGTAATTTTCAGTTAAATTATTGTAATTCAAGTCCACGTATACCGAAAAAGATAAATGTACCTGTTTTTAACCAAGGTTGAATAAATGATGACAAACACAAGGAGCAAGGAATACTTCAGAAAATGTTAGATTTTATCGACAATGTAATGAGTTGATGGATTTTGTTTTTCACTTAATGTAAGCACTAACTGCTATCTAAGTATGTAATGCATTTCCTTAAATTTTGTGAGAATTTGTAGTTAGATTTATTTGAAAGTTTTATTGAATAAGTACTTTGAAAATATTTTTCAGTGTCTTTTTGCCTCTATTTTGCTAAAAAAAAAAAAAAAAGTCTAATTCTTTTATACATCCCACTTGAAACTTGCTGCCTGCATTAAATATCTATTTTGAGAAATAAGATGGAATTTAATGAAAACATTGCTTGTCTTCTTGTTGTCTTTCCTATTATGCTTGCATCTCTCCCTTCCTCAGTGTAGCATCAGTGGCATCTATCTTATTTATCTTTGGGGAAAATATTCTCCTATGAAGTTAATGCTGGTGATTCTGTTATGTGGTCTGCACTTTACACAGGTCAGTTTTAATTTTCATCCAGCTTTCTGAACTTGTTAACTCATTCTCTCCTTTAAATGACATGATTTCCTTTAAATGACATTGTTCTCTTCACACCTACCCCAAGCAAGTTTGTGAATTCTTAATTGCATTTAACCTGTACCCTCTATTCCACTCTGACCAGACCACACCTGGAGTGTTGTGCTCTGCTCTGGGGTCCCCAACATAAAAAGGTCATGTACCTGTTGGGGCAAGTTGAGAGGATGGCTATGAGGATGATCAGAGTGCTGGAGTACCTCTCCTATGAGGACAGGCTGAGAGAGTTGGTGTTGTTCAGAACAGAAGGTTTTGTGGAGACCTTACAGGGGTTTTTCATTACCTAAACGGGGCCTGCAGGAAAGTTGTAGAGGGGCTTCTTACCAGGGAGTGTAGTTCCAGGGCAAGGGGTAATGGCTTTAAATGAAAATCAGTAGAATTATGTTGGATATAAGGAAGAAATTCTATAAGGGTGCTGAGGATCTCTGGACCAGGTTGCCCAGAGAAACTGTAGATGCCCCATCCCTGCAAGTGTCCAAGGCCAGGTTGGATGGGGCTTTAAGTAGCCTAGTCTAGTGAAAGGTGGTGGAACTACATGATGTTCAAGGTATCTTCCACCTTAAACTATTCTATGATTTCCAGTTTGAGAAGTAAGCTTTATAAAGCTAAAGATTCTGGAACATACAGTAAAATGAAAAATGTTTTAGATTTAAGAAAATAGATCAGTACAACTCCAGTAAGTGAAATTGAGTTCTTAATTAAGTAACTTAATTCACCAAATCCATGTGTAGGCATATAAATGTGACCTTTCAAGAGGATCACCTTTGTAGAAGCATGAGCATCTGTCATAATTCTGAGCTCCCCATGATGGCAAAGGAGAGGATATAGACCTGTATTTACCTGTTTTTCTCTGATTATCGTTAAAGGCCTGGTAATTGGGCAGAAAAGGGCAGGAGGAGAAAGGGAGAAGGCCACAATTATTAGGGGCTATTTTTTATTATTATTATTTTTTTAATCCTAGAGTTCTCCACTCATTTGGGAGAATTCAGGAAATTGGCCTCACTTGAAAAACCTGAGTCCAGTATCTTTATGATAGCTACCCTTACTACTACATACACAGTTAAGAGGCCACTGTCATCAAGCTCTTTATTTTTCAGGCATCTTTGTGAAGGCCAGCTGGAAAACTTGATCTAATGCTGCAGTGGTTGGTACCTGCATTTAAGTCTGGCACCACTATTTATTGCATGTTTGTGTAGCATGGAAAGATGCTTCTGGATTTCTTCTTTCTTTCCTTATTCCTTTGCTTATGTAGGCACATTAAGTGCGTAGTGAATTTTAAGCTGTGCCTGCATGTGAAAGATTTTTGGAATTTAAACAGCTGGGGACAGGAGTACACGTTACCGTTCCTTGCAAGTGTTCTTGGTAAAGCTGTCAAGGACAAAGCACAGCTCCTTCTGGTGTCTGGCTTCACTGGGGAAGATTTAATTTCAAGCATTCAAGAGCATGTTGCTTTAGTGAACAGTTCAGATTTTTACTGGTGGCATTATCATTTGGTATGCATAAGTGGGATGTTTTAAGTGGGATTGCTGTTAAGTTTCCTTGCTGGCTCATGACCGGTTGTTGCTAAGAGATGTTCACACGTATTTGCTGTGTGAGGGAGTTCATCTCTGTTATGTAGATTTTGATAGCACGATCCAGAAAACATGAATATGCTAATGATTGCACTGTACAGAATGGGGGGGGGGGGGGGCATCCAGGATGCCTGTCGTAGTGAGTTATCTTCAACAGGAATTTCTGCACCTGTATAAACAGAACATGTTTTTCCACGTTCTCTAAATCAACAATAAGTTGCAATATTTTATTTGAATGGGCATTATCCTTCCTGAAAAAAATATTTCTTGCGGTAGTAATGACAATTCTTCATAGTGGTAGCTGTTAATAGAATGAATAATAGATTCACTTTGGATTGCTTAAAAAACTAAATATTGGTTTCCAGATAGTTAAGAAGGACTCACAAAACTGTCTGTCTAATTTACACCTATCCTTTTTTTTTTCCCCATTGCTTTTTTGCCATGTAATCAAAATTCCTTTTCACTCTTTTCAGTTAATAAAAACAGCATTTAAGCATTTATCATGTGAATGCATTCAGTTTCAGCAGTCTAGCAGAGGACTATATTTTGTTTGTTGGTTTCAGATAGAAATAAGAACTTTTTCATTGAAGAAGCAATTTTTGGTTTCGTGCTTGCAAGAACTCATCACAAACTGTACAGATATTGCTCTAATTAGGAAATATTACCGTGACTGTGTGTCCTTAATTATTCTCATAATACTAGGTAGATAATGAACAATTTAATGCAGGCATAAAAATAACTTCACGTTTCACTGGTTTGACTTTGAAATAATCCTGACATACTTGGACTCTGGAAATGTTCCTTGGCCTATAGCTATAAGTAAAAAAGGGTCACTGAGGTGCTATTCAATAGGCAATAACTGGAGAATTAACATGGGAAAAAAAAAAAAGTACTCTGCTAGGAAAGTATTCCAGTATAACTTAAAATCTGAGCTATGTTTTAAGACACAAGTAATTAAGCTATTTATATCTAGTTCAACTGTGGTAAAATTCCAAACCACTTCAATTACAGGCTTATTTTGTTGTGAAATTCTGTTAGAGTAAAAAGATTTTGGATGCTAAATACAGTAGACTCATCAGTCTTGTATCTTGTTGGTACTGTTTACTGATGGGAATTTTCCAGCAAGTTTTTGACTCTGTTTAGACTAACTGTAACAATGATACATTTCAAGTGTTATTTATTTTTTTCCATCAAACTCACTGAGACTTAAACAACAGCTTAAGTTTTATTCTGTCAGAGGGCTGTCATCTGCAGCTCAGTTACACTGGATAACGTACAGCTACTGTGCTCTTATTCCTAGGTTGGTATAGATCATATGTTTTACATAGGCTTTTAACAATAAGTGTACAAGTCCTTGGGCAGAGTTGGAGTAGTGGAAGTGTGAACTTCAGTCCTACAACTGTGTGCAAATAACCATGATATTCACTTGAGGTGGTTATCAGGTAATTGCTCATTGAGAGGGAGTCTCACCTACTTCAGTTAATCATACTGTTTCTAGTCTTGTGGAGACTTAAAAATGCTTGCAGTAGTTCTGGTTTAATATTAATTTTAAGCTCTTTAGGAGCATAAATAGTCTCAACAGTTGCATTGTTTGCCCTGGTATATCAGGCTTTTGATTTTATTTTATTTTTATTTTTTCCCTGTGTTAGGTAATTTGTGTCTACAATAACTTATGTCTATCAGCTCTTTTGTCAGTTACAAAGACCAGAAAATATGGCTTTCTTCATATTCTATTCCTAAGAAGTGATGTGGTTTATCTGATGAATCTGTAAGTAGCACAGAGGACTGGGATGCTTAGACTGCACAGTATTGTCAGTGGAGTAACATACCTGATAAGTAGCAACAAGGTATTTAAGAGCAATTAAGGGCTCAACTTCAAAAATTGACAATGGCTCTTCAATCTAGTTCTCTAGAAGAAAATTCCCAGCATTCATCTTGGAGCATGAAATAATTTCTGAATGGAATAGCAGTGTCCAACCAGATCAGATGATATGATTCTTATATAATAATGAAACTATGTTCAGATCTACCAACATAACAGAATGTACTTGTGAAATAAACATAATTAAAACAGTTTAAATTAAAAAAAAGTCAATTTTCTATAGGTTCTACAGACCTATACCAGTAATACTTATCCAATGTTTTAATCTGTTCTTGGGCGCCCGCCCCCCCAAAGGCTAGAAATAAACTAGAGGCTGTTGATACTAGCTTCCCTCAAGTACATTGCTGAAGCTGGTCTCCTTTAGTGTTTAGAAAATGGTAACTACAAGATGCATTCTTTCCTAATTGTAAATTGCCTCTTACAGGCATTAATATTGTTTGGTATTGTCAACATTAACTAGATGATTAATGGTATCTAGATAGGAAAATAATAAACAGACCAGCACAACTAAGAAAGTTACTGAAGACGTTTAATGTGATAATTCAGGGTAGAGCCTTTCCAGAGGAGGATTCCTCCCCTTCCACTTGAGTTTTGTCTCTGCCTAATATGAAATTTTGAAGGTCAGTATGGTAAAAACTTAAGGTAAAAATCATTTTTTGTTATAGAAAGGCTTTGTATTCAAAGTTCCATGATCCAGCCTTATCGTTATAGTTGCTTACTATATGGATGCTTTGGTATTTATGTTTTTGGGATTCTTGTGCTTGAGGTCATTCTCTTGCTCTATTTATTTGCCTTTTCTATCTCCCACCTTTCCCACCTTTTTAGCTGCAATACTAGTAATTATTATCCTAAATCAGGCTGGGACTGTAACCATACATTATGAAGGGTGAATTATGCACTTGATTCCATCACCACCATCAAATCACTAGTATGTGCATCTTCCTAAAAGATAATCTTAAGTTTTTATATGTTTGCTCCAAAAGTTACAAATGGCCAACTCTAAATATATATATATAATTTCAAATATGTTCAGTGTTTTCCTTCACATAGTTTTTTTTCTCCCCTCTCCTTCACTTTTTCTTTTTTTTTTTTCCCTCCCTTCCCTGCTCCTTCTTTAAACAGATCGAAGGCATTAAAAGCAGATTATGGCATTAGAGTTTTTTTAAGCTGCTTTAGGTGCTTTAACGCCTTAGATAATTTTACATTTCTCTTACTTCCCTTGCCCCATAAAATAGAACACTCTCCTGACCTCAAAACCAAGAGCACTGTTTGGAAGGGAGAAGCAAGGGTGCAGGCTAATGGATTGAAATAAGATAAAAATCTTTTTTTTGTGTATTATCCTTTCCCTCAGGAACATGCACGTTGGTCTTATGTTTAATTGGTCTGTAGTTTATTGGCAACTTCAGATCTCCTGGAAAAATAGAGTATACTTATATTAGCAAGTAAGTGCTCTATTTAATTTATTTTAGGAAAAGGCTTAAAGCATCATAAAGCAGGCTTCTTTGGCAAAATGTTGTTAAAATTAAAACAAAACAAAACAAAAAACTACAATGGTAATTAGGTGAAGGAAACAAACAAGTATATACATCTTAAAAATGTTTTGTACTTGCTTGATATTGTTTTACATGTAATCTTTCCAGTTGGTAAAGTAAAAAGAAAAACAACAAGGAAAAAGCAACCCAGAACTCGAGGGCAATTTCAGCTTCCAGACTTGGGGAATATTCTTAGACTATTAAATTATTGCCAATAGAGTCAAACATAAGATTTCCACTAATGAACAGAAATACATTAGTTGGAAAGGGTGGAGTAGAAGGAGGAAGGGCCTACGGTGCTACTGAAATGATAGAAAAAGCAGAAATCTGATGTGATTTTTAGAAAATAAGGAAAAAGTAATAGGGCTTTACTGGAGGATAAAATATAAAATTTCAGTTTTCTAAGCTTTGCTGTATGAACAGACGTTGCTGTGGGACTGTGCTTCTGCGAAGAGTGAGAAGCGACTCTTCAGCCAGGGCAGTACAAACCTTCAGAGCCCTCTGTGTTTGTAGTTTGGCATGGCAGTTAAGAAATAGCAAGAACTATTTATAGCCTTCTGAGATCTGAAGATAATATTTAGGTCCTGCTGAACTAAAGATACAAATCCTATTAGAGAAAATCATGGTAGCAATTATCTTCGTATTCTTGCATGTCTCTTGCATCAGGAGGAAGAGAGGAAGTATGTACAGGAGGGAGCAAAATAGATACAACTAATTGTTTTATTCTCTTGCCATATCCTTGTTGCCCTCACAAAATAAAGAAGGTGGAATCTAAGTTATTGTGCATCATGACTTTTTTAATACAGTTTTTAATTATGTGGACATCCTTATAAAGATGCTTCCAAAGTGTGTTAATATTTTTGTTTGAGGACCTATTACTTATGAATTTCTGTTTTAAAAGCATTACATAAATATAGAATTTATGCTTACAAAGGATTTACTTTCAATTAAACTGATTAAATCTATTTTAAAAAAAGCAAGTAAGCAACTATTGTCTTGAATACTAAGACAAGTATTCTGAAGGACATGGTGGCAGACTAGAATGCAATTCAGAAATTCTTGACTTGTACTTGGGAGTTCATTCTCTCTTCCACCTCAGATGAAGAAATGATGTTGAGGCATTTATTTAAATGTAATTTTCAATAAATATTTTTTTTCTTCTTAACAAAAGCCTAAAATAACCTGAACGGTCATTAGAATTTAGATCATGTTCTTCCATCAGTGGCTGACATTTGGATTAGAGATTGCAAAACTAAGGTGAATTGCACATATATATTCCTTCTATTTCTTCCTAGTGATGATTAAATCAAAAATTCTAAGTGCTGAATAAGTACATTTGTAAACTAGAGGCAAAAATATAATTCTAATTTTGCCTGGAATGCTATTTGACTCTTCTTAACCTTTGGTCTGACTGCTTTCTTATATCTTCGGATACATGTAAGATTGTTAATGTGTTATATTGATGGAATATAGGCTGGCAACTTTAAGTTTTCATGCTAATAGAGACAAATACTTTTCTATGATATTGAAGAAAAATGTATTTTCTAGGATACAGCTGTAAATTGGGAGTGTCCTTGAGAGGACTTCTAGCTCCAGGTCAATATTGGCTGAATGCTATAACTGTTTCAATAAATAAATGTGTTTTTCAATAACAGGAATTCCTTACTATCATGCTTTGATATTAGTCACACCTCTGTATTAACAGGCTCCTGTGTTTCTGTTATCTGGAAGGTGAGGAAATTCTACAGTACAGCAGCCACCCTTCTTCCATAACATGAGCAGTTTTGCTGTAGCTGAGTAACCCTGCTTTGGATTTTTACTATGAATGAATAAAAAAACAATGAGTCCAAGATAACTGCTTGAAAATTTCCTGTCGGAAGATTGCTGTATAAAACCTATAAGAATCAGGGCCAATAAGCGAATGGTGAAATTAGTCAATAAATGGTCAATAAATGGCTTCAATTTCCAAAAAATGGTAGCGCATTTAGCAGACTGATGGCAACTCTAACTGAAGGCTTAATAAGCTGCTCTTCTCCTTCTTCCATTTTTGTCCGTGTTGTCAGTGGCAAGTTTTCTGATTCTTTGAGTTCCAGATATATAAAAACTCTGATCTGAAGTCCACATTACATCACAGTCAAGTTATTGACAGTGATTCACAGAAAACTGGTATTGAGTTAGCTTTCTTTGGCTGATCAGAATCACAAGCAGCATGCTTGATTACAGCTTATATGCAAGTGTTTCCAAGTCAGTATTTGAGCATTCATATTCATATTGATAGTAAGTTTCAGAGCTCTCTTAATATATCTGGATCCAAGTTAAATTTGGAACTTGGTCTTGTCTGTCTCTTCTCTACTGTAACTTAGTGTGCTGGATGCTTAGGCAAAACAACAGTAGTAGCATCTACATGGTATCTTAGCACTGGTGTCATAATGAGGATCAGGCAACTAAGTACTGATGTTATGGAAGCTTGCATTTTATTTCTAATTGGACAAGAACAGAACTGCTGCCATAAATTACTAGATTCCCTGGCTGGTGGTTCACTTTGTCTTTTGTGGTCGTTTTTGACCTGAGAATGTCTGCTGCAACATTTTCCATTTCTGTGTTTTGGCACTCCCAAGGAGTACAGATGGATTTCTCTGGCACCTGTTGTTATATGTTCTGCCTCAGCAACATCTGAAAGGGCTGATGTAACCTACTAGGAAAAAATAATAATAATAAAAAAATGATGGGCTGTGTTTCTCATCATATCTTAGCTACTCTTTCATTGCAGCCCAGATGTGATTAAGGCTGTGGTACCAGCATAACAGCACTAGTGCAAGGAAGACCTTATGTAGCAGAAGGATGAACTTGTGTACTGTTGTGCAAATGCCCTCCTTACTGTGTAATGGAAGATCGCAAATTTCAGTTAATACCAGGCCCAGATGTTGATTCAGAGAAAGGATTCGTTTGTCTGAAGCTTGCAAGACAGGGTTATTCTAGTTTAGGCGTTTCAGTAAAGAATCCACTTTTTAAGCTTGAGTGGTTTGGTGTTTTGACACCGTTCCCCATAGCATTCTCCTCAGGAAACTGGCTGCCCATGGCTTGGACTGGCATATGCTTCGTTGGGTTAAGAGCTGGCTGGATGGCCGGGCCCAGAGAGTTGTGGTGAATGGAGTCAAATCCAGTTGGAGGCCGGTCACTAGTGGAGTCCCCCAGGGCTCGGTACTGGGGCCAGTCCTCTTTAACATCTTCATCGATGATGTGGATGAGGGGATCGAGTGCACCCTCAGTAAGTTTGCAGACGACACCAAGTTAGGTGCGTGTGTCGACCTGCTCGAGGGTAGGAAGGCTCTTCAAGATCTGGATAGGCTGGACTGATGGGCCGAGGCCAACCGTATGGAGTTCAACAAGGCCAAGTGCCGGGTCCTGCACCTGGGATGAAACAACCCCAAGCAGAGCTACAGGCTGGGAGATGTGTGGTTAGAAAGCTGCTTGTCAGAGAAGGACCTGAGAGTATTGGTTGAGTCGGCTGAATATGAGCCAGCAGTGTGCTCAGGATGCCAAGAAGGCCAACAGCATCCTGGCTTGCATAAGAAACAGCATGGCCAGCAGGTCCGGGGAAGCGATTGACCCCCTGTACTCGGCTCTGGTGAGGTCGCACCTCGAGTACTGTGTTCAGTTTTGGACCCCTCGCTACAAGAAGGACATCAAGGTGCTTGAGCGAGTCCAGAGAAGGGCTACGAAGCTGGTGAAGGGTCTGGAGAACAAGTCCTACGAGGAGCGGCTGAGGGAGCTGGGACTGTTTAGCCTGGAGAAGAGACCAAGACTTTTCTGTGATTCTGTGGTGTTATATCATTGGATCAAAGAGATGGGGGCTGAGGTATTACTGTTTGTCCACACCACTTCAGCACTCAATTTACTTCCTACTTTCAGAAATGCTGACATGTTACAGGTGAATGTAGTACTATATTATGGAGGATTTTTTAAATTCTTTCAGTAGGTAGGACTATAATGATAACTCATGTACTACTGTTTGAAAGATAGTTTCTCAGAAGCTTTCTTTTTCCACTTTTCCTTCTTCTTTTACCACACTTTTTTCATAGCAATTACTACATATTTGGCAGCTTTCTTAGGACTTGTTGACTACAGCTGCTCCTATTGTCATCCTAACTGTAGCAGCAAAATCAATCACAGATTTTTTCTGAAAGAGTCCCTTTAACTTGTTTCTATGTCCACTGGCTCAGCTCCAGCTAAGGTCCCACTTTCACTGTATTTCCAGTCTATTTAATTGTTTCTTTTTCTTTTTATTTTTATTTTGTGAGTGCAGTGATATATCATGGCCATTTATTTCTATGAAAGTTTTCAGTGTGATTTCTGAGGTTATTAGAGGATATTTGGGGTTGATCCTCACAGTAACACTGGGCATAGAAAACATCTTGAAGAAAGAGCTTGTTGTCCTTCAGCTGCCTTTTAGTTCAGAGACATCTGTCACATGCAGGACATTAAAAATAACCTAGTGGTTAATAGCTGCCTCAAAATAACAGCCAGCAAAGTATATGGAAAAAAAGGAAATGAGAATGAAGATCGTATTTCTGAAAAGGGTCAGTTAATTACTGATTTATTTTAAATTCTGGAATGATTTCTGCTTTGCTGCTTAATTTTGCTGTGTTCTAACCCGTATCTGTTTTAGTCAGAGGCAGTATGTCTAAGACTAGATGTACAGGGGATTTTATCTAGCTGTCTGCACAGAACCATATAAAGATTGTAGAAATAATAAAGATTGTAGAAATCTGCTTGGAAATCCAGTCCCTAGAGTTTGAATGATGTTTAATTATAGCATGCTTTTCTTTAGAATGTATTGTTGTTTGAAAACGTGAATAGGAAGAACAAGATGTATAACTAATTAAGAAAGGTAATTTACCTGCATCTGAGCAACCTTTCAGGAGAAAACAAAGGTCTCTGCAAAGTACATTTTTTTTTTCTTTTTTTAAAAAGAAATGCCATTAAAAAAAAAAGGAAAAACTAAGTAGTCAAATGTGTGAAAATAACCTTCCATCCAAGACTAGCTTTTACCAAAACTGTATTCAAATAATGTTTGAGAACAAAAGGGAGTACTAGAGAAGTACATTGATTTGTCTGCCTGTGATGACTATATATATATATATATATATATATACACACACATAGCTAAGTAAGATGCAAAGGATACTCTCCTATATTTCCTTAATCTTTGAGAGTTTCAAGAATCAGGAAAAAAAATAATCTTATTTGCCCTGAATAGTGAAGGCAATCATCCCTCTCTTTTCTCTGTACTGATAATGTTCACTGGAGTTCTACTAAAGCTCCACTGGTTATTTAAAGAAAGAAAGGAAGAAAAAAAACTAGATGACAATGCTGCTTTCTTTTGTAATAGAAAAAAATATAGAGGCATGTTGTCAGATTTGGTCGGTAGGAAAACATAAGATGACTATTGTCTGTGTATTCGTGTTTGTATAGGAAGCTAATAAGATTTTAGTAGAACCCCTGCTTGGATCACTCATGTCTTTTGGATGGATAGCAAAATTGACCTGGTGTCCTGGTTTCAGGACCCAGCTGGGTTAAACCACAACACCTGGGAAAGTCCCTGGTCCATTGGGGGGGGGGGGGGAAAAATGATAATGCACTAGCACCGCAAAGTCAGAAACATAAATTTCAAGGGGGGAAAATAAAACAAACACTACCGTATAGCACCTTATTTGGTCTGAATTTTTGGGTAGACCTGTGTGGTACCAGGAGTTGGACTCGATGATCCTTATGGGTCCTTTCCAACTTGGGATATTCCAGCATAGAACAATTAACTTCTTTAGCTTCTTCTCTAGGCCTCCCTGGAAAAGATAGGGAGATAATTCGCAGGTTCTGTCGCAACTGAGATAAAAATCAGTTAATTGCAGGACCTACACAAGCTTCAGTTTCTGGTGCAGCTAACAGCATTGTAGACATAATTTTTCCATGTTTTTCTTTAAGTGCTTCCTGTGTTTGGGGTAAGAGAAGTTGAATTGTAGTTTGAGACAATACAGCAAGTTGAACCACGATGAGAATTCTGTTGCTTGGTTATAAACTCTAATTATCTAATGTATCTAATTCTCTCAGGCTGAGAAGGCTCTTATCTTTGCTTTTGTCTTGGTTTTATATAAGCTTTAAATATCTTGAATAAATTATGGCACATGAGTTTCAGTGAGAAGAGCTATTTCTCATCTGTGACTTTTTGTTTTTTATGTAGACCTAAAGTAAATGATGCTGCTGGTACATGTTGGGGGAATGCACCATGTGTCAGTCATAGAGGAGGAAGTGCTAAAAAGGAAAAAGTTATTCTCTTCCCACACTTCCTTCTTGTAGCTGAAGGGTTGTCAGTACTTATGCTCTGGTCACAAACATGTTTAAGTACTAGACTGGAATCCTAGGTTAATTTGTTACTTTTTGATTTAAGCCATGGAACAGTTATATGAATCATGCACGGAGATGAACATTTTTATATGTTTTGCTAAGAGGACTGTGAAACTATTGAGGCAAAGGCAGGGGGATAGAAATGCCTCCTGAATGCTTCCTTCTCCAGTAATCAAGAATCAAGGAAGACTTACAAGCCATGTAGTAGTCACTATTGTGTGCACTGTGAACTGTGGCAACAGATCTTTTTACAATATTGGTTGTGATGGCTTAAGACTAAATCTTCTGGCAAAGACAACAAAAAGCTGAAGTTTTCATCAGTTTGAGTGATAATGTGATCCTTCTCCTACTTGGAACTTTGATTGTGCTTCTTGTATGACATCCCAGCTACTTGGAGTGATTAGAGGAAGATGTAGCCATTATTAATTGATGGTATCCATTACTTGAAGACGACAGAGCAACCCAGCCTACCTTGCTCTGTGTTATACTTTGCCTCTTGAACATTCAACAACTACATCATCAACTTTACTATTTTAAAGGTTGGACTAAATCATCTTAGTTTTTTTTTTTTTTAACCTGAATGACTCTACGATTTTATGATCAGAGACCATTTATACCTGTTGGGTTGCTGTCTGCTTGGTAATTCCTATGAAGAAATAGTTGTTAAATATTGTTCCAAATGATATGTAGATTTGGTTATTTATTGATTAAAGGGGATGTATATTGCACTGCATTGAATTTCCTTAAAATATGAGAAATATCTAAATGATGTAAGCTGGTAACTTAATTGACTGTGGTAATCATATACATGTGTAATAGGGACTTTATTTGAGTATAGTTGAAGAAAGTTTCAGACTTGTGCACAGGTACCTTAAGGGAGGCTGTAGTGAGGTGGGGGTTGGTCTACTCTCCTACATGCCTGGTAACAGGACAAGGGGAAATGGGCTGAAGTTGCACCAGGGGAGGTTTAAGTTGGATATTAGGAAGAACTTCTTTACAGAAAGGGTTGTTAGGTATTGGAATGGGCTGCCCAGGGAAGCGGTGGAGTCACCATCCCTGGGGGTCTTGAAAAGACGTTTAGATGTAGAGCTTAGGGATATGGTTTAGTGGAGGACTTGTCAGAGGTTGGACTCAGTGATTTTGGAAGTCTCTTCTAAGCTAGATGATTGTGTTTCTCAAAAACCTATTTTGATTTATCAAGAAATCCCCCAAAATATAAGGCCAAAATGCCTTAATTATTGAACATAATAAACCTGGGTGGATTTAAAATTTGACAAAGCTAAACAAATTTTTGTCTAAAAAGAAGAAAAGTCATGTAGATCTTGGAATTATTACATTTAGTATTAATGCTAAGCATTTTTAAGTGGAAATTGGCTTGTAATCTCATGTAATCTGTTTTTTTTTATATGTAGCACATAGGTGAATACGTGAATGGCATATTTTCATTTTTTAATGAATCCTGTGAGAATGATAAAAGGTAAAGTCACTGTAGACAGGATACATCTCACACCTTTATGTCTACTTCTTAAAACTGCTAGCCAAAACTAGTTAATAGGAGTGTAATGATTCTTGTTTCCCTACAGTTAGTTATAAGATAAACCTTGAGTACTTGAAATAAACAGGAAAATACCTGAGAGGATAGGTGCATTCTCCTTTCCCCCTCACAAAGCATATAAACTAGGCTTTGATCAAAACTAGGTGTTGTCTATCTTACTTTGCGTTACAATCCTCCTAAAAGAACTGTTCTTTGTACTCTGGTTCTCTAATGTCGACCAGACAGTATGTAGATCTTGGTTGTATTTAATCCTAAAATTAGGCTTATATTCAAACTGAGATGAAAGGTCCTTAATGGCTTGTTAACTCAGATCTTACTTGCAGGTTTTTTTATCCATTCAGTGTGCCTGGCCTAAGAGATGTGACATGGGGCTGTGGAGAAGTTACAGCTACTAATGAAGTATTTACTTCATGGCTAGAAAAGTTGGTGTTGCTGGAGACCACCATGGACAAAGTTTCCTGATCTGCTAGGAGCTACCTAGCATGCTGATCCTTAATGCAGGGCTGTACTATTAAAAATCATAATAAAAGAAAACAGAAATAAACAAAAGACAGCATGTTTCAAGGGCAAAGTTCCAGCAGTTCTATGCAAGTTGTATGTATGTGGAGAAGCCAGCGTCTAAACTGTCCTAATTGCTTGTATGCGGACCAGAAGTGTCTTGTTTGCCATATAATTTGATCATGTTAACAACAGTTCAGGGATTAAGGATACACTTTCTGGGAGAAAAAATTCCCTGGAACAGGAAGTCTAGAAGGTCTGCACGTGCATAGTGTTAAGGTTTCCTTATATTTTTTCAGTTTTCCACTGGGATACTTGAAGTATCTGAGTAGCATTCCTTGATTGTGCGCCCCTATCAGAAAAATAATTTTGGACATGCATGCCCAATAAACATATTTTTAGTTAAATATATGTACTACTGAAATTCTAATATTTTCTTACTGTACTCCCAAAGTATTTTCTTGCATAACCCACTTTAGAGACCACTGTAGTGGAGGATTATCAGTACGTCTCTAACCTTTCCTTGTGTAAAGTCCTAAAAGACTAATTTATCACCCTTCATGAGTGCATGACCAGGGAAACACAGAGCTGCCTTTAAATTAGTTTGGGGTAAGTTTTTGGATGAATTTTCAAGCTTTTATATTTCACATTACAGAAAACTCAATTTCATTAGAAGTTGATTTTATGCATAGAGATATCTGACAATGAATTGTTTATGATCTAGAGGGATACAGTGAAATACCATAAGAAATAGAGACAAAAGTAGAAGGGAATATAATAGAAGGATTGTTTTTTTTTTTTTTTTTGAAGTCTAATTTATTTGTCTTGTGTGTTTAAAGAATGATTTGAATAAGACAAATAATTGTAGTGTCACTGGATTACACGCAGTTCTTTCTCTTAGCATTTCTGGAGATCAATCACTAATTTTTCTTTTCTCTTCACCTATTTAATAGCTTTTTATTATTGACATTGAAAGGCAACAGTTCAGGAAAAGGAGAGTAAAAAAAGAGTTCCTTTAGGAAAAGGAGAGGGCAGAAACTTGAGCAGAATATGCTACAGACCAGGAATTTTTAGTATTGTTATACTGGCTTAGTCAATAGAGAGGGAAAAAAGAAGAGTTTATGGAACTGTCTTTCCTTCATTCTACTGGACTAGTGTCCTTGAAACTCTCTAAACGTGATGTTGCAGAGACTGAATTGAAAATATGTATCAGAAACAGACATAGATTGTACATACAGTTCTTTCCCATTAATCTGTTACTTCTTCATGGGTCAAAACACACGAGCACTGCCAGAAGCAAGATAGCGTAATATGGCCCAGATTCACACAGCCCTAATTCCACCGAAGTCCTTTTGTCTAATGTTTCCTACTGGCTACATGCCTTTGAAAGCTTGGAGCCAACCAATAAAAACCGCCAGGCATGGGGCCTGTTGTGGAATTATACGGGATTAAAACTGCATAAATCTGAGCCATTGCTATGCCTTTTTTTTTTTTTCCCTGGGTGCACCAGTGTCAGCCGTATCTAAAATGGATATGCAGACTATAGACCATACAACCCCAGTGAAAATGCTAGTGTTACAGTATCATTTCAACCTCAATTATAAGGCTATACTGCTCTGTCAGATCCTGAGGATGTTTTTCTACTTTTCTCCTTGAGAGTGTGGAAAAAGACTTGTTGGGATGTTTTCAATGGATGTAGGTAGTTTTAGGCAACAAGTTGGTTAGAGGTGTACTATTGGAATATTACGTGTAGAAATGTTGCATGTATTTAGGAAATAATAAGTTTATAAAATATCTTTACCTTACTATTATGATTCTGCCTCGAGGGGGGGGGGGGGGAGGGGGGAATCCAAAAACCCCCCTCCTTTTTGCTTGGTTATAATGAAGTGTGGGAGTTGCAGGAGTATCAAAATTGTGGGTGTTGACTTTATCAGTTTCTTTTTCTTTCGTGTTCTTTCGGTTGTATTTTTTTTCCTTCGTTTTTTTTTTTTTTAATCTTTGGCTTTTTTATTTTATTTTGTTGAAATGGCATTGAGGGGGAAAAACATCATCCTGTATTGTAAATATAAGTACAGTATCTATCTTAATGCTCTTTGTGCTTTTTGGTCTTGTTCTGTGCCTTAATCTGGAACATAATTTTTGCAGTATTTCCCCTGTATGTGCGTCACCTTTCTTTGGTGGTCTGAATGAATCCAAGCATCTGCAACTCTGCTCTCTAAGTGTATGTTGACTGTTATTTAGTGATGTTTCTCAAGAATTCTTATTACTAGAAGCAAATCTCTCAAAGATCAATTATTGTAAAAGGAATCTGTATTTATCTTATCTGATGTCTTAATATCCCTGATGACCATCACAGAGATTTGCCTGCTTCATAGATAATATTTCCAGTGGCTCCTCAATTACGATGATTACCACAAAGTAGTTCTCCATTTTGAGTCCTAAGGAATGGCACATGTTATCCCTTCATTTTTTGTTCACTTTGCCTTACCCCAAATAAGGTGCATGGATTTAGTTCACCTAGGGCCCAAAGCAGTCAAATCCAACATTCTGACATTGTCCTGTAGCAATTCTTGTTGCTGTTGTCTTGAACATTCTTTATTCATTATGGATAACTTTACAACAACAAAAACAGATTTCTATTGAATTAAATCCCATGCTGGAATTCACAAATTTGTGCAGAAGAGCTGTAACATTTCTACACTCTTTTAATACCAACTTACCAGTGGAAAAACAATGCATCATGTTATACTTGTATCCAAACATGGTATTTTGTTTTACTTATATGGCTTTTTTGCCATTTTTTCCAAAACATATTTTGTCTTTATTTTAGGTAGATCAGCAAGTTTATTGTTAACATCAATTAAAAATCTGTGCCCATTTTAAAACGTAGGCAAATCTCTCTCAAACTTCGTTCAACTTCAAAAAGCTGCCTGGCATCAGAATGTTATAGTCCAATGCCTAAACCTTGAGTAAAGATAAGTTCCACATCTGGATTTGTATGTTGTGAGTGAAGTTTGCTGTTAGAAGTGTGACTTCTATAATATATGTCAATTCTGAGTAGAAGACAAAAATTGACAGTATCAAATACTATTCAAATGTGATTCTGCTTTGCGTTTTTGAACTGTTGGGCTGGATTCAAAAATGATGGGCATGCTTGTCTGTTTTGAAAATTGAACGTGCAACTGCATGATTTATTAGAAAACCACAGCCAATGGGAATTCATTCTGCTACTTTAAACTATTGCCTTTTTGAAAGTTTGTGCACAAATGTTTAAATATGAAATATGTTTGCATTGTACAGGGTAGATTGAATCTTTGTGAGAGTCATAGCTTCACGTGTCCTATTTTGCGAGCAATACTGTGGAAATAGTGGCAATGTGGCTTATTAGTTGTCTCTTGCAGTATTTTTGTCTATAGAACATAGTCTATGTTCATACACAAACATTGCTTCAGTATTGCAGGCTTTATCTATTGGAGACTTGCCTGCTTTATCTTTATTGCACTGGGAAAACTGGCATATTTGCTGCGTTTCATAGCTTGACTCACAAAAATCTCTGGTTCTCTTTCTTTGGCCTTATTACAGATTAAATACTGGATATTTTAGTGAGAAGACTATGAGGAGTCTACATTTAAAGGACTGTTAACAGCTAAACCATAGAAATACCATTATTTCTACCTAGTGCTTACCAAAATGAATCCACAAGTGTATGAATTGAAAAGTGGATCCTCTCATTGGCTAGTAATAAATTGAGACAGAATGAAAGAATATATTATTGTATTAGCTTGTCTACTTCATCAAGTAGTCAGCAACTACTGCATATTCTACTGTATGTTCTGACAAGAATTCCTGGAGAAGCAGAGAAAGACCACCAGCTGGGGTGGGGTGATATTTGAAGACCTCATCGGACATTTCAAAACAGGTTGCTTTAGACATTTAGTATAGACGATGTTTTGAGCAGAAGCTTGGACAAAGTGACCTCCGGAGGTCCCTGCCAGCCTGAACCTTTCACTAAAAGTGTGATTTTGAGGGAGATGGGATGATAGTTAAAAATATTTTTGTTGTTGCCTCATTAAGTGCTCACTTCAAAAGAAAATATATGTAAATATCTGCTGAATATGTATTTTTTTTAATTAAGTACTCCTGGAGTACTTGGCAAAATAATTAGATATATGCTGAATGAAGACTGGTGAAACTGGAAGCTAATCAGAGAATTCAGACAACTCTGCTTCCTCTTCCTGCTGCCAAATAGGGAGTTTATTTTGGAAGTAGCTACAACAACAGGAAGTAGCTACAACAATAAATACTGTTTTTAGGAAAATATTTTTTTCTGAATTAGGAGCAGATTTACTTGATTTTTTTTTTATTCATATATGTTCCATCAATAGACTTTCATTTTATGTAGCATTAAATAAATCAAAGAGCAGAATAAACATTTCACGCAAAAATGTCTGACCAACACTGTATGCAAGGGTTTTCATGAATTTGTTGGACTGTCTTTGGTAGGATTGTAGACAAAATAATATCTATCTATATATATATATAGGTGTTGGTATTATTTGGCATCTATGAGAAAATTCAAGGATAAACCCTCAAGTTAAATCTGGATATCCTGCAAAGAAAGCCTGCCTCCTTGATTCCACTGTTTTTTATTAAAAGTACAACATATGGCAAATTAACACTGTGTGTGTACTCATGTATGACCTGAAGTTGTGTGAACATTCTGATACTGAGCATTTTAAAGCAGCTGATATTTCTCTTCTGCTGTGCTTGACACTTCAGTCTGCCTGATGGCATGGAAATGGGAAAGGCTGAGGAGAAAAGAGGGAAAAGGCTATTATAGTGCAGATCGTTATGAAAAATTTAACTGTGGCTTATCAAAAATTTAATTCAGTCTGATGAATGAACTGTGCAAATCTAAAATGAATTCTTTGCTTTGATTAAATAAAATGGAGGGACTTAAGAATTCATTTGAATACTGTAGAATAAAGCGCTTTTGGACTGTCATAATAACCTCAGAGCTCTGTCTTCCTGATGTAAGTGTATGGAGGACATATATCTTCTTTCTCTCTCTTAGATCTCTAAACTAGAGCTGTAAGACTGTCAGTGGAGGTCATTATTACTATTTTAATTTTCAGCTTAATATTTAAAAGTCAATATGGAAAATGTTTAAATGATTTGGAGGGGGAGGGTTGTAATATTACATATTCTAATTTTAGAGGATCTGGTATTCAATAATTAAAAAAAAATCAAGGAGCTATGATTCAATTGTTTATTACTTTGCAGATTGTGTACTTACTATTAGCTGAGCAGACCAATGATTTAAATAGAGTTGCTTTCATGAAAGTGGTGCACTAATAGCTGTATGAAGTGCATAGTGAAACCTTCAAAGCCTAACAGTAGCATGGAAAGAAAAAGCTTATATGTACACTTGAAAAGGATAACTGTATTATAGTGAATGCAAGCAGTTAAATATGGATTTTTCAAAATGTCTTTTTAAATAATTTCATTATTTACTTCAATTTAGCAGGCATATGTTCAATTAATATATTTCTTATCATATGTGTTTGTGACTTGTATGGAATGATCTGGAGCTGTCCATTCTTAATTATTAGAATCTTCTTAATAAGTGAACATCCATATTAAAGTTAGCAGTACTACAACTCTCTGTATTCTTATTTCTCCACAAAAAGACAGTGAGGTTGGGATGAAATAGTAAGCAGTCATTTAATTAAGTCTATGCAGACTTAACCTGTGTAGTGAAAGAATGCGAAAAGAAAATTTTTAAGCATTGTGGTACATAGTGATGAATGCCCAACAAGTTCGGTACCATAGGATATCCCATTCATTTAGCTGGGCTAAACTCTATTTTGCTTTCCATGGTAGCAAATGAGCTTCCCACATTGCTACAGGGAACCCTAACATATTGAAGTAATCTCTGGATTACTAATATACCACTGTGCTTAGGGGACAAAACTAATTTCATCAGTAAATCATTGCAGATAACCATAATTCTGGGTAAATGAAAAATACACATCAGTGCTTGGAGAGGGACAATAATCAGGGCTTCCAGAGGAAAAGCTCACTCCTGAGAAATAGCAATGTCTGGGGAATGAAACAGCATCATAAAAGTGAATCAAATGGTCCTTAGTGGTCCCGAGGCAAGGGTTGCAAGTGTAATCTGCCAGGTTTGACTGAGAAAGCAGCTATTCTTCTGAATGTTACAGGCGAAAAGCTCTTGGTGTGTACCTGCAATAGCTTTGTTAGTTGTAGTTTCAAGAGACTTTTCTGTGCAAAACCAAGTGAATTTATCCTTTAAGACTAAACTTATGAAGGACCTGTATGGCAACCAAGATTTTCTACTAATGCTCTTTAGAAAGAGCAGTATCAAACCACTTATTTCACGTGCTGTCATAAACTACAGTTCTGCAATGTTTTTGCCTTTTAAGTACTTAGAGAAATCCTGAAAAATTTTCTTAGGATTTTTCCTTTCTCCCTCTAGAGAAGGGATCTCACCTTCTTGCCTCCTAAAATTCCATGCCATTTAGATAGTTCAATGTGGAGGTTTCAGCCTTTCTTAATGTGCTCATTCTGGAAATTCTTAATACGCATAGAATCATTGTAGATTTTTCATAGGTGAGAGACTTCAGATGTCTTCAGCAACATTTAAACATAGGAGAAACACAATTCTGACAGCTTAATAGGGTTTAATGTGAAGTGGACAGAAAATATTTTTATTAAAAATGGTCAGTCAAAACCTATTGTTATAAAAAGATATTTGTGTAAGAGCTTGCAACATAAACACTACAAATAAAATTATTCCCATTTGACAACTACAGTAGTTTCTTGAATATATCATGCTTTCTAATCTACATGTGTACAAGTACAGAAGTTGCTTGAATTCTGATTTTAGCAGGATAACTCATTTGCCAGAGACGAATTAATCTAATGTGAAATGAGTTTTGCTTGCAAGCAGCTCACTTTTTCCCCATACCTAAAGACACAATTTGAGACTTCTCATCTAAATTGAATCCTTAATAGCTTGTCACACTTACTATAAATATATCTCCTTAAAGGCCAGCTAATATAATTATTTTAATTAGGAAATAGCTTTAATATGATTGCACTCCTTTGTTCCATTAATTGCTCATCACTGGCAGAACTGACTCCACTTTCCCATTGTACTTAGTATCACTTCTTTGTTTTTCTTTTCCCTTTCCATAGGGGGAGCACAGATATTGCATGTTTTGAGGCCAAGTGACAGCAATGGATTTTCAGTTGTTAGTTTCTCTCTTACAAGCTTCTTACTCCTTCATCATTCCCCTCCTTGATCTCAATTCTGGTTATAAAACGGACAGACAAAATAAACTTTCGCCATTTTCACCAAACCTCTAAGCTATTTCTTTTCAAGTGAGCCTGCCTCATGTGCTTTCCTCTTGTAATTGGTAATCCCAGGTGAGTAGCTTTTTTCATCCTCAAGAACAGTCTAAAATAGTGGCTTCCCTGCGTCCCCACTGTATGACTGCCTTGTGTACTGTTACACCATGTCCAAACAGAATAAATCATCTAAATGGGTGGCATGTGGACTGGGACTTCTTTTAGCACTTCAAAAATGGAAGCAGTGTAGTGGTTACTGACTTGTCTTACCTTTGTACTTTCTCTTGTCCATAGAATAATATGCAATTCTGAACAAGGATTGTATCAAAATCTACCTCTTCATGGTGGGTCTTCTTCATGCAGTACAAGAACGCTATCTAAAGATCACAGCATTAGGGGATGGGTAGCAACACTGGAAAGAAGGTGCCTTCTGAGGGCCAGGTGGAATTATTAGCATGGATGTCTTTATGTGTACATGAACTGTCACTCTTCTGATGGGAGATGGGGGTGCAGAATGCATCAAAAGGGAATTCCCTGTGGAAGCCTAAAGATGGTTGATATTGTCGATTAACTTAATCTAAGTTTTTATAAATTAAGGCAACCTGTAAGAAAGCAGTGAGTATAGATAGCGGCATACATTTTCTGTTTGGAGAATTCACATGGGTTTGTTTCATTTTTGAGAAGAAAAGGTTTAGTTTCAGTCTCCTGCTCGTTTCTTGATGCTTCTCTAAAAGGTTTCTAGAAGCAATCCTTGTATTTTTGTTATCCTTTTCCTCATGTGCTGCTTATTTGAATTTATTTTAAATTAAGGTAATTAATGCTAGTAAATTATGTATTTGGGGGATGAAAAAGTGAAGGTGACCTACTTCTGGGAAGGAAGAATACGAAAAATACCCTTAAGGCTTTAAGAAGGAAAAGTTTAATCAGTTTTTATAATGAATGAACGTTTGTGCCTCCTGCAATATTTCCTACAGGGCACTTAAAGTTCAGTGCTCGGAACTCTGCATCCTGTAAGAGGGTGATACGCTTGCTCAGTATTTTACTTTAATGCTTATGAAAAAAGATATTTCAATTTTGATACACAAAGATGTCAATCTTTGGTGTCCGTATATAAATATGAACACATGAATGGAAGGAAGAAGAATAGAAATCTGTTGGGTTCTGCTGTGTATTTGGAAGCAGTAGTAGTAATCAATCCGCTTGTGCTGTGTAATCTCTTCAGAGAAGCACCAGATGAGCTCATGTTCCAAATCCCAGAGTCAGAGTTTGGTCTTTTTTGCTTTGAGTAGAACATTGAGCAAAACTAGTACAAGAGGATGAAAGCTTGTTCTTTTTTTTTCTATTATTAAAAAACAAACAACCCCCACTGCATATAAATATCTTACAAGACAGAAGTAAGAGGTTTACGTGTTTCACCTGCAGGAAAGTTCGAGTTTTCAGAACATCTTTTTATTGGTTTAATAACTCAGGCTAGAGTCAATAATAAATCACACTATATTCAATACAGGCTGAGCTAATTTCTACTGCTTCTGACCCCCCCCCCCGAATTACTTAATAACCTTTGAGTTATGCAAAGGTATGAAACTAGATGGCACTCCAGGACCAGGCAGGTGGCTCTTACTGAGAAGCATTTTCCCTGGAAAATAGTATTTTTAATAATGAATTATGCATATTACTTGTTTCAAACAAGTCTCTCCAGTTTGAGAGAGAATTGTTTAATTCCCTGTTTTTTAATACCTCTGGAACAATAATTTATTATTTCTCATATCATGTTCCATCCATGGAAGTGTATAAGGCTAGACATGACGGGGCTTTGAGCAACCTGGTCTAATGGGAAGTGTATCTGCCTTATAGCAGGGAGATTGGAATTAGATGGTCTTTAAGGTCCTTTCCAATCCAAACCATTCTATGATTCTGTGTATCTCTGTTACATAGTTTATGTGGTTATTCTACATGTGGTATTATTTTATTTAATTTACTCTTGTTCAGTGCAAAACCTGTACGAGGATAAAGTCTCAAGGACAGAGTACAGCCTTGGACATGGGAGACCTCAGTTAAAACCTGTTTTGTTATAGGCTGCCTGGTTGGTTCCGGGGAAATCTCTGCATCTGTTACTCATTACCAATTGATTGATACTATGATCTTATTCAAGTTCTGGAAAGTAACAATTACAAAGAGTCATAATATACAGTAATGGACGCTATCCTAATACCCCAAATAAATTGAATTTATCAGAAGTTTGTCTGGGTAATTGATAGCAGAAATATTGCTTCTGATTTGCTGTTGCAAGTAGTGATCTGATAACAGCTCCTTAGAATAAATGTATTTGCATATATTGTAGTTAACAAGTCCACATGAATGGCCTGTATGCTGGATAACTTCTTTATCCCTCACGTAAAATATACAAATGAATAAATCTCCTCACTAATTTGTAGCAATAGGCTTTCCTTTGGAAATCTTTTTAGAATGATTTTGGAAAACTTAAAAGAAGATGTTAACCATCACCAGTAGACTTCCTGAGGTAGCTTTATTTCCATGGATTATTACTAATTTTTATTTCAATCACTGATAAGCCTTATCTGTTCTTCTGTAAAATGGTGCTTTATGTTCCCATTCCCTCCTTGACAGGCAGATAAAGGTAAGATGGTAAGACTGAGACAGCAGTCTTAGCCAGCTGGTAGGGCTGCTGGAGTTGTCAGAAGCCAGAATTGACAAAGGAACTCAAAACATGTATATTCTTTCACCAATTTGCTGTGTCCAAATCTGGTCTTAAGTAAATTGTAATCAAGCACCAGCATCATGGGTGTTTCCAAAATCTTCAAATGCAGACATGTTTTTGAAAGTGAGATCCTTGCCAGGAATGTAATATATATTATTTTCTGGTTACTTTAATTTTTCTATGCTACAGGAGGGGGAGGGGGAAGATAAAAATTAAAAAATCTTAGGTTTGGCCTAAGAATTGCAAACCACATTGTCCTTTTATTACCAGTAATCCTATCTTTACTACTGTATAAGCAGTGGTAATGTTCTTTAATATTTGATGATTTTCATATATCTTTGTAATTTTCTTTTAACATGGTTTTAACTAGTTGCTAAAATGACCAAATGCCCAAACAGGTCCCTGACCTTTAGGGGAAACCATTTTCTGTATCTCCGTGTAGTTTGAGAAAACAGTGAGCCACTTGATGAAATATTACTGTAGGAACAGACTGTGTTTCTGACAGTGCTCATCATTGCCAGTAGCCAGGGCAGCCTGCCAATGACAGCTCCTGTTCAGGTATTTCCAGGTGTTATCAACGCATAAGTGCTCTCAGCAAGCCCTTCTGGGGACGCTGTCAATATATTTTGACTTCTGTACTCTTTTTCCTTGTCTCGCTCCTGCTCTGACCCTTCTCTGAAGTTCTAAAGAAAAAAGTCAGTGGCGTTCACATTGTGCAAGATCTCCAAAGTTAAGTGGGGACAAAAAATCAGAGCATTTTCTTGTTCATGAAGTCTGTGATTTACCACTGAATGAATACTCAAGGAAATGTTTGGTTTTGGTATTAGTGCAACTAAGGTTTCACATACACATATATATATATGTATGTATGTATTAGACCTCCCTTCTGCTTAACAGTACCTGGAACTTCCATGTATGCAAAATAACTATTTGGAAACTGTAAAATGTATTTCAAATCAGTTTCATTTTCTTACTCTGATTTCCTGTTCTGGACCAGGATGCAAAACTGAATAACAGCAGACATGTTAATTACACATTTTCAAGATACATGTTACTATTGTCTCATGAAATACTGTGTCAAGCAAAAAGAAGAGCAATCAATTTTGCAGAAAACAGAAGCAATAATTTAGTCACTTGTACATTTTTAAAATTTCAAAAGTGAAGTGAAATAAAGACAAAATTAAATGCCTTTTTTTTTTTTTTTCTCTCCTGATAGTTAAAGGAACTTAATTTTCAAAACAGTTGTACTGAAAAACAAACAAAAACACCAGATAAGTAACTGGCAGAAATTGTCTCTAGTTGATGTGCTGAACTCAAGTAATTTTGATTAGTGGTGATGTTAAGAGAACAGGAAGGGTAATAACAATAAAAATCTCTCAAAATAAGGCTAATTTTTAGAGAGGGAAAACCTTTCAACACTAACTAAACTTACTTAGCATAATTATTTATGTTAGATAACTATTTAGCGTTATGTTTGACATAAACACACATCATTACTGTCTTAGAACTTGGATTCTAATGGGGTCACATCATGAATAACGTGGTAAAGATTCAAGAAACAAAATGATTTATTAGCTATGGACGTTTACTTTCAAAAGGTTTTTAGAATTATGCTATCATCCTTTCTGAAACTTCTGAAAGATGCAGGTATTGTGCTCTCAATAAACCTTCCTGCCAGGTATATCTCTGGACAATCTACTTCAGTGCAGCAATGGTTAGGGTCGTCTTGGGCAAAAATAATACCTTATATTTTCTCTTTTGTATGCTCAATTGCAAAATTCCAAGTGAAATCTGTCTTTAATGCTCTCCCCCCCCCTCCCTGGACATCTTTTTCATATGAAAAATGTTTAATGGGACACATGGTCAGTAATTAAGATCAGATGGACTTGATGGCTTAAGGTTCCTGCTGTAACGGATTCATGGTGCTTATCTTTTCAGCAGCTTGACATCTTAAGTGTTTAGAACAAGACAATTTTCATATGCTTTTTTGTTCAGTAATGAAATTGATTGTGACAAACACTAAGGGTAACTTTGGTTCCGTTTATTTTTATGATTGTCCCGTGAGAATTACTATTTGAGGTTATTTGGAGATGTTGTGCATCATTAGTCTGTAAGTGCTATTGCTTGAAAATATTTGCTGTTGCTAGAGAACACATTAGACTTTTGCTGGCCACACATACCTCAGCAGTAAGAGAAGATCTGAATGTATACATAAGTAAAGGTATTGTGCTTTCTCCTGGGAATTGTTTTGGAAATGAGCTGTTATGAAGTTACACTGCATTTTAGTCTTTGCATGGAGCTACCATAAAATAAATTCATTTCTATGCACAAAGCAACAGTACTGTGTAAATGACAATTATAAATGTAACACTGGTTATTTACAGCACAACTAATTTCTAATATTGTTCCATTTAGAGAGACTCGGTAGTGAGCTCATTGTGTTCCTCTAGATACTTTGTCATTCTAGTTATTCATCTCCTCTTCCAAACCCCATAAAATCTCTACTATTATATGCTACCTCTGCACTCACTGATGTGCATTGATTTTGAAAATTAATTTTGAAAATTATTTTTAATTAGATACAGGTAATTAATTCGATACAGCCAACCTATACAAGTAAATGATGCATATAATGCTAACAGAGATACGACATGATATGAAAACCTGTTATTAAGCCTACCGTTCCACTGAGAGTTTAAAACCTGCTTTAACCTCTTCTAGTAGTAATAAATCAGCCCTATTATTAAGTTGTTTCTGACTTAGTAAATTTTTGTCAGTTCCATGTGAACTTCACTGTGAGATGAAGAAATCAAACCATTATTCAAGTGTATATAATCAATGAGGTGATTCCAGCGACAAACAAACAAAACACAAACCGGATGAAAGAAAAACCTTTGTACTGTTTTATTTTACAGAACTGATGATTTCTTGATTTCTTATGAAAAAGCAAAACAGAAATGTATCAGACAAGAACTTTCATGATTCCAGAGGAAGCCATGGCATAAATGTGCGATTTTATTATGTCTATAGATTTATTCTATTCATCTCCAACTATCAAAAATCCAAGAATGCTTCCACACATTCTGTATTGATCTACACACATTGGCAAGGCAAGAAATGCAGGGATAAGCTCAGGCATGTGCCTTTTGAAGGCACGGAAAAGTTTGGTCCTAATGGCTGTTTGGGCATCTGTTTAGCTGTAGCTGAACATCTATATGTTTTTTTAAACAAACTAAAAAACAACCATTTACTATATTCTGACAATATCTATCATGTTGAATTGAAAAAACAAACAAAAAACCCAACAGATTATTCTAGTAATTCTGTAGGGAGCTTGCTGTTTTAACTGAAGATAAATGAACAAAATGCATGGACATGAAGTCAGTGTATTCATCCAGATGTGTTATTGGCTAACCCCTTAACTTTTTAAAAAATGTATTGTACTAGATTTATGATGTGTGGGTGAAGCAACTTGCTAAGTAGGCTGTAAACCGCAAAAATAGTCCATCTGTCTCTAAGATTTACCTACTAATAGAATACGTGATGCTAGTGAACTAAGGAACAATGGCATATGTGTATATATATTAAGTGAATATATATACATATAATCTGTGAAATCTCAGTGGTAGGGCAATAGTCCACGTTCTCTCTTGTTCCTGAAGGACAGGAACCTGTGTTTATGAAATTTTTTGATTTGATGTCTAGGCTGCGGAGAGCAGGGAAGGAGAAAAGAAAACATTGATGTTTTGAGTATTTTTCTTTTTGAGTTTTTATTGCAGGATCTGAGTCTCTAAAAAGTTATATTTTCCTATCTTGCACCCTAATTTCTCTCTGCTGGATGTTTGCTGCTTTGGATTTGATTTTTTTAGAGTTTGCTTGTCATGTCATCAGGTGCCTCTAATTGGATTAGATGGTTTCACTCTTAAACCTTTTCTGAGGAAGAGCTTTTCTAACTGCTATTTCAGAATATTATTTCTATCTATTTTTATATTTCCTTGGGATGAAAGCTGTGAGATACCTGCAAAATGGTAGGGGCTTTGATCCTGTCTCCCTTGAAATATTTATATGGAAGAAAAATTGGTTTTAGAGCTTCTGAATTGCAGAAGCCAAAATCTCAGTTGGAAGCCAATTAAATCTCTCCTGACTTGCTCTCCTGTTTGCCACTTGTTCTTGTTTATGTGGACAATGCAGATACACATGCTGTTTGGTGAATAAGAGCTGTTATTTTATTTATTGTGGAACATATATAATTCATTCTGTAGTTGGAAGTATCAGAGTAAAGTGACCAGCAATTAACTTAGATTATTTGTGTTTTCATTGTTCAAGCTCAATACATTTCCACTACTGTTAATAACAATTTATTCTGTGACTTCTGGTATGTGAAATTAACCTTCAATTTTATGTTAATGACAATGATTAGAAATTCAGCTGTGCATTTAATTTAGCATTTTATAGGCTTACATATAATATTTGTTCAAGATTTTAGTGAGCTCAATTACACCTAACTATTTAACAGCTATAGTGCACATTTATTCTGCATAGCTATTGTAGACTTGGCAAGAGGAATAAACTTTTCCATCTCTATCATCCTGCAAAAATGTAAGTTCGTCCGTGTTTTGATTTTTAATGTTCTTTGGAGTTAGTTTTAAAAGACTAACTTCTGCTTAATCACTGAGAAGGATTTTTCATCAGTATCAGACTGTCATCACACAGTCAGAAAGGCTGTTGTGTTAGCTGGGATTCGTGGTCTTGTTTTTGCCTTCTTATATCTGTTTCCATAAGCAGTAATGTTCAGAAACTTCAGGCAAATACCTCAATCTTTCTTTGGTGATTAACTAAGAGTACATACATAAGGAATTCTTTCAACGAACTGGTGGTTTTTGAATGTTTTTCTTTGAAGGTCATTCTTTTCTGCCCCTCTGTAGGAAAAACCCAAGACAGGTGAAACATCTGCAATTTAAAGAAACTAAAAACCAGACTCAAATATTAGTCTTTTTCCAAGGTGTCTGATTTTTTATTTTTATTTCTTTATTTTTTCCTGGAATGCTTTATTTCCAATTCTATAAAACTAGGCTATGTAAGTAAGGCATTAGAGCTGAATAACTTCAAAATCTCTAATGGTTAATATTTCAAAAAAAATCGTAATGTTGTTCTTTTTGCATTGTAGTAGCTCTAATACGTACGAAGTATAAAATTTGGTTCCTTTGTCTGCAAGATACATCTGCTATCAAGGTAATCTTAGTGATCTAAAGGATGTGAAGTTTTCTGTTTCTTTGAAAGTGACAAAGCATTAATCATGTTGACTGTAACACATCTGAGTGTTTCCTCAAGCAGCAGATCTGAGCTTCTTTTGGGTTATGGTCATGATTTATACTGCCTAAGCCTTATTTGACGATGAAATAGCTACACATAGAAGATCAGTTTTAAGTGCTGTTCCAACAGAAACAGATATGAAACACACCACATTGTGTGGTTTGTAGTGTCTTGTTGGTAGTGGTACCACTTATTTAAAGATGCTATTGCATCTTGCAGGTCTATTAATTATTAGTTGTGAAATAAAAGATTTACATGTGGCATTTTTGAATTGAATGGTCACGTAAATCTGACTGATAAATGACAATAATGAAAGTTTTCACTATTGCTGTGGTCAGTACAGTAAGTTCTACGTTAGGGGATAAAGTGAAGGGGACATAATAGTTTTTTATTTCCATGGGATGCTTTTTTTTCTATTATATTGAATTCTCACTAGTGACTGAAATGAGCTGTTAAAGATGATGCTGTGCTGTAACTGTTCAACTGTCCATCATAGAAAAGGTGTTGTGGTCTGCCAACCCCCATCACTTCAGGATGAAATTGCAATAACTTTAACTGATGGGTTTTAATTGTTATAAGTCCTCCTGACAGTGTTCCTACTGCAATAACACATGGGAATTTGTCCCTCTTGCTGTTAGCTGCACTTGTGAGCGAAGTACTCTTAGCATCCTTTCTTTTTTCTTTTTCTTTTTTTTTTTTTTAATGAGGGCAATGCTATTAAGTAGAAACTTTGTTTTTATTCTTATTCCTGTTTTGCCTATGTTCCATATTGCCTATGTTAAGCCTGTGTTAAAACTTCACTATAGCTGGCTAATTATTCTTAAGACAATCAAAGAGTTAAAAAACGAACAACAAAACAAAAACCCAGCAACTGCACAGTCCTTGAAGTAATGTTTCCTTGGGCTGAAGCCACAGAAGAATGAAAACTGAATGGAAAGAGAAAAAAGAGAATTACATGAATGAAATTACATGATCTGACCTAGTTTTCAGACTGTAAAGAATTGAATGACTGAGGTGAAAATACATATCAAGTGTAGATGTTCTTTGAATGTTTTTTTAACTTTAAAACTATCAAACACTTATCAACATGTTGAGTTTTATAATATATTAGATTTTCTTTTAAATATACTAGATACATATTAATGGATTGCTTCATTGAAGAATAATTTTGTATAGCCAACTTTGAGAATGATATACAGCTATATCTAATGATCAACATTGTAGCTTTGATATTCCTAGTGAAGACTGATGATGGCTTCGTCGCCTGCCTAGAATGGGATGGGCAGTGTTCCAAAGGAGAGAGAAAGCAAGGGAGGAGATTGTGGGACAGGGAACAAAAAATTCAAGCAATAAATGCAGTTATTTCTTGTTACTGATGTTATGTGACTAATTTTTAAAATAAAGACTTCTGAAGACAGAAGGTTTATAGGCCTGTTGGAATTTATTTTGCCCACTTGAATACTAAAGACTCTAGGCTGCTGCTGCATGTGCTTATTCTTCATATCCTCTAAAATGTTATGGTCATAATGCCATATTTACACTGCCTTTATCACACGCACAACCATTTTCTAGAAGTAGTTCTAATGGTAGAGACCTAGGCCAAATAAACTGAAAAGTAGCATACAGCTTTAGTGATTAATTAGGTAGTTTGAGGATATCAAACAGCCTACAGTAACATGGAATTAGAGTATCTAACTGAAAAAAAAAAAAAAAAAAAAAAATCCGTATTAAGCTTCTAAACTTGGTTTTGTTTGCTTTGTAAGTACAGGGTTCTCATTGACACAACCATACCAGAGCCACTGTAGTGACCCAGAATAGCTATGTGAATCCAAAGTAGAAAGGAAGATAGCATAGGTTTATATTTGTAAATATGGAATAGGGATGCATGGTCCCCTGGTGTTAGCCTCTTATTTGCACTGGACATCACTGAATGCAGCTGAGCTAAGTTAGGTTCAGACACTTTACGGGTGGCTGTTTTCCTGTCTAACCACTTTATAACTGGTTATGGCCAAAGGGAAAAACCAGAGGTTAAAAAAGGTGGTGGTTTGTGCACTGTTGTTTAGGTATGTGAAATGAATGTCAAAATGGTCTACTTGCTTGGGTTTTGGATCATAGGGTTAAAAGGAATAATAATAATAATAATAATGAAAATAACACCCAAAATGCTATGTGTCTGCAGGTTGATTTGAAGAATGAAAACAAAATTTCTTCTTAGTGACGAAGTATTCTTTATTGGCAGCGCTGGATGCACGGGGGATCTCTGCACCTAATGTGCATAGCTATCATGACAAACTATCTCATATTTGTACAATGAAATAATGAATATTCAATTAATGCCTATACATATTCATTACATAAACCCGCCTACTCTCACTTCGTATGCTAATTAGCTTATCAGTCCTTTGCACTTGCGCAGATTCTTCCAAGAATTGTGGGCAGGGGTCTTCAGGATGTGGGCAGTGGTCTTTGGGAGGAAGGCCGTATGTCTTCCTCGTAGTATGCTTTTCACCTTTAGCCTGGAATGTAGTGATTTGGCAAGCTTGCAGTTTCTTTATCGGTCTGAGCTAATTTATGTCCTTGTAGTCCACCTGTTCCTGCCTGGGAAGTGATGGTCTGGCAAGCCCCCGCAACCAGTCTCCACACATCCTTCACCTCCTGGCCCCCAACAGCACACCCTACAGACTCAGACAACCTCCTCCCCGACCAACAGATAACTTTGAGTATATATTCTATTCCAATCTCAGTATGCAGACAACAATTCACTCTACTGTCTAGTTAACTAAGCATTCTTTTACATTTAATGATTTGCTTGCTTGTTTGCAGACAACAATTCACTCTACTGTCTAGTTAACTAAGCGTTCTTTTACATTTAATGATTTGCTTGCTTGTTTCAAGGTGTGCTGCCTGAACTTCATCACTACCATTAATATTTGTATTTGCCATACTTGTATGTTTTAAAAACCTACAGACGTTCTTCTTCCATAGATTTGCAATTATATTCTATGCATTCTGCATGCAGGATGGAAAAATATTATGAATATTCATATCCACTTGTGCTTCCTTATGGAGATACATAGATGCCTTTAACTTTATGTACAGAAATGTGCATGAAGAGTATGGATTACAGATTAGCATATGTACTGACACTGCTTATATCTCTAGGTATTTCATGTTACTATCTGAGCTTAGAACTGCAGTGCACTGGTCTCATAAATGATCTAAGCCACTAGTGATACTGAAATTCATGTAATCATTTTTGGCACAATTTCTTGAATAGCCTATTAATAACCATAGGATGCTTCATGCATTTAAGAAGTGCTCTCCATGATCATTTCAAAAGCATCTATTTTGAGAGATGCTGCAATGTTAGCATCCTTTTTAAAATACCGTTCAATACCACACTGTTATTTGTTTGGGTTGCTCATAGAATTCAGTGAGAGAAGGTCTCCAGTATGACTTCTTTCCTACTTCTTTTCTCACACTATATTTATACGTATGCAATATGTAGCTTGCACATGCATATGTTATCAAATGTGGTCGAATCGCTTCATCAGACTGAACCTTAATCTGACTTCAGAGTGTTTAGTTTTTTTTCTAGGTTCACATGAGACCAGAAATACTGATATTTAGACTACTTGAACTACGTAAATGTCTTAAATTTTATTTATAGTACAGCTGATCACTACTCTTTAAAGATGGGTTACAGTCAGTTCTGATTTCTAATGCACTAAAATCAGTATACAAATTCCAAAGCCTTCTCTGTCCTTCCTCTCCTAGCCTAAGTAACCAAGCTATTCGTGTAGTATTTGGCAGCATTACCTTCACAGCCATTTTTTATTGCCTCCAAACTGACAGAAGATTCTGAAAATAGGAAATATAAATGATAACAGTAAAACATACCCATACGTGGGACCAAAGGAGTGCTTTGCTGATGTGTCCTGTTCTGTCACTCAGAATTTTTCTCAAATTTGCAGTTTCTATGATGAAATTGTCTGAATTTGGCTTCTGTGAAAGAGTGAATTATATTTTTCAGAAGTTGAAGTGTCAGTGCATTGAAGAGATGGGATTGAAGTGGTCTCCCCCTTTCCCTGATCTCAGTAAAGGCAGCTGAGATGTTGAATTATTACAGTTTGACATAAAAATAGCTCTCGTTGCTAGGCAGTAAAGATTTGTTCTATAGGAAACAAGACTTGTGTTGCCCAGGATCTAAAATTGCATGCATGTCATGTTTGAGTGTGTTTATTTTTGTGTAGAAATGCATGACTTTGTGTATATTTGTGGATTTAGTGAACAAGTATGAACTTAGAAGTTTGCTCACACTAGTGCTTTTTTCACATCTTGGATTTCATACTTGAATATAGACTTGTACTCATTATGGGTCCTCTCATTCTTGACCTGTCTGGAACACCCCATCTTTCGAAAATTGTTTAATTTTCCACCTCCTGTCTACTACCTATTGTCTGGTTTTGATCCTCTCCTTAATTACCCAAATACCCAAAATAACTCAAAAAAAAAAAAAAAAAAAAAGTGAAGTCGGTATTCATTGGCACAGCTCTTCAAAATATGGAGTTAGAACAGTTTCGTGTTCTTTCACAGCTAAAGTATAGCAGATGTTTCCTGGTGTATCAGCAGTGTAAGTTAATGTAATTTTACTGTAGTTTCTTAGTGGAAATTGATACGTATTTGAATTAGACCAGTAGGATTTGTCTCCTTAAACTTACTTTCCATTCTTTGGTTTCATCCTATTTATGTTTGATTTTATAATATTTTTTTTCTTTTAATTGTTTGATCCACTATTGCATAATTGTCGTGAATTTGATAGATAGCAATATTATTGTTTATTTTTAACTTTTAAAGGTAGTACTAGAAATGTTGCTTTCAAAGCAGTGTCCAGTAGTCCCGGAAGCAGCCAGAGCTTTAGTTTTTAGCAACCCACTTAGACTGCCAACGCACAGCTGTTTGTCAACTTAGTCCTCAAAGCTAGATATTAATTAACCCAACTTTCTGTTCCCAAAAGGAATCAGAATCTCAGTCGGAACTGAGGGGTTCAGTTGTGCACATGGAATTGTATGATTTCTTCAGTGTTTATACATTTGCAAGGAAATGAGTTGCTCTTATTCTCTTGAAGTTTCTCAGAAGGGACAGCAGTGTCTTGGTTTGTTTTATGCCAAAAACGAATGAAAAAAAAAATAGAAAAACCGATACCCACCTCAAACCTAAGTACTCTAGAGATGTATTCAACTTGTAAGAGGATTTCTGTGAACAGCAAAATAAGAATTCTTCCTTGCATACTGAATTACGCTAGAAGCATATATGCTTGGTGTGACAATGGCAGGAATAAGAGCTAAATTAGTGGGGGGATTTAGACTTCACAAAAGAGAAGCATAACAATAGGTGAGGAGTGTGTCAAACATATTGCGAAGGGGTGGAATACATATTTATCAGCCTATTTGAACAGGGTACTAGAGCATCAGTTTCATCTGCTGCTATAAAGAAGCAGTATCAGAGCGTGAAATTAGCAGTCAAGTAATACATATGCCATAGCCAAAAGTAAAACAATTAACTGCATGGATCTGCTGAGTTTATCTACTGATTCTATTGCGTTTTCAGCTCCAAATGTGATGGTTTTTCACTCAGTGAACAGCAAAGGCAGTAAACAAAATTCATTTGCTGAAAAGAGAGAAGTGTTTTTCTAGCCTGCAGCAACAACCCAGCCTTGTCACAGTAGTGGGCAATATGATGCATGTAGCATCTGTAGCAAATGGTAAACATGTGGTGTTTGTGTACTGCAGACTAAGCCACATTAATTCCTCTTAAATTCAGTTGGAACTTGAACTCCAACATGGATCTTCATTTGTGTATGTTGTAGAGAAAACCATTCAGAAATTTGGTTCTGTATTTCAGACCAAAGCTTGTGAGCACTGTCTTGTGGTCTACAGCTGTTTGGTGTGAACTGCATCTGGTTCAGGACTGATTTGCTGCCATTTAGATGCAAGGAAAGTATAGTTTGTCATCATTTACACTGTGAACAAATACACAATTCTCATGCGCTGTTGGATTTTATAAAGTATCAAAATATTTTCAAAAACTCAGTTGAAGTGCATTTCCCTTTCTATGCCTCCTGTTAAATCAATAGAAAATGGCAGTGATGGGTGAAGAAAATGCTTTCTTTTGATTAAAGAAATCACGTTAATGCAGTAATACCTACACAATTTAAATACATGATGGCCCCTGACATAGAAATTGCCTAAGAAATAATTGTGTTGCTCAAGCGTTTTATATTAAGTAGGAAAATCTTAAGGCTTCTGGAGTTTTTCAGTCACAGTTATTGTGCCAGACCATAAGAAGGCATGCAGCATGTACCATATCTCAGTTAATAACCATTTATAGTTCAAAGATGTTACCCATAGCCATGTTTTTGTTCTGTTTGCTTGCTCTTGTGAGCAGTGATGGAGTAGCATCACACTGCTCTGTGAGAGCAAGCACATAGGGAGGCCAAGTTGTAAGCTCTGGCTTTCAAATCCTTATGAATGAATTCTTAATTCTGGGATTTTAACCTATAATCAGGGGCAGAAACATATTCCAGTGGAAGAGATCTTTGTTGGATATGTTATTGTCATGGTAATAGCCAGCTGTTTCTCAATTACCACATGACATTTTTCAACCCTTCTAAACAAATAGTAATTGGAGTCTTTTTCACAACGTTTGTTTAAGAAAAATTTAAGAATGGACCTATGTGAAAAATGGCAAGTGAAAAAAACTAGCACATCAGATTCACTGCTCAGGTGTTCAGCATTTGGTGCTAAAGCAATCAAACCTAGGTATACAGTATCTTTTTCTTCCCAGATATAACGTAAATTCAAGTGATAAGACAATGAAAAAAGCAAATATGTGCAGACTAGTTTTTGTTTGTAGTCTTCATGTTACCACATGTTTTCTTTCACGGTTTTTGTTTCTACAGGTATGTTAGTTAACACAGGGAATAGCTTATGAGAGGGAAAAGTAAGTAGAATCACTGCTACTTCTCAATCTATTTTATAGATTCCCAACAGTTTAATTTTTTTTTTTTCCATTAAAGAAAAAAGGAAAAGGCTAAATTGTCAGTATTTTCTGTTTTTTATCATCTCAGGAATGTATTGTTGCCTTCATGGCAAATTAATATGAAGTATAATTCAGAAGTGCATTTGAAATTACTAAAAAACATAACGCTAATCTTTGAGAGAGTTCCCCATATGTTGGAAATTTTCAGTGTCATTATACACGAAGAAATTCAGACAAGTGCTTGTTTATCGTCACAAGAGATGTGATGAAATGTCTTCACTTTTTCCATGTTATTAAGGTGATCTTTACTGATTATCTTTGCAGACCTTTGGAATTTTTTTTTTTTACAACAATGTAACTGTCATTAAGTGGAACAATAGTGCCAGCAGCAGAGGATAAAACAACAACAACAAAAAAGTCCTTTTGTTCATTAACTTTCTAAATATTGAATGAGTATAGTTTGAGTTCAGTGAACCAAACATCAGCTTTTGTAATTCAGTCTTATGTAGATGCATACTCTTCTTGAATTAATCTGGCAGCAGAAAAACAAAATAGAAAAATAGAGACTAGTTGGATATATTAAAATAAATAAATTTAAGGCTAACAGTTCTAATTGGCCCAACGTGATGTGCAGTTTTTAGAGCTATTCTCCAAGGTCTTTTGATTTCAGAAAAGTGAATGTACTCAGTGGGAGAGCTTCAAAGAGCAGCCTTCTCTGTGTTTTTTACACATATCTTCCAAAAGTGTTGCTGTGAAATATTAGATTTATTGATATCAAAGAACTGTTTAGAAGTTTCAATGTAGCCTTTTATTTGTTCCTATTAATTTAGTAGCTGTTTAGTACTGTTTGAACACTAGAGTAATACTTCAAAAATCCTCAAGTAGACTTCTCGTTTCCATGCTGAAATATTGCTTTCCTTGTGTACTAAGGATTGGGCACATCACCTTTCTGCTTGCAATCTGGTAGTTAATGTGCGTACCTGGTTACAGTGCTGGTTTAGCTGATTGAATGCCAGATACTAGCAAAGCTGAGGCATTAAACAAAATCTTAATACTCAGAAATCATAGCAAACGGCATCAATTATTGGTCCTAATTAACTTCAGTCTAATGCTCACCTCTTACTCTCTAGGCAACCAAAAATAAATAAATAAGTGAACCACAAATCACTACAGTTCTCAGTAAATTGTTTTCTTTAATAGAGAGTATCACTTCAGAGACACAGCAAGTCTCTAGAAAAAGTGTTGTAGTATGCCTTGTTCAATTTTAAACGATTAGCTCTAGCTTTCTAAGCTTCCACATGTGAAAACACGTCCATGTTTGCAATTCATTTTTTTATTCTCTTGCTCCTGAAACTTCCACTTATGGGACTGAATCTATTTTTCTCAGATTTTAGCTCTTCGGATAGAAAGAAAAGTATAGTCCTTGGCTTGCCATGTAGGATTCCAGATGGATTTCCATCTCTGTACATAGATAGTTCTTAAATATGAACTGAAATACTAGATTTTTTTTTTTTACCTGAAAACACTTTCAGAAATACTCATTCTAAAAAACAACAACAAAAAAAAGACTAGCAAGGACTCGTGTTTAGGATTAGAAGTCGAGGTTTAGACTAAGTGTTAGATGAAGCTACCTTTCTGAGCAGCCCAACGGCTCTTATTGCATTCAGAGACTGAGTTGCTGGTAGCAGATGCAAATTGATCAAAGAATTAAACTGATAATCAGATATCTAAATGGAGATTTTATTGCAGGAATTCTTATGATAAGAGTGTGTCTTAGAAAAACTCTACCACAATTTGGTTGTCAGCTGGCTTTGATTACGATGACTTTCTCTTTAAAGAAGGAAATGAATGAGGACATGGGCTAAATATATGGTCCTGAGAAGAACTGTTTTCTGTCCCAATGGAAACTAATTAGAATACAAAATTGTCAAAGGACCTATACTATAAGGAATACATTTTATCTATACACAAAGTAGCGTAAGGTTATTTCTAAGAGATAATCTCAAGGACTTGCAACAGATTTCTGAAAAGTAGTTTAAGTCAGCGCATGGTTTATTGAGCAAGGCAAAGGATTCTGCTTACATGTATCATGAAAGAGGAAGGTTATTCCACTCATTAGTGCTTTAGCTTAAAACATGTAGCCTGAATTCATCTCTTTTGTTACAGGATTTCTACGTGCTTTTTAATTTCTCTGTACGTGCATTTTTTAGTTGGAAAAATCCAAAATAATCCCGCCCAAATTCTGCTTCACTGTTAATGAACACAATTTGTCAGACCTCAGTCTCCATCCTTTCCCTCAGCTTTGTTTTTCAAACGTCTGTTTGTGGTAGGTGAGATTTACACTATCAAATTATGTCTGTAAATCGTTGCATGCTAAAACCAGTTCCAATTCTATAGAACCAATGTTTTGAGAGAAGCAACTGGCTGAAAATAAATTAATGTTGTTGTTCAGTTGATACCAATATTAATATAGGTAGTCCTTACAGGATTAGTGTGGTGATTTCTGTTGAAGTCAGAACATTTAGGTGTTTGCATTTATCCTTTGGCAGACAGCTGTCCTGGTTTCAGTTAGGATAGTTTTCCTCCTAGTAGCTGGTGGAGTGCTGTGTTTTGGATTAGGATGAGAAGAATACTGATAACATGCCAATGTTTTGGTTGTTGCAGAGCAGTGCTTGTACCAAGCCAAGGACTTTTCAGATCCTCGCTCCATCCTGCCAGCAGGAAGGCTGGGAGTGCAGCAAGAGCTGGGAGGAGACAGACCCAGGACAGCTGACCCAAACTGGCCAAAGGAGTATTCCATACCATCTGATGTCATGCTAAACAATAGATAGGGGTGGCTAGCCGGGAATAGACTGGGCATCCGGCTGCTCGGGGATAGACAGGGCATCGGTCAGCGGGTGGTGAGCAGTTACATTGTGCGTCACTTGTTTCATGCACACTGTTGTTGTTGTTGTTTTCTATCTTATTAAACTGTCTTTATCTCAACTCTTGCTTCACTTTTCCATTTCTCTCCCCCATCCCAGAGAGGGAGGGGGGAAGGTGAGCGAACAGCTGTGTGGTGTTTAGCTGCTGGCCAGGTTAAACCACAACAACAGTGCTCAAATTTGACTATGAGAGTGAACTCTGATTAGCTTCAAGGTGTTGTGGTTAGGCATAAGAATGTGCCTACTTGGAATAGTTTGGAAAATACGCAATAACAAGAAAACTATATTTTAAGAAGTCTATTTTTTTATACAATACTGTGTTTTTGCTTTGGCTTTGGTCAACATGGACCAGGAAATTGAGAGTTTTATTTCTGTTGGTGGTACGTTCATTGATGTCTTTTCCCGTTTTACAGCGTTACGTTATACTTAAGAACTGGTGTGCGTGTGCTTATCAAGTTATTTGTACTACATTTTTATTCCTAATTAAGTGTAAGTTTCAATGTGTGTGTGTGTATATATATATATATGGTTATTTACATAGAAAAGAAATTCAGGCTCCAAAGTAATGGAGCCTGGTTAAAATGTCCTTTGTGGAGAAAAATCTAAATTCTAAAAAAAAGAAAAATCTAAATCTAATTTAGAAAAATCTAAATCTAAATTCTTCTGTGGAGGTATGTGACCTGTGCTGAATTAGAAAACTTTCACTTGGTCATTTATATGATGAGCTGCCAGTTCTTGTCAGAGCTTCAATATAATTTTCCCTATACAAAAAACTAACATTTAGTTGAAATGACAGTAGGTCTTCAAGCTTTTGTTGCTGGATGTGCTTTACCCTGTCTTCTATTTGTAGAATGAACATGAAAAATTAGGTGGTTTAGAACAGAACAGAATGAACTGTCCTAAGAGGTCAGAGAAATTAGTTGGCACATTTGTTAATACATGTATTCTCCGGATCCTGAGCCTACTGTTCTCATTCTAGGTAATAAAACTTACAGAATCCTGTTTTTCCTCATCCTTCTTGCACAAAAGATCAGATTATATTATTAAGTAGATTTTAGTCTGCAACTTCTGCTTCTTGGCAACTGCTTACCTTGGATATAAAATCTTTTTTTTTCTTTTTTCAAAATTTTAGTAAAAACTTCATATTTTATTTAGTAGTAGATGGCAACCATTAGCAGTCAGGTGAATGGTACTGTAACAGTATATGATCTTATCAGTTAGGTTGTTATCAGTTAGGTAGCACTGCCAGTGTCGATGTAGGAAGCCCGGTATTTGATGATACCAATGTATTATGGCATCAGTTTGCATTGCTACTACATTATCAGTGTTAAAATAGCTGCAAACAATTTTACAATTATCCAAGCTCAAAGACACTTTTCTCATTGTTATAAGTAAGTTTTTGATACTGGCTCTAAGCAATTCTTTCTCTTTGTATATTTACTAGTGGTGATTGGTTGATTTGTTCTGCTTGTAACTAGTTGAATGAAACACCAATCTAAAATAGTTACCTGTTTTGACTGCACTATAATCTCAACTGGAGTAATTTTTTTGTCACTTCTTTAAACATGAAACAGTTGTATTTTCATGCTAAAAATCTCAGTAAACCTATCATCCCTATCTCATCAATGTCAAAAAAAAAAAAAAAAAAACAAACTATTTTTCCTATTTGTATATCTGCTAACATCAGTAGAAACTTCCTGTGGAAGCAATAAAACTGCTAATAAGAGGTCATTACTAATCAAAGCCTTATAGGGAGGTTTTGGATTTTTTTTTTTTTTAATTTTAAGTTTTAAAATTAATGTATGTGGTAAAAACAGATTTCAGTCCTTCTACAGGTCTTGCATGTGAAGTTATGCTTACAAAATGGATTATTTAACACTAATATTGCAAGGGAAAAATATCTACGGTACTGAAGTTTTACCAACAATACAGTTGGTCTGAAAAAAATATAAAATAACTTGTAGTTTAGGACTAGTAATTTAGGCTCAGGGGAGACCTCATCATGGTCTACAGCTTCCTCGTGAGGGGGAGTGGAAGGGCAGGCGCTGACCTATTCTCCTTAACCACCAGTGATAGAACCTGCGGGAATGGTGTCAAGCTGAGGCAGGGGAGGTTTACGCTTGATGTCAGGAAGAGATTCTTCACTGAGAGGGTGGTCGCACACTGGAACGGGAACCCCAGGGAAGTAGTCACTGCACCAAGCCTGTCTGAGTTTAAGAAGCATTTGGACTGTGCACTTAGTCACATGGTATAAACTTTTGGGTAGACCTGTGTGGTGCCAGGAGTTGGACTTGATGATCCTTATGGGTCCCTTCCAACTCGGGATATTCTATGCCTACCGTATGTTTGCTCTTTCTAAAACAAGATGACACACTCATGCACAGAGTCTTAATTCAAATAAGTTGCTCTGAGCTGTGCATTGTTAAGGTCAAGTAAGTTTGTTTTAAAGCTAAGAAATAACATTAAAATTATTAATTTAAGCCTTTCATTTTGCAAATAGTCAGAACAGCCTTAGCCAATTCAAAATGTTATGAAACAGCTGAAAAATTTTAGAACTTTTTCTTAGCTGAAGCACTGAGTTAGTTGCATGACTTCACTTTTGTTTGCATATTCACCCTTCCTTTACTTCACCCATCATACATTAAGGTAGCCTAAGGAGAGAAACAATGGAATAACTGGAAAAAAAAAAAATATCTGCTTATATTTTGCTGCCTAGGTTCATCTTCAACTATGCTAACAGGGAAGATGAAGAAAGGTAAAATATTCAGGGTGTGGTAGTGTCTATTCTGAGAATAAATCAAGGACTTTATTCCACAAGGACGTTAATTCAACGTTTAAGTACTAATAAGGAAGCTAAAAGAAATGGGAAATTGTTGTGAACAATAACTACCTTAGCTCTCAGTATTCCTTGGGACACATTAATAGTGAAAATTACTCTTGGGCCCCTATGTTCAGGTGCACAGAGAAAGTTTTGTATCATCCATCCCCACAGCAAGCTTAGACTGCAAGTAATCTACTAATCAGCTTCAGCAAATATTAAGATCTCTCTTGCGGTGTTGTTTTCCTTCACATTTCTAGAGTTTGTATTAGTTCAAACAGGTTAATGCATATGGAAGAATCGTTCATCTGAGCACAATGCCTTTAATATGTTATTGAAGCTTGACACATTCATCTCAGCATCTTCTATTAGAGCTCGAAGGTGACATATAAGTAAACAAAAATCAACTGCTTATAATGATTCAAAAAAACCTACCATTTTGCAAGTGAAGGCAAGTTAAATGTGCTACCACGGTCAAATTCAATTGCAGAATTTATTTTACCTATTGAAAATCTGCTCAGCAATAATGGGAATTCTCTATTGCTCAAGAGAATTCCCCCTTCCCCTATAGCTATTTTGTCTTAGAAATACAAAAGTAGTGGTGTTGTATGTTGCAGTCTTTGACTCACTGTGGCTATTCTTTTGAGACATGGTCTTTACCAGATTTCACAAATGTATTGCACATCTGAATGTATTTAGCAGAGAAGCATCTATTGCTCTGGGGAGAACGGAATTCTGTACATTGCAACTATGGTATAAATTGGAGATTTTTTTCTGATTTGAAATAGTGCAGCCTCTCAAAAATATTTTAACACACATACTGTTCCCCTTCTCTTATCCCCAGCAAAATTATTTTAAGCTTCAGTACTAAACATGACATCAGTAATTTTCAGTTTTATCAGTATGCTGTATTTGCTGCTGGATCTAAGTTAATATATGCACTACTATTTGATGATTCTCTTCCCTGGATTTCCCAGCACTAGTTCTTCTATTGTCTCCCCCCTCCTCCCCCTTACTCAAGCTGTAGCACCTTCTATTTATTATAGTCAAAGTATGAGAAGATTTCATGGAGCAGATTATCTTGAGAGTCATCACGCAGCACTTGCAGGGCAAGCAGGCGATCGGGCCCAGTCAGCATGGGTTTATGAAGGGCAGGTCCTGCTTGACGAACCTGATCTCCTTCTATGACAAGGTGACACGCTTAGTGGATGAGGGAAAGGCTGTGGATGTGGTCTACCTTGACTTCAGCAAGGCTTTTGACACGGTTTCCCACAGCATTCTCCTCAGGAAACTGGCTGCCCATGGCTTGGACTGGCGCACGCTTCGTTGGGTTAGAAACTGGCTGGATGGCCGGGCCCAAAGAGTCGTGGTAAATGGAGTCAAATCCAGTTGGAGGCCGGTCACTAGTGGCGTTCCCCAGGGGGCGGTGCTGGGGCCGGTCCTCTTTAATATCTTCATCAATGATCTGGATGAGGGGATCGAGTGCACCCTCAGTAAGTTTGCAGACGACACCAAGTTAGGTGCGTGTGTCGACCTGCTCGAGGGTAGGAAGACTCTGCAGGAGGATCTGGATAGGCTGCACCAATGGGCCGAGGTCAACTGCATGAAGTTCAACAAGGCCAAGTGCCGGGTCCTCCACCTGGGCTGCAATAACCCCAAGCAGAGCTACAGGCTGGGAGATGAGTGGTTGGAGAGCTGCCAGGCAGAGAAGGACCTGGGAGTGATGGTTGACAGTCGGCTGAATATGAGCCAGCAGTGTGCTCAGGCGGCCAAGAAGGCCAACAGCACCCTGGCCTGTATAAGAAACAGTGTGACCAGCAGGGCTAGGGAAGTGATCGTCCCCCTGTACTCGGCTCTGGTGAGGCCGCACCTCGAGTACTGCGTTCAGTTTTGGGCCCCTCGCTACAAGAAGGACGTGGAGGTGCTTGAGCGAGTTCAGAGAAGAGCGACGAAGCTGGTGAGGGGCCTGGAGAACAAGTCCTACGAGGAGCGGCTGAGGGAGCTGGGATTGTTCAGCCTGGAGAAGAGGAGGCTCAGGGGTGACCTTATCACTCTCTACAGGTACCTGAAAGGAGGCTGTAGCGAGGTGGGGGTTGGTCTGTTCTCCCACGTGCCTGGTGACAGGACGAGGGGGAATGGGCTAAAGTTGCGCCAGGGGAGGTTTAGGTTGGATCTTAGGAAGAACTTCTTTACCGAAAGGGTTGTTAGACATTTGAACGCGCTGCCCATGGAAGTGGTGGAGTCACCATCCCTGGAGGTCTTTAAAAGTCATTTAGATGTAGAGCTTAGGGATATGGTTTAGTGGGGACTGTTAGTGTTAGGTCAGAGGTTGGACTCGATGATCTTGAGGTCTCTTCCAACCTAGAAATTCTGTGATTCTGTGATTTGTTTCATAGCATGCATTCTGGGTAAAAATGAACTGACAAAAGAATATCAATGTCATTATGTGTCAAAGAAAAGCAGAGTTAAGGGTGAGTTTGTTTGTTTGTTTGTTTTTTAAACTTGGGTAAATCTTTTCCGTTCTCATCTGCAGTTCCCGTAATTCCCCGTGTGTCTTGACAGTTGTGCTATGACTTCTCTTCCACTCTCCAACAGTCATAGAATCATAGAATATCCCAAGTTGGAAGGGACCCATAAGGATCATTGAGTCCAACTTCTGGCACCACACAGGTCTACCCAAAATTTTATACCATGTGACTAAGTGCACAGTGCAAACACTTCTTAAATTCTGAATGTAAGCTTGTCTGTCATAGAGCCTACCTGCTCTAAATAATTTAAATTTTGTAGAACAATGTTTCCAGTTTCACAATACAAACATACATTCAAATAGCTGTTTTTGACTTTTTGAAGTTTTGTTTCATTAGTTAAAAGTGGTAATTAATGTTGGACTGCTATTAGCTTTGTTTGTCATCTTTGTTAAAGCCTTTTATTATTAACATTTTAAATCTTTTTAGCAAAATCTCTAATGTTTCAGGAAAAAAAAAGCAAACACAAAAACAAACACAAATATTCCCTCAAATCGTTAAATTGAGTCATTTTTGTTTGCACTGATAGCAGTCTATCAGACCTTGAGCTGAGCAAAGACCAAGCTGGCAAGATATATTTAATGAAAATTGATGGAGAGACTCACTCTTACATATATTTTTAAGAAAAACTATTATTTCAAATAATTTCAATACACAGGTTCTCTATTATGTATAATGTGTACATGTTTCAAACTTCAGTAATCCCTTTTCTGTCTTCTGGAACTGATATCTCTCTGGATCATGTATAAGAAGCTAAAGAGATCTCATTTCCATAGGCTAGTGGTTGTTGCACAGCTGTGGTTGACAGAACTATATGATTTTTTTGTACATATTTTTTGTAATTAGTAGATAAATTTCTGTTCCCAGACTGGATTAATAGAACCATGTGAGCTACTGACTGATTTGTGGCCATAGAACTGTGGGTACTTAATAACATGAATTATTTAAGCTCTGAAAGGCACCAGAGAAATAATATGGCAATTCCTTTGTAAAAATATTAAAAGTGAAAAATGCCAGCTTTCTTTCTATATGGTTCGATGACAGTTGCTTTTATTCAGTGAAAGGGGCGAAATAGTCAGCAGAGTAAATAATTCATCTGAGTTACTTTTCACAGCATGGTGGAAGAGGTCATAATGCAACTAACTGTGTGTAATGGTTTGTGGGCAAAGCAGCAAGTAAATCAGCATGTTAGTGATTTTTCCCATGGCAGAGTCGGGGTGTATATTTTACCCTTGATATATCTGTAAATCTAGTGAACATCTTGGGATGAATCACGTGAGATTGTACACTACCTTTCTGCTATTGAAGACTGACTACAGTTTTCCTCATTTTGTATGTAACCCATTAAAAATCCTCACGTTATGCTAATGTAGTGCTGTTAAGCATGATGGAGTATGGTTCTGGAATATAATTAAATGTGTGGTAATAAAGATAACAAATGTTGGATCAAATACAGTATAGGTAAGGAAAAGATAATTTATAAAGTCATATGGAAGTCTTATGGAGTCATTTACGAAGTCGTATGTTTTGTTTTGTCCTGGAGGAAATGTGTATTTATACACGTTTAAATGTGTACTTGCTGGCCCAGGTTCTTAGTTCTTATAAATCAACATAATTTTACTGTCTAGGTCACGGGCTTGGAATTCCACCCACTCACCACTTCTATTTTTTTTCTCTTAACACCACCACCACGACAACAAAAATTACACCTTTTTTTTTTTTATTAATAAGTGGATTTCTAGTCTGCGTACCCTAATAACAGGGACTTTGTTGGAAGTCATCTGATGGTAATGCTCTCTGATCACATTTTAAAGAAAGTAGGTATTTTAACAAGCTAAATTTCGATTATAAAGAGACATAGGACCAAAACGAAGTATTGACATTGTGCTATGAATGTTTTCATGGAAATGAGAACATTAATTTCTTCAGGGGCCTGCGAGGATTTGAGGTCTCAGTAAAAGCTTCAGAGTTACCAGAAGTAACATTGTATGTCTGTATATATTTGGACAGAAATAGTGATAACCTGAACAAACCATTTTTCCCAGATATTTTTGTCTTACCGTGGAGATTGTGTGTTGTGGTGGTTTTACTCGGGTGGGCAGCCGAGTTCCACCACAACCGCTCTCTCACTCCCCCTCCTCAAAGAGGAGCGAGGAGAAAATACGATGAAAAGGGCTCAAGGGATAAGGACTAGGAGATCGCGCAATAATTATCGTGACGGGCAAAACAGACTCAGCATAGAGAGAAAGTAAGATTTATTGCTTATTACTAACAAGCTAGAGAAGTGAGAAACAAAGGAAAAGAAACCAAAAGCACCTTCCCCCCCCCCCATCCACCCTCTTCCACCTCCTCCCCCCCGAGCGGCACAGGGGAACGGCGGAATGGGGGTTATGGTCAGTCTACAGCACTTCTTCTCTGCCGCTCCTTCTCGGTCACTCTTGTCCCCTGTGCTGTGGGGTCCCACCCACGGGATGCAGTCCTTGCCGAACTGATCCAGCGTGGGCTGTCCACAGGCAGCAGCTCTTCAAGAACTGCTCCATATATGGGTCCGTACCACGGGGTCCATCCCTTTGGAGCAAACTGCTCCAACCTGGGTCCCCCACGGGCAGCAGCTCCTGCCGGGTCACCTGCTCCTGCGTGGTCTCCTCTCCACGGGCTGCAGGTCCGGCCCGGAATCTGCTCCGGCAGGGGTCTTCCACAGGCCGCAGTCTCCTTTGGGGCACAGGCTCCACCGTGGTCTCCTCCACGGGCTGCAGCGTGGAACCCTGCTCCACCGTGGTACTCCATGGGCTGCAGGGGGACATCCTGCTTCACCATGGTCCTCACCACAGGCCGCAGGGGACTTCTGCTCCAGCGCCTGGAGCACGTTTCCCCCTCCTTCTTCCCTGACCTTGGTGCCTGCAAGGCTGTTTCTCACTCCTCTCACCCTCCCAGCTGCTGCCTGGCGCAGCGGTTTTTTCCCTGTCTTAAATATGCTCTCACAGAGGCGCAAAACAACATCGCTTATTGGCTCAGCTCTGGTCAGCAGTGGGGCCCTTACCAAACATGGGGCAGCTTCTAGATCCTTCTCACAGAAGCCACCCCTATGGCCCCCCTCCTACCAAAACCTTGCCACATAAACCCACTACATGTGTACATATGCCAACAATTGGAGCATACCTCAAACAGCTTTAGAATCTCTCAAGGAACTTGGTTCTAGAATCCAGTAGGAGTATATGCTAGAATCTATAGTGACTGCTGGTATCTGAGGTGGAGGATGGAGTGTGGGAAGGGGGCTGTTCTTTGATTTTAGTGGTCTTAGCAAGCCTTGTTCAGTAGGAATTCCTTTTCAAAATCAGTCTGTTCATGTTTCTTTAGAAATCAGTGTGTAGTTACCAAATAGAAAATGGTATTTTATGAACTTTAGGCCTAATAGAAGTCCCAAGGCAAGTTTTATAGAAGTGTTTTAATGTTGTTGATGTCTATAATACAAAAGGAAACAGCATCAACTAGGTGATCTTTGGTCAGTATTGTGTGTTGTATTTGTGGTTAGCAGCAAAAATGGTCGTGCTCCAGTGGATGATGGCATCATTAAAAAATAGTTCATGTATTGGTATTTCCAAAGTTACTTGTGTTTTAAAATACCTGAACAGCATGTGAGCATGTTCAGAGAGTTAATTTGGGAGAAAACAACAACAAACCAATCCACAAACACAACCACAAGCTCCACTGAAGGAATGAGGGAGGGAACAATTATGGTTTTGTGACCTGGGAGGTGCACACAAGTTGTATGTAATTCTAACCTGTTTCTGTTAAGGATTCCATTTATTTTATACTTTTCTACTGTTTTGCTCCTGCTATCTCATAAACAGCCTAACTACTAACAGTTGGAATCTGGCTTCCAGCAGGGCTGGCATTCTCATAATTGATATGCCTTTGTTGATGAAAAATTTCCCCCACTTGGATTCCAGCAGAACTTGCTGATTACAGTAAGTGCAGAGCACAGCAGAAAATCATACATTTTTTAAAATGTATTTTTTTTTTTTTTGGTGACTGATCATTTTACTAAATATCACTGTTGGTAGTTCTCTGAGTCATGAAATCATTCTTCTGAGCCTAGTGTCTGGAGCACAGCAAGCCTGCGATGCCACCATCACTGGGATGCTGAGTGTTCAAGATGCATCTCAGAGATGTCAGGAAGCTGACTCAAAGCTGTGTTCTCATAACCTAGAACTAATAGGTAAAAGCTCCATGAACTCTTTGCAAGAAATTGGCTCCCTCTCTTCATATGAGTTAATTGTTGGTATGGCACTTATACTAATTTGGTAGCCCGAAATGAGGTTTGTGCTCACAAATCCGGTACTCCTCTTCCCACTAGGTGAGGTGAGTTATGTAATGCAGTTAGAAATATCATGTGTGATGCGAAGCTTGCCCTAATTGTAACATAAATTGTGGGGACTTACTCTTTTTGTTTCCTTTCTCCTTGCCATATTTAAGGTTGTCTTACAGATTTTGTAAATTACCACTGAAAATGAAGGTTAAGCTGAACTGAGTAGAGTAGTTGGAATGTACCAATTGAAAACTTTGTATGGCTTTTTTTTTTTTTTTGCTTTAAAAAGTAGACATGCTTCAGTTTGTTTTTAGAATAGCATTGTTTATCTGAAACTCACTTGCATAGAAATCATCATAGCCTGAAAAAAATGTCCCTATATTTTACAATGAAATATACTTTCTTCAACTTGTCCCTTAGTTCCATTAAGAAAATCATTAGTATTTTTTTCTGTGTAATTTAAGAGTTGCTATATTAAATGTACATAAAGTTTGTTTTACATTTTTTTCTGGAATTGTCAGTATTTCAAAACATTTGAAAAAATGGTCAGTATTAGAATTTATTTATTTATTTATTTATTTTTCAGAAAACTTAGGAGAACTTGACTGTATGAAGTAAATTGAAGACACACCACATTACAGACATGTGAGAATTCCCTTAGAGTTCAGGTTTCCTTCTATGACAGAATTTGAACTTTGGCCTCCATAAACTAGAGGGTATCTTGCCTCTAGGATCGGAAAATGAGGTCTATGTTTAGATTTGAATTCTAAATCTACTAAGCAAAACAGTTGTTTGAAGGGTTAAAAATGAAGCATTCTCCAAGTAAATTGCATACTGATAAATCTAAATTTAAGCCTATACAAGTTTCAGAAACTAATTTTTTCCCTAATTTCTGTGAACTATATATCATCAAACTGTGGCTGCGTATTTGTTTCCAGAATTCCTGTATGCTTACTTTTACAATTAAACAGTGAAAACAATGCAACTTTCATCCTCCCTCTGGTGTCCTGTTACTTTATCTGGTGGCTTTTATTATTCCAGTGTCCCAGTTGCACTAGCCTTGCCAAGCACGCTACCGAGTTTAGACCCTGAATAATGTTTTATTATTATCACATTTTTTTCTTCTTGCAAAAAACTTTCCAGCAAGTTGAAAGGCTGTATAACCAGTTCGCTAATTTGGCTTCTATTCTGCCATGCAAGTCTTATTTAGTTAAACAGTGACCTCAGTGCCCATTGGGCCATGATATTTTTGTTGTCAGTCTTGTTTTTGGCTTTTGGCTCCTTCTTTGGGTTGGTTTTTGGCTCTTACAAGTCATGAAGAATAACCAAAGCATCTGCTGTCACCCCAGGAGGCTGGCGGAGTTTCATCCAGTAGGACGTGTGCTGCAGTTGATCATCTTTTCAGTACTCAGTGCCACCACAATCATTGGGAATCGCAGAAGACCATCATAAAGAGAATGGCTATGAGCCAAAGTTGCAGACATCAAATAATGTTATATACTGACTTAAACACAAACAGCAACAAAAAAAACATAAACACAGACTGAACTAAAACAAACACCCCTCTCCCCCCAAAATTAAGCAAATAGCAAATATGAAATTAAGAAGATACATCCTTATCTCCTGAATTAGCTGTCTTAAATCATAGATTTTATCTTTTACCATTTAACTTTGTCACTAGTTGCCTTCCACTGAACTAATTTGAGGGCTACAAGGTTTTTTCTCCATCTAATGATGTGTTAGGATAAACATTTTAACGTGTTCAGAGGTTGTGAGTGTACAAAGAGGGAAGAATTAGAGATGTTTAAGAAAAGTTAGGTTTAGAAAAAGGCAGATTTAGAATGGAGGTGGGGAGATTAATCAGAAGAACAACCACCTTTATCTCTGTTTTGGATAGCCATATCATTTCATATTTAATAGTATCCCATCATGCTTCACAAGACTTTTTTACTTAGATCTCTCTTTTTTTTTGGGTTGATTCCTGCAGAAATGGTAGTATTCAGAGAAATGACTAGTATCAAAATGCAGGCTCCATTTTTTTCTTTTAGGGTTAATAATACAAAAAGCTTTTAAAAAAAAATATTTAAAAAAGTTATGGGTGGTACTTGCCACCAAGGTATGAGGTACTTATGCAGCACTAAAAATGGAGCAAGACTAAAGATTCAAGCTGATAACTACTCCTGTAAAACACAGCTTGTGAATAGTATAAGCTATAAGAGTCTGCTTTGATGAGCTATTTGCTTAAAAAGCATCAGTTGATCTTTATGTTACTGCATTTTTTTTTTCACCAGAATAATTTATATAAAAGTAAAAAGGAAAACTCGAATTCTAGGCCATGTAATAATATCAGATTATCTCAAAACTGCATGATATAAAAAAAGGGCATAGCTGATTTTTGCCTCTCTTCAAGAATGGAATTCCTGTGGTAGAATTAACAATTCTCAACTTCCTCTCCCACCCTGATGGCTGAGCAAATGAAAAATGTACTCCATGATGATTAAACAATTGTTATCTTTTAATTTATTTCCTTCTATTATTTCATCTCAGAAGAATAGCTGAAAATTTAAATTGACCTGTCCTCTCACTTCTATTTTTTATCTTTTCTGGTCAGTGGGCAATAGCTGCTAGCTGTGTCACACATAATTTAGAGACAGATTGAATATTCAGAGGTAATGTGTTCTTATGGCACATGCAATATTTGCTGGTTTGGTAAATCTTGATGCGAAAAGCTGCAAAATAATAAGTCAGGACAATACCTGCCTTTTATGTACCTCGTCTGCCCTTTGTGGCTGGGTCAGGGGCTGCTTCTCTGGGTCTATAATTCATGTCTCTGAGCAAATTCAAAGAGCTGCTGTTCTCATTCAGAAAATAACCTGTCAGATTGAGAGCTTCATTTTCGAGGTTAGGTACAAGCAGATTTGAACGTGCTTGAGAAAGAAGACTTAAATTTGTCTTGCTAAGAGAGCTGAAAATTGATAGTAGGTATCTTTATTTTCTAGTAGTCTTTTGTTTGCCTACAAAGGCTACATTTATTGTCAGTCATGCATCAACCTCTAGTACTGCATTATTGGTATGCTCACAAGAGAAGGAGCAGATATCTGCATCAGTTATATTCTAATTATTCCTGTTATTTAAAAGATACAAAAGAATTGTAAATCATAGGATGGGACCTACTCTAATGGTCTGTTAGCATTGGTTGAAACAAGACTGAAATGCTTAGTCTTACCACTCTTTTTACAAAATAACTTCAATGTAAACTGATGAAAGTGGTAACTAAAATATGTAAAGCATTCAAAGACAGGAATTTCATTTCAAAACAGCGAAGATCTTCAGCCAGCCTTACATTACTAGACAAATACATTGTTAAATTAAAATGTTTTAAGATCTTGACTTCCACATTGATTTTAATCTGTTACTTTACACTTAATTACTTTGAAGTCCCAAATAAGTGTAATTTAACTTGCAAAACAATACAGCCTGAGCTCTCTCTGAAAGTCCATTTTTGTTTTCTTGTTTCTGACATCTGATGTTTTTGATACATCTCATAATCTTGCTTTTATTTTTTTTACAAGCCCCAGCTCTTGGAGTCACTGTTTTTGCCACGTTACTCCTGCTCATAACAGTTGTAGACATAAAAACTGGACAGTCCCAAAAGCTTCAGATACTAGAAAGAACCGTATGGAAATACCACAACCATCAATTGTCTTATGGTTTGAGTTTAACCAATTCTCCAGTGCATGTCCAAAGGGTGAAAATATTACCTTATGGGAAACCTGAATGTGTCACAACAGACCAATAAGAAGTCAATTTTGACTGACAGTTGTACTGTGCAGTTACTTTACTTACTTGTTGTTGGATGCAACAAGCGATGTGACACATACTAGTCGCAGCTACTCCAGTGATTGTTGTTACTCCTGATCTCTGCTGCTCAGACACATTTGCACAGCAGTTTTAGTGGTTTGATGCTGCAGTGCTGTCTGTTCCTTGTCACTCTACGCATCTGCCCATGTTCCCTCCATGCCTCCGCTAGTTAAAACAAACAAAAAAAGCCAACATCTTCATGAGGAACTGGTAAATGATAGGTTATGCTTGGGCTATGCCATGCCCTTAAGGAAGTAGCTATTTAATATCAAATGCTCGATTCTATCTCCATCTTTTTCTCCTTTTTGTTCAGTCCTTGGTCTTGTTTGCTTTTAATAGGTAGATTTAATTTTCCCTGTTGTGCAGATTTCAAGATGAGGTTAAGAAAGCCGAAGAGAATTCACTGGGGCTTGTGCTTATTTTATATGGCATGAATCAAATCACAGAATCACAGAATCGTAGGGGTTGGAAGGGACCTCAAGAGATCATCGGGTCCAACCGCCCTGCCAAAGCAGGCTCCTCAGAGCAGGCTGCCCAGGTAGGCGCCCAAATGGGCCTTGAATATCTCCGGAGAAGGAGACTCCACAACCTTCCTGGGCAGCCTGTTCCAGTGCTCCGGCACCCTCACCGTGAAGAAGTTCTTTCGCGTGGTGGTGCGGAACTTCCTGTGCTCCATCTTGTGACTGTTACCCCTCGTCCTGTCCCCACAAACCACTGAAAAGAGGTTGGCCAAATCCCTCTGTCTCCCACACCTCAGCTATTATACACATTGATGAGATCCCCTCTCAGTCTTCTGAACAGACAGACCCAGGTCGCTCAGCCTTTCTTCGTAGGGAGGAAGATGCTCCAGGCCCCGTATCATCTTTGTGGCCCTCAGCTGGACTCTTTCCAGGAGATCCCCGTCTTTTTTGTACCAGCGAGCCCAGAACTGGACACAGTACTCCAGGTGAGGGCTGACTGGGGCAGAGTAGAGGGGGAGGATCACCTCCCTTGACCTGCTGGCCATCCTCCTTTTAATTCATAGAGCTACCATATGTAAGTCAAACAGGTTTAGTTTTCGTCTTCTCTGCCTTAGTTTTCAGTAGATACCTATGAATTTGCAGAAACTGTGTATGTTTATTTGCATTATTTTTGCTGTTTTTGTAGTCTAAAAGTACCGCTGTGTATAATTTTGATGCAGATATTTTTTGTCTGGAAAGTGAACTGAAATAATCTGTTACCTAAAAGAAACTTATCCACAAGGAATTGTTCTTCCTCTAAGTTTAAAAACTTTATCTATTTAGTTTTCTATACAAGGGAGTAATGAGTTTAAGAATATACACACACTCATTTGTTTTCATAGCTGTGGGTAATGAATGATGTCACAGCTACTTGATTAAACAATGGCACCTGTAAATTTCTTAGTGTAAGACAGCTGGTTCTTTGAGGGGTGGGGGAGAATGCTTACTTAAATATAATTATTTGAAAGTAATCATTAAAATTGTTGCTTTACATCGAAGTCTGCATTTTCAACATTTTTGCAGCTGTGTATTTTTATCAAGAGTCCTACATATGTCTGTGTGCTCTGTCTCTAACTCCCATAAAGTTCTTCCAGTGTGAGCACTGCATTTGACTATGTAATCTTTGAGGTGAAGAATGTTGTGTGCTACTAAATATTTTTAATTACTTATTGGCTGACTTGCTGCTCTTTAAATATGCTACACCCTGGAACTTAATTTCCTATGTCAGCAAAAGCTTAGATAATAGCTTATGTCCTACAGAGCTGCTTTTAATTCATGGGAACTTCCTTCGTAATCATAACATCATAAGCATAAATATTATATAGTAACCTTGAATCAGAAAAAGGCTTTAGAGGTGACTGGGTTGTTCAATATGGAAGATAACCTAATAACTCCCTGGTATTTTTCAAAGTGGTGTTGATTTATGTATTTAATGGTATGGCCAAACAGTTACATTAGCAAGTCTCAGAGTTCATTTCATCCCACTGCCTGTATCTTTCATGTTTTGTCCTGTTACTTTGAAAACTTTGTGAAAAATGATAAATTCCTTTGTAAAAATATAAGTGCAAACAATGGTAGGTTGCTTATACTCCCAAATGGTATTAATAGTATGCTCTTTCATGAATAATAAAGACAATAAGTGTTTAAGTCCTTTTCCCCAATGTGCAAACGTTGTATTTGAAATAAATGAAGACCAAAGGTTCTTGTCACCATGTTCTCTAGGGAGTTCTGCAATTTACGTGAGGAATTGATTCTGTTATGCCAGGATCAAGATACCAGTTTTAGGGTAGAGTTGGTACCTTGTGCTTAGAGGCCATTTCTCAAGCTGTGTAATGCCCTTCCTCATCCAGCCAGTCTCTGTGATTTTATGGGCATCAGAAAGGGGCGTTAAAGAGTTGACAGTGCTACGTGCTCTAGTTTCCTTATCCTCTGTAGTCTGTAGAAGATGAGCTATTGGAAAATTATCCTTTTGGAAGAGATAGTTAACTGCACAGTTTCTCATTCTGATTTTGGAGGCAGAGGAGATGACTTGGGAAGAAGGGAAGAATTACCTTCCATGAAGCAGTTTGGCATCTCTTTCTCTCTGATACCTCTTGTTCCACAAGCAAGATAATGTTACTAAATAGGTAGTATGAAAGAAACTGTACTGGTTGCTAATGGGTAAAAGCTTTGTGTTCTGTAATTGAGCAGGATGGAGAAAAGCATGCAGCTGTAAAATATTGTGAAGTTAAATTTCACTGGGAAAGCAGTTTGACAATTTATTTTTTACATGGAATTTACATATATCTTCAATGAAATAAAACTTTTACCACTGGAACCTTTTAATATCTATTATCATAATGAATATTCATGGTAGAGAATAGTTTTTTTTAGCAGTTTCTTTATTTCAGCTTTTACTGCCTAAGTTACTCATTAATTTAAATCACATATATCACAAAAGATTTACAATTAATTCTTGTCTTAAAATTAGGCAAAATCAAGCAATTCAGTATTTTTCCATTTGTATTTCACATTTTTAGTACTTTAAAAAAACAGTATGAAGAGATGATTGAAAAACTGGATATGTTTTTGGAGTTGGGCATTAATTAATGTTAACAGCAACAACAAAATTACAAGGAATCAGCTGAAGTACTTCCTATAATAAAGATAAATGAGTTAGGTATTTTTTTTTTCTTAAGACTTTTTTCTTGTGTTCATGAGAAAAGCCCTTTGAGACTTTTGCATTGCAGTAAATGGTATACTTTCACAAAAATTAGTTGAGTTTTCAGACAGTGAAATTTCAAAATATTTCATTGCTTGTAGCAAATTTTTGATTATTGATATTTAAAATATTTCAGCATCATTGATAGAAGTTGCTTCTGGATTACTCAGTCGGTGCTATGTGGGTATTCTGGCAGTGTTATTTCATGATAATGTCCTGTATCACGTATTTTCAATTGTGTATTTCTTTGATTTGGCTACTCTTAGGTGGGAGGAAAGAAAATAGGAGGATATTACAGGAAACGCATATGCCTTTCTGTTCTTCTCTGTGGTTTTATATCAAGAATTCTTTCCCTTTTTATAGTTTCATAACTCAGGCCCATTTGACATGGTTTCATTTATTTTTACAAATTTAGTTTCTATCATGTTAAATGTCAGTGATCTAGTATGGTTACTCTAAAGTTCTTTCTAAAGTATGTGTTCTGAACAAATGGTCTCACTATAATAGTTGAACCATGAAACAGACAGTTAAAAACTAATCCTCTGTTACATGCTAAGTGTCTGATCTGCTTAATATGCCTATTTCTATGATAATGTTTCCTTTGACTTAAGTTGTGTGATTTATTTATTTTTATTTAATAAAATGAAATGCTTGTGTTGCTCTTTTCACTTCTATTGTATAATTGAACAGGGGCTTTAGGGAATATTTTAATGTGATAAATAGCTTAGTCTTCACAAAGGAAATTAACAAGGAGTTACCTGGTGATTATAGAAAATGAAAATAAGTTAATAGATATGGGTCAGATGATACTTTGAAAATTTGTGAAATACTTTCAGCGAATACTCCCAACCTGTACATCACTGGTTTGTCCTGTTTTGTTTGTTTATTGTGGACAGTAAATTGTTGTCTAGATTTATGACAAGTGTACTGGTTATTTATTTCTATAAATGGTGGTTGGATATACAGTCTGAAATAGCAAAAGGAAAACTTATGGATTTGTTTTTATAAATAAATAAAAATGAAATTGTTCAAGCAAACTTTTGAACTTGCAGCCAAGTTTTGTGTAACTACTTCCTTAAAACTTTGCTAATTTGAACAAAGCATTGTAAATTCTTAAAAAAAAGGGAAAAAGAATCCTGTTTGTCCGTTTGAACGCATGCAAGTTTGTAATGACTTCGCTTATATCGCAGAATTTAGTTGCAATAATCATGCTCTCCTTCTTTCTGTTTTTTTTTTTTTTTAGTTGTTTTTGGAAATATTGCTCAATCCTTCTATATTCTTTGCCTTCTTCCTCTTCTATAACTTCAGTGGGCACTATTGTTATGACCTATTTTTTACTTTTCTGGTATCGTTATTAAGATTTAAATTGCTTTTTCATCTCACCATAATGTCTGGAGTTTTGTTCCTTCCATTTTACACTTTTAGACAATTTTATAATTGTCTTGTATAACTAGTCTAACAATCTTTTCCAGTATGTTTTAGCGTGTCTTCTTTTGTGATATACTATGCTTGCATTGTCTGCTATATGTATAATACTGTAACACTTTAAATCCTAAATATCTTTATCTTGGTAAGATTTCTAGAAGAAGCTACCATTACTCACATTTTATAGCTATAGAATGAAGAATAGACAACGTGGATGAGGAATTAAAAATTTTGGTGGCAGAAAAGGGACTTCAGCACGTCTCCGAATTCCTAGACTGGTGTGGAAATCACTCAGGCAGATTTCCAATTATTCAGAAATATTGTTTTACATCATGTTTTTCTTCGTGCCTTTTTTTATGTGTTTGGTTTTTGATCTCCAAGCAACTGACCTCATGTCTGAAAATTTTCCAAACAATTCACTTGTAAACTTATCTTTTATATTAAATTGCTATGCTATTTCAATACATTGGACTTTCTCTGCAGATAGTCTGCCATCCAAATTTTAAGTAGGCAAAGGGAGCTCCAAACAGAATTAAAAGTTTCTGAAAAGAAACAAAAGTAGTAAACTTAGGCTTTGAGATAAGTTTGGCTATGAACTATAATAGTAAGGAAGGGAAATATGAGGGAAAACTGATGGGCAAAATTAATGTTCTGCTAGTGTCCCAAGCCTATGTCCAAGAAAGGGAAAGTAATAAGTAAGACACAGAAGGCTCAAAAGAAAGCTAGGGACAAAGAAGCAGAAGACTTGTGAGTTGTTTATACATCCGTATTTTTTTCCCCATTATTTTTCATTTATTTATTTATTTATTCATTATTTTGCCTTTTCTGTTAGGGACTTAGAAACATAACACAGTGTTCTGTAATATTTGTCAAGTAACTTCTACTGCAAGAACCATTATGTTATGTGGTCTTTGTCTGTCTAGATCTGAGACTGAGGGCAACATCCTAAAATAGAAAGCTATATCTTTGAACTAAATCTATCCATAATTCCTTAATCAAAACCTTAAATTTTCATGTACTGGAAACTCAGAAATTTTATTTAACATCCAAGCTCTAGCTCTGCTCTCTGTGAAGACCAGCAGTCAAAGTCTTTGTTTGCTGATGTTTACTACGATGGTCTCCAAGTATTTTAGCTTTTTCTTATGTTAGATGGCAGAGGACAAAAGGCTATAAGTCTTTCATTAACATGTATAAAGTTCTAGACTTTGAACTCAGTACTTCTTGTGCTTTCTTTCAGATAATGTAGGTCTCTGCTGTTTTTTATTCTCAAGTGAGATCCATACCCAGGAACCTGTCACTTGATAGACTGCTATGCTAGTTGTGGGATCGTGGCAAGAACACTGTGTTTTACTAATCTAGTTTCCCTTGCCTCTCAGGTCAAGGTTATATAATTAATTCTACTGCAGCAATTTTTGTCAATCAAAACAATGACATGAAAAGGGGATTTTACATGAATAACCCATACTGGAAATATGAAGGACACAAAAAAATCGGTCAGGATTACTGAAGGTATGTACAAACACAACAGAGAAGATGGTCACTAGAAGAAGAAAAAAGATATTTGGCCCCGTACACTAGACTTTCCACAGTGAAGGATTTTTTGGTTAGCACGGAAAGTGAGGCTCTCTTTGTAAGGACTAGAAAGGAGCTGGTCAGAATTTCTGCAGGAATGCAGAAAACAAAAGGAAAAGTTGTCTCTGAGTTTGCCCTCTCAGTCTTAAACTAGTAAGAAATGTTTCAGAATCTATTTATGACTTAATTTTTCTTATCCTGCCAAATTTGTGAACACCAAATTACACAGCATGTGAATATTTTATGAGAGAAAAATGCTTGGCTATCTAATCAGATATGTTTTCCACACATCATGCTGTTGCCTTTTATTCAGTGAAGGGAAGAATATTTTTCTGGATATCAATAACTAATCCTTTTAATGTAGCCAAACCGTGGCTACAGTATGATAGCTGATGTCAATGTCGTCTAATATTCACAACAAACCTAATATTCAAAGAAGTGTTGGGGATAGGCCAGTTTATACAGAATACCTCCTACGTGACATGTAGTTACTTTTGCCTTTGCTTTCTCATTACTTACTCTTTTCAAAGAGGTTTGTAAGTCTCCATACGGCTATTTATTTCTCATCTTCCCATCTGTTTTGCCTACCAATATTCTGTTGAAAACTTGTGTTGGAAAAACTACAGTAGAACAGGTGAAATGCTTCAATGTGTTTTTTTGTTGTTGTTTGGTTGGTTGGTTGGTTTCATTTATTTATTTATTTATTTTTGCTTGCTTTTAACACTGAATGAGCTAATGGTAACTAACTATTACGTTGTAAGCTACAGTATTCAAATAAACCTGATGTTTTGACATATACTGTATGATGCCCAGCTGCTGCCCATAATACTTGGGCTTTATTTAGGACCCCTGTTCAAAGTTACCAGAATGGTGAGAGAATCTATTTAAGGCCATTCAATTACTGTTTTTAAGCATTTGCTTAAACTGAGCATACTGGTTCAACTTGTGTTGAACTCTTCTCCTTGTGCATTATTCTGTTCCATTTTGTCGCTAAGTTCAGGAAGGGGGTGTGTGTGTGTGTGTATATATATGACAAAATATTCTTCTTGCTTTATCTACCTGAATGTTCCTGTCATCAAGTAATTAAAGTAATGAGCACTTTGTGAAACAACAGGTAAGCAGACTGGGTAAAGATAGTATTATCTTACTTGTAGCTACTAAGTGTGTAAATAATTAAACAATTACCATCACTGTCAGATTATTTTTAAGCACCTTTTTCAGGTTGCAGTTTTGGTTAGTTAATGCTTTGAGGTGAAGAAATAACAATAGGACAGGACCATACAGATAATAACAGGACTGATTTGTACACAGTGTAAATGAAAGTGGAGTTTAAATCTCCCTTAGTCATCTCTGCACAACTGCATAATGATTTGGAAATAAACTTTTCTTAATACTTGACTGCCAATTAAGTAAGCTAGTAAGTTATCCATGGAGATGAAAATATAAAAATATTCCAACTAAATGTGAGTATTACATAACAATGACTTGCCTGAATAGTAGAGCTACAATGATGGCAGGGGTTAGGCTTGTTGTGTAGCTGATCACGAGACTGTGCTCCAAAGGATACTTGGCAGGGGATGATTGTATTACTTCCATGTTAATTAAGAAGTAGTACATGCATAAATACAGCTATCCAAGGGTATTGCAGACCTCACTACCTTCAGAGAATGAAATTCTGAATAAATCTGTCACGTGTTATTGCTATATTCTGCTGGCAACCAAAAATTGATACAACTCTACAAAGAACTCCAGAGAACTGGAACCTGATGAAAATATCAAGGTTACCTTTTTCCTTCAACAAGTAACTCATCTGCTATTTTAATTGTATATTAGGAAATATTATATTAATATTCTTATTAATAATCCTATATTGCAAATTGATATATTGACAAGAAGGTTGGGGTAAGGAACACATAAACAGTAACTATTTCCAAGTTTGATGTTTTAAAGTTCACTGCCACAAAATGGATTTTTCCATTCAGATCTTTTCATTTAATGACCTGTAGTTCTGTGACTTCTTATAACAATCCAATCTATAAAGGAATGTTTTTCAGCAAGGTATACATCCTTGTGATTTCAAATAGGAGTGCTGGGTGGAAAAATCAAGGAAGACTGTGGTTTCATCTCAGCTCTGGTGAGGCTGCACCTTGAGTATTATGTTCAGTTTTGGGCCCCTCACTCCAATAAGGACATGGAGGCCCAGGAGGGTGTCCAGAGAAGGGCTACAAAGCTGGTGAAGGGCCTGGAATGCAAGTCCTGTGAGGAGCAGCTGAGGGAACTGGGGTTGTTTAGTCTGGAGAAGAGGAGACTCAAGGCAGGCCTCACTGCTCTCTTCCTTGAGAGGAAGTTGTGGGATCTGGGTGTTGGCCTCTTCTCACAGGTAACTAGTGATAGTACTAGAGGGAAAGGCCTCAAGTTGCACCAGGGGAGGTTTAGTTTGGAAATGAGGAGACCTTTCTTCTCAGAAAGGCATTGGAGTAGGTTGTCCAGGAAAGTGGTGGCATCACCATCCCTGGGGGTGTTTAAGGAAAGGTTGGACCTGGTGTTTAGGGACATGGTTTAGTGGGTGACATTGGTAGTAGGGCGATGGTTGGACCGGATGATCTTGGAGGTCTTTTCCAGCCTTAATGATTGTATGATTCATCCTTGCTCTGCCACTGACTTATCCAGTGACCTGACCACTGTCTCAGTTTCTTATCTGAGTGGATAATTATATTTCCCTTACTATGAAAACAACATTAATACTGTAATTCAGTATAAGCTTGTTCAGAGCATAAATTGGAGCCTACGTGCTTCACACAGGAGCACCACGCAGTAAAATCTGATTTGAAAAGTTTACAATCTGAAAGACCGGCTCTAACAGCTACAAAAGGCAGACAAACTGGTGGAGAGATAGAAATAACTGGTGTGGAGACCATGTAATTTTTAACAAGACAGAGGCAGTCAGGGCCCTGCTGGGCCAGGGCCTACCCAGGCTAGCAGCCAGGGCCTGTCAGCCAGGGCTGGTCTCACTGCCCCAGCCAGGAGGTGCCCTGGGTGGGCAGGCTGAGGTGTCAGCCTGTGCATGAAAAGTCAGGATCAGGCACAGTGAGAGGAACCAGGGTCAGAGACAGCTGCTGGGCAGCCAGGTTAGTGTGGCCCTGCTCGATGGCACCTGCAGCTGTGTAGGGCTGAAGGCTGTGGGCAGGGCTGACATGGAGTCCTGGGCTATGGGCAGGGTTGGAGGAGCCCTCAGAGGGGAGGGGTCACGTCCTGTGAGGCCTATGAGTCTCCCAGAGCTGTGGAGGTGTGCCTAGTTTGAATAAACATCAACATCCTGTTGCATTACAGTGACTAATACATTAAACGACACCTACCACTTAAGGGGAAAAAAAAAAAAAAAAAAAATTCTCATTTTTTCTCTCTTTCCTGATTTAAAGGCAGTTCTTTAGGACTGATCTGTATGGCGTGGTGATGGTAAGGGTCACAAATCATCCCTGGCCGAACATTACTGTCCTGGAAATGCCTTGTGCTGCATGCATCATGTATTACTGTCCTAAGCAATGAGCTGATTTCTGTAGGTTGTGCTTTGTGCCCGTGCAGTGCAGTATACTTCCTTCAATTCTGAGTGCAAAACATCTGATTCATTGTATCCATGTTTATCAGGGAATGAGGTCCAGCTATGCAAATACAGAGTAGCTTTTATCTTTTGTCTCGTTATTTGCTTAGAAAGCACTGAATTACTGTTGTAACTGTGAGTAATTTGTTATTAATAATACGGCCACATCATGCGCATTGCTAGTAAGACATAGCCCACATTTTGGGTGAGAGAGTAGCAGATAGGAATCTGATTAGCTAATTAAGATGCAAAACTGAGATTCTACAAAAACAACTTTTGGTATCCGTATTATATTTTTAGTGTTGTTCTACTGCTCGTTTTTGACAGATTCAGTGTAACTGCTTTATTAGTTCAGTACTGCTCTCAGGAAATGCCATTACATTTATGTCCACTTGTGTCCTCAAGGTCATCTTAGAACTGCAAGTTCTGACCTGGATAGTGCAGTATTCCTATTGCAGTAGTAATTACTCAACTAGTGTCAAACATGTTTTTATAACAAAAATCCCAAAGAGGATTAATGAGAATTGATTTTCTGCTTAGTGGCCTGTAAGTGATTGATATATAAACAAGGTATTTCAAGCAGTTGGTCCATGCTACATGCTTGAAGCACTACTGTAGATCTATAGGTGCAGTTCAAGCACTCAGTACTTAGCATGGCACTGAATTTTTGCTGCTTCCCTTACACTTTGCTTGTTTAGCATAACTTGTCAAGTATTCAGGAAGTCATTAGTATTATGCTGTCACCAAAGGCACGCTTATGGCACAGTCTGATACTTTGCATATAATGTGTTTTAAATGCTGTACAATCCAAGCTGGCTTTTCCTATTATCATTTCCCTTGATTTTTGTGCAGCATCCGTAGCAGATAGAAGCATCTGACTGTAGCAGATAGCAGGCAGTTACAGAGCACGACATCCTTGCTGAAGCATCCATGAGAAACTGATCTGAATTACAATGCATGTGACTCATCAGTTAGCTTAGTGCAGCTGAAGATCCTCTTTAATTTCTAGTAGTCTGTTCTATGAGAGCCACTTACTGACAGAAGAATTCCTGTGATGTATTAAACACTTTCATTGAAACACTGGTTGCTGATAGCATGGCAGCTCACTGCAGGTTCGCTGTATTTTGTTCACCTCACACTTCATGATTATGGTCTTGTTATATCAGGCTTCTTAACAAAGGCTTACACATATAATTAATTGTAGTGACAGTAAATTAAAATTGTGCATATTTTATGTTTGCCCTTCACACTCATTTTGAACAAATAAATCAGACCTTCAGTGTATGTCTCAGACTTTTATATGTAGCTCTGTAATTGCATACGTGGCTCTTGGCAATTATGCTGCATGTAGGGAAGTAATATATAGCATATTTGATGATTTAATGTCAAGAAGAGTGTTATTATTTAGCTGTTAGTCTGGTACCTTATAGAACAACTATTTCTACAGAGACATGGCTGAGTAGGTGCATACTTTAATCTAGCAGGACAGTTTTGCTTATAGGATTGCTCATAGCATTTCTAAGTCATGACTGTATGCTGACTTTCACTGTCAAATTGTTAAACATTAAAAAACCCTAACCTTTACTTTGCAGGAGGCCCAGAAGATCAATGGTGGTGGAGATACACAGGCAGATGGGGCCTGCAAACCAACGGATGAAAAAGAGGAGAATGTGGCAGCAGAAGTGGGATGGATGACCTCTGTAAAAGATTGGGCAGGAGTCATGATATCAGCCCAGACATTAACTGGCAGAGTACTTGTAAGTTTTTTGTGATTTTTTAATATATGTATTTTAAAGAGCATTTGTTAAACAAATATTGTGTCCCAGCATTAGTGGAGGATTTAGGGTTGGTTTCTTGCATCAGCACGAAGTCAGTCCCAATTTTCTCTGTATTGGAAGTAAAATAGCATAGTAATTCCCACTACAAAGAGCAGCAGAGATGGCAAGAAAGAAAAGCTCCTTTCTGCCATAGTTTCACCTTTGCCTTAGTCTATTTCAGTGTTCTGGCACCAGGATTCTAAGCTCTCAATACTAATATTAATAATTTCATGTTCATATTATGTTGTAAAACTATAGGTCTATTTTGTCTGGAAGAAAATTGTGCTAGCAAAAATGGAAGCCAACTTGGAAAATAAGCGTTATATAGTATGTGTAGATAGTAGTCAGAACTGTAAAGCAGAGACAAATCTGAACAGAACATGCAATGGTAGTTGTGAATAGACACTTCCAATAGATTAGGAATGATTTTATGTTCTCTTGATCTCTTCCTTTATGAAGTTATGAAATCTTTTTGTTGTGAAGCAGTTATATATCAAATAGAGCCACAAATCAGATTAGGATAATCTGTGATTTAAAGTTGTGGTGAAAAACATTGCAGTTTTCACTTTAAATATAATTATTTTATAGCCTTGTGAAATCATACTTGATTACAAAAGGTTTCCTCTGGAATCCACTACAGTTAAAGGTGTCTTGTGTGATTTTGATTAGTTTTCTGTTAGAAAGCAAATACTTACTAATTAGCAGCCAAAATAATTTAAATCCTATTTAAAACTTGTATGATTCCAGTGAAATTCTTGAAGTAGTTTGGATTAAAATTAAAGCAGTATTTGAGTTCTTGATAGTTTACTTTGGTTAAGAGAGATTTTACTGGTAGTTCTTGTATGTAGAGCAATTATTTGGCAGTGGGGATAGAAGGAAAGGAAAAGAAATGAAATTTCCCTTCCTAATAACGTCCTTTTACAGTTAGAAGTTGAGGTGGCTTAGTTGCTAATGTCTTGTTTAGTTTTGCATTAATGATTTCGATTATTTTTTTCCTAAAAATAAGCAAACAACAAACCTTCTGCCTATTTGCTTATGTTAAATGCTGACTTACATCAATATATTAAAAGTATGTTCTCGTGCCATGTTTAGCATTACGTCTATTCAATGTCAAAGTGACATTATCAATCATCTTATGAGAAGCAGCATATTGATCTTTCCCATGTTTCTGACATCTTCAGCATTAAAGGTGACAAATATTAGAATCACGTTTCTTTTTCTAGTTTAAGTATCAAGGTTAGAAATCATGCACAAATGTTTTTTGCTATTAGCTATGCAATCAGAAATAAGCCTGTATTGTTTTTACTGAGGAGAATAGGAACAAAAGTAAACCAATGGTCTAGGCCAAACCACAAACTATAAAACATATTTTATTTTGTCATTTTTATTCAAGTTACTCTTATTTGACTACTGTTTTTGTGTTAGTGTGTGCTGAGTTTACTGTTGCATCTTACGAGGAACTAGTTTAATTTCAGAGTTTTATTTGTAGGCAGATGAACAGCGTCGTTGAGTCAGATTACTTTTGAGAATATTTTGATGTTCTTCTCAAATAGGACAGCAGCTACTGTATGCATCTGGGCAAATCAATATAAGAAACAAAAGGTCATGTATGGGGCCTGTTAATTTTCATTAGTTTAGAAAATGAGAAGCATTTATTTTAATATAATACTCACCAGTTTAAGGATTGGAGTTGATTTGAATAGGAAGTAATTTTTGGAGGACCATTCCCAGCATCAACAGTAACTGTTCATTTAAAATTTACATTATGGTTATATTTGCTAAAGTTTAACTGTTTCAATGAACATTTGTGCTGAAGAGAATATTCACATTATTTGTAGATACAGGATACAGCTAAGTCAAGTCAATATTTTTATCAAAGTAAATACTGTTTAAAAATATTATGACTTATTCATGAATTCCTACTAACTGAACACAGTCTGTTTCTACTAGCCTTTGCATTTCTGAATCAACATGTGGATTATTATTATTATTTTTTTTTTACCTTGAAGAATGAGCTAGTGGCCTTACAGTGCTACAGAATCAAAACTCTGAGATATCTGCGGAAATTATAGTACCTTTTTACACCGTGAGATTTTAAATTAAAATCACTCCTTGCTCTAAGCACTTCTTACTGCTGTAGGAACTTAAATTCCCCATTGACATTTCAAAAGTGGTTTGTGCATGAAGAAATATTCACACTACTCAATTTTATCTGAAGGGCAGGTTTTGGAAGAAGGCATTTGTAGCAGACGATCCAGAATGTTTTCCGGTTAGAATCCCTTTTTGTCTCCTGAAGTGATGCAGAAAACTGAGTTAGCTAAGCATGATGATTACAGTTGTGTGGTCTGAATATCCTTTTCCTCATTTTTGAGGTTTTAAAAACATGCCTGGAACTTAATGTTCTTGGTGGCACAACCTTTGAAAATGTGACTCATGCTCTTATATAATGTAGATAAGAATTTTACATACTGTTTAAAAATGTCTCCATATTAAATTACATAAGCAAATGATTTAAGAACATGCCAACTGAACCTATGCAGTACTGTTTGCAGTTGATGGCATAGATCTAAATTACCAAAAATGGTAAATATTGCCTGAAGAACTGCTCAGGGAAGTGCTGTTTTACTTTAAGTGCAATATAATGCTAAAGTATCAGATAAAAATTCCTGAGGTGAGCTTCTCAAAAAAGAATCAGAGACGTTCATAATTAATCTGAACAATCAGGAAATTGAAGGTGTTTATGAACTGATTTTGTTTCCTGAAATTAGGTTTTTAATTCGTTCAAGTAAGAAGAAAAAGACTTCTGTAATTAGGTAATTTCAGGCACATGATGTATAAGGGAAGTGTATTGTTGAATTTACCACAGTTCAATCTAGGACACAGTTGAGTGTGGACTCTCCTGCAAACTAACGAAGATATTGCTATTTCAATTGCAAATCTGAGAAATAAAATGGCAGAGCAAGTTGCTGTTTTCTTCTATTTTAACACATGATCTGTGAATGCATAGCAGAGATAGAAGCTTTACTTAGCTATCTAGTGCTGGGTGCCATGTGGTGGTTTTGCCTGCTGCCTTGACTCACAGTAACAGAAAGAGGCCGATTTGTGTTATAAAGCTTTGCTTTTTAATCACTGCATAAGGAAAATATCTTTTAAATTGGCAATGTTGAAGGAAAGATGAAAACAGAAGCCTTTTTTGGTGTCGGGGGGTGGGGGTGTGCAGGGAAAGAGGAGTGACATAGACAAATAGTGACAGCAGTATATTAATGAAGTTATTTCATTAGGAGACTTCTTGGGTTGCTTTCTTAATATTATTAATGCTTATTAACTCTATTTAAATATCTAAAGAAGAGGAAGTGCTATGTGAAGGTGTTTTCTTAACTTGACTTAAAAAGTAGCTTTACATTCTCCAGTATACATTTAAAATGAATCAGGGGGTTTCTATAACACACTTCAACTGGAGAGTGTAATTGTAGCTATATTCTCCTCATCTGTCAAAAAAGTTCCAGAAGTCAGCACCCTCCCTTCCCCCCCCTCCCCCCCAGCTCTGGCTGCCTTGCTTGTTTGCAGGATCACAGGATGAAAAATGCAAGATTGTGGATGTTTTGGCAGATAGAGCAGAGCTTTGAGATTAGTAATAAAACTTGTGACTAGGTTTTGCCTGGCATTCTGTAAGGTTTGAACATCATAGTTTCTGAGAAATTGGTGCCAAAACTTTAAAAGTGTGAATCAAAGCCCACCAAGTCAATAGAGAATGCAATGAAGATTTTCTATTGAAACATCCAGGCCCTTGATTGGAATTTTGAGGAACGGTTGAAAATGTTGTAAGGCCTAACTGCTCATTCAATAAAGAGTGGCATATTTCTGACTGAATTTTTTCAACAGTCGAGTTATCTGTTTTGTTTGCAACAATCACAGTTTAATTATAAATACATATTATACTGAAATACAAGTAAACTTGCTATATTATTGCTTGCTAACGCAATAATAAGTGTCAGTTATTTTTCCTTGGAGAAGTTGTAGTTTTTGTCAATAAATAGGATCCTAAATAAATAGGATCCTATCCTTTATTATAAAAAAGATAGCAAATAATAGTACTCCAGATTGGAGGAAAAAAAAAGCATACATGAAGCAATGGAATGAAAAATACTTTTTTTCTTGTTGTTGTTTATATTAAGAAAACTAGTTTGAGAGATGGTAGAGTGTTTTGAGAAAAAAAAAAAGGCAAACAAGAAAACAACACAACAGTGGATTTTTAAATATAAGATAAATTATAGTAGACTTTCCTGGAAAAATACATATTTATGTTTCCCCCCCCTTTTATTAAGGATGTTTTTACAGCCTGCTTTACTCTATCTACTTTTTTTTTTTTTTTTTTTTTTTTTTCCTGAAGGATTGGATTCAAGTTCTTTTAACGTTAAGGGGAAAAAAATACACAAACACATACACAAAAACCCTCTAGCAATAATTTACAGTTGCCTAGCAGCCCAAGTAAAATTTAACAGCATAGAAATTATTTGGGATTTCTTGGTGCTTCCAAAGGCAATAACAGTTCTTTCATGACTTTAATGAGGCTACATGCTTGAAGGATAAATTCCTATCCCTGACAGATATGAATTTGGAGAAGGCAGGTAGATTTGGTATACATACAATTTTTCCAGCGTTTTTGACAATATCAGCTATTTTACTACATTTGCAGAGCAGAAAGAGAAGTCTTGGGCAGTATACAATATCACAGAATTGAGAATTGAGCATGATTTCTTGATGGTAAACAAAGTTCTTGTAATTTTTTTTCCTTTTCTTTTCCTGTGTGGGACCCTATCACCCAGGAGGTCTCTTGCAACTGATCTTTTTGTTGCATTAACAGACTTCTTTTTCTGATCACCTGTAAAGTTCTTATGATGCAGTTAATTGGAATAGGACTTCATTTAGAATCAAATGTATTAATTAACCTGATGATAGAAATAGAATGCATTCTTCTGTGCTCTAGTCTTTCATACTCATTATATCCCAAGACTTTTACAAATCTGAACCTGACATTATTTTTTCAGCAGTGACACGCTTACATTCTTGGATAACAGGACTTGTTTTGCAGTTTATTGGTTAAGGCATGACAATTTTTCTTAGCTATTTAAAGAAAGTTTTGTGTTAACTCCCCCTACTTAGGCAAAAATAACTAGAAATTCCCTTCCCATTTCAAGGGAAGTTCCACATTTTCCCTTGTTGTGTGCTGTAGTGGTCTGAACTACAGACAAGGTGGAAAGTTTTTTGGCCTCCGGGTCTGACTACACAGGCAGGAACCATAGGATGCCCCCTGACCCCATTGTTGTTTTTTTTTTTTTTTTTTTCATGTTCATCAAACCAAGACCTATACCAACAATCATTTCAATAAGCAAGTAAAATAGTTCATGAAAGTTAAAAGAAAATCTGTTCTGCTGCATGTAGTTAAAAGTTTTTGAAAGATACCTTAAAGATCTTTTATTATTATTAGTAGTAGTATTTAGGTCTTCTGAGATGGAAAAAGTGAACGCATTTCAGATTATATAATATTACATCTGTATAGATGTTCCCCTTTTCTCACTCCGGTCAACAAATAAGAAAACGTTGTAGAAAATAAAGAGCATAGCTTTATCAGGTTAGGAAATTTGTATTAAGACTGGATAAAAAGCAGCTGAGAATCCACTTAACAGTTTGTTAGTGTAACTGCACAGATCTATTCATCACATTTGTTCACAGATTATATGCTGCTTTCAAATGCTCTCCGCTAATTTACTGTTCAACAGGGATAGTTTGGATTCTGCTCCTCAATATTGAGAGATGAGTTTGTCTGTTTAGTTCTTTTTAATCTTTCTTAGTCCTTGGTGGCACATAAAGAGTCTAAGAGTCTACATTACTTTAATTCCTTGTGAAAATGATGTAGGCTATTTCCTTGGTTTCCATGGGAAGAGGAACAATGCTTCTCCATTTGAGTTCATGAGATACTGAATGATAATGGAATAGAGTAGGAAGTGTTGAGGAAGTCTTGCTGGTTTCCTCGGTAACTGCAGCTAGCTTAAGTTATGTTTATGCACTTTCTTTTTCTGAATATTTATTTATTATTGACAATACCAAGCATTGTTTTGCAGGGTTTCTGCTTTGGATTGAAGGATGTGCTTCTTCACATGGTCCTGTGGGAGAGCAAGTTCTTCTAGCAAACATATTTCTTTAGCATTGTACTATTCAAATTTTACAGAGATTTCGGCTTGTCAATACATCTTTAGATAGCCATCTTATTGCCTTTGTGTGAAACAGTTGTAATTTCAGTGGATCTTGTCTTACTTGAAAAAAAAAGTCTAAAAGAATTGAATACTTCATAAAAAAAATGGTTCAACTAAAATAATGAAAAACAGCAATGTGCTATTTTCTCACTATGGCATAATATCTAGGATTAGTAAGTTACTTTATTATCAGCTGTGGCACTGTGTTAAGGAAAAAAAGGAGCTGATGTTCTTCCATCAGCTTTCTTTCAGTGCTAAACTATGCCATTCTTAAACTTGCTTTTCTGTTGCGCTATCCATGAAGTATATGGATAATCAAACATAAATAGCGTTTCCTCCTCGTTTTATTAGTTTTAAAAACTTTTTGTGGAGATGGGTTAGGTGAGCACCAGGTGGATATGCATGCTAAAATGGAGTTAAGAAAAGGATCAAGTGTGTGTTTATTGAATTTCTAGCTAAGAAAATGGAAGAGTAGAAACAGAAATTTAAGTGTATACCTCAGATATAATTCATAAACATTTACATTAAAATGACTATTTTTTTTCAAATTAGATCTCAGTGTAGTCTAATCCAAAACTCTTTGTGGTGTTACTGTCAGTTTATAGCTTCTACTAGGGGAGTTGTCTGCAGTAAAGTTATGTTCAGAAAGTTTGTGTTGTATTGCAGAGATTTCTGTGACCTCTAGATAGATGGCCACACCTATAGGCTAACACCTTTGACATCTACCTTTTTCCCCCCATAAATTGAAGTAGTAGTGGCATTTGTTACAATGAGGAATAGCAAACAGAGTTGCAAATCATGTTGTGTTAAACTTTCAATGTTTTCTCAATACAAAATAGATAATTATTTTGAGAAAGTCAAGAGCATGGTTAGCACTCAGATTTATAGCAATACTGCCTTAGGGAAACTGTTGCTGAAGAAGGTGACTTCTTTTATACAGGTCTTCATTGTTGAAAAATATTTGTAAGACTGTATCATTACATTAATGTCAAACACAAGTTCAAAAAAGTCACTGATAATTCTTTCCTGAGTACAGCTAAAAGCAAAGTACGTAAATACATGTGTTCCTAATGATAATGGTGTGTTGTATCCTCTTGATAAGACCGGTGCAGAGGAAATTTAGCTTCTACCCATGGGCCACTTAAAATACTCAGACATTTAACAAAATATGTGGACACAACTGGTGCAAATGAAGCCTATTTGCAAAACCCACTAGAGAGACAGATAGCTTCCCTTGAAGGAACCTAGCCTATCTCATGCAAAGGGCTGCTCTGATGATGCAGTTAATACCGTTTAATATTTTTCTCACTGCATTTAGTATATTTAATAAAATTGTGCTTGTAATCACAAATGAAGCAGTGATGAGATAATGAATACTTTTGAAGATGTTTATGCATATGGTTTTGTGCAGCTTTACCACCAGTGATAATTTTTTTTGAGGTGTGGAGTCAACTGCTAAACTCATGGTGTAAAAAAAAAAAAATAAAAAAATCTACATTTCAGTGTTTAGCAAAAAAAATAAGTTTGTTCATACAAAATACAGTATATTAAAATCAGTTTCTTTTTGTCTTATTCATTTAGTGCTTTCTTCGTACTGGTTGTTTGATAGTTACTTGAATTTATGCAAGCTTCTTGAAAAATGTTCCCAGTATATTCTAATTGACTTGAAAAGTTTTACATGGTTCCTTAAATGTACCTTACTTTGGCATAGGAGGATCCTCTCTGGTGTAATTAACGCTTAGTTTCAGCTTCAAATGCTTCAGCAAAGACAACTTGACAGCTTACCACTAAAGCTGCTGAAAGTCCCACTTTTCTTGTGAAGTCTAGTGTCTCTCCTGCTGCTGTAGGAATAGTATGCCGCTCAGATAGAACAAGTTAAAATGCTGGCTACTGATGTACAGGACTTGCAAGCCTAATTTGAAAGTGAGTAGCTGTTATGCATGACTGACATATTAGCATATTTATTCCCATAACATGCATTCTGAAGTTATTGAATGTGCCTTGAGAAAGTGTAGCTATGTATCTTGGTAACAAGCAGCAGTATATTGTCTGCACTATAGCATCAGTGAAAAATGTTTGCAACATCTTCATTTGTTCTTTTTTTTTTTTTTTTTTCTAACCTACTCCTTCTTAGGAAAAGATTGGAAGTCTAGTCTTGTAGCTTTAGCTGCCTTGTTTTTAATTTTTAAATCTATCCAACTCACAGCCTGTAAGGTAAAACCTTGTGCAATTTTGAACTGGAAGAATCTCTTAAATGTCACTTTGGGAGTAACTTCTACTCAGGCTTTCAATATGACAATAGTTTTGCACATACTGTAAAAGGAAAACTGTATTAATTGGAGCGTATAAAGGGAAAAATGTTTTTAGGACAGACATCATTTGAATGTGCTCTCCAGTTTCACTTTACAGCTCAGTACTTACCCCCTGAGCGAAAGGATAAGAATGGTCAAAGAAGGGAGGCAGCATTCAGCTTCAGACTGCTCATTTTCATTAAAAGTTACCGATAGTTAAATTGTATGTGTCTCACACACCACTAGAGTGTCTGGACAGTGCCACTGCATGCTACCATTTTTACTCTGTGCTACAATTTAACGACCAGGCATATTTAAACAGAACTTGGCAGAATCAATTCTCTTGGTTTAGTTAAATAATTCTACTTTCTGCTCTAAACAATATGAACAAAGATGAACTGTCACATTCTCCTAACCCTCAAAAGTATTATGTATGAAAACTCAGTCCAGGTACAAAAAGATAAGTTCAGCAGGATGTTTCTTGAACATGATAGCAGTTTGCTCTTGTTTGGTCTTGACGCCTGAATAAATTCATGTTTACACTTTAAAAACAACAACAACAAAAAACAATAAAAAAATTTCGTTCAATATGACTAAGCTGCACTTTATGAGATTTTAAAATCTTTTTTCTGCTATCTTTAAATAATTGTTAAATACTATTGAAAATGGAGCTGTAAAGCTAGTCTTTAAATTGGAAGACTGCTTGAAAATAGCACCCTGAGAGATTTCAATTTGATAAAGTATGGCTCTTCAGCAAACTAACCTTCTGAAGTATGTATGAATTGGAAATTCTTACATATTATACAACAGTGACATAAATCACCATGTTGAACATAACGGGTTTGCATGTTACACTAAGAGATGTCTGAAAAACCTACAGATCCTTTTTATCAAACTCTAGAATTCCCCCCCCCAAGGATTACTGTTCGGTCTTGCTTTCTCTCGTGCTAGGCATTGCAAATTGTTGGGTAAGTTGATCGTAAATTAACTTTTTATTTATTTATTGTTTTGACTCTACCAGTGAACATTTTCAGGTCCAAAACATATTTCTGGCCTATATAGTTGTTTTTATGAAATCTATATTTGTTTGCTTTATAAAATTGTGTGTGTTTATATATACATTTTATCTCTGTATCTATTTCATTTTTTATTTCCATATTTGCTAGTTGAAGATGGCATATCCATGTATCAAAATATTTTTTCATCATAGAGACTCTTTTCCCTGGTGTTTTAGTTCTGCACTTCTGCTTTTTATCTTTCCTGTGCCTGATAGGTGCAGACAGATAAACAATATGAAATTTTCCTTGCCATTCAGTCCATTAGACTCATTATGTATTCCCTTCTGGAAAGAGCCTTGGGCATCAACACCAGTTGCTCATGGTCTTTTTAGAGCTGTTGGCTCTTGATATGAAAGACCTATTTTTTAATGATGCAGTTCTGTTGCATATCCAACAGATATACAACTTTTTTACTTCAGGAAATGAAAACTTGCCTATGTGAGATGTTTCCTTTCTCTTAAGGGAATGTATCTTGCAGTTTTCTTTTTTTGTTTGTTTGTTTTTTAAGTGAAATCTGTTTTTATGAAACTTCGTTATGTTACTAGTCGAAAATTAATCAGGAGTTTAATTCACTGATAATGGAATTACAGCAATAAGCAGAAGCTGAAGTTTGAAATTCTTTTATTTGATTTGCCACAAAGTAAGCACCAGTTTGGGAGAGGCTTCAGCTTTATCCTACCAAGTATAGTGAAGAATACTGACACCAAACGTTTGCACTTACAAGGGAATTCTCTTGTTGAACTTTCTGATTTTTGGGGGGAGAGGAAGAGAGGAGAAGAAGGAGGACAGGGTGGGACAGATATGTATGATAGAGCCTGGAAAATAAATCCTCATTTTTGTTGCACTTCTAAAATGAACCCGTCAATCATATGCAACTTTACCTGCACTTAGGTCTCATTTATGGGAACAAGATAAGTATGTAGGAATCCTCTTTTACATTTTATTATAGAAAAAGTTTAATATGTCTGTAACATCTGTTTTGGCATAGATATTGGCATGGAGATGGTAGCCAAAGGAGTTATAGTTAGGTGTTGTTTAAGTGCTTTTATAATTTTAAATACATATACAAATATACTTTGAATAAATATACAGTAATTAGCAAACTGTCTTCCTTGTAAATTAGGCATCACAGCTTAATATAGTTTACAGTGGTATCAAGAGTAGCATGTTTTTTTTTTTAATAGGCAATGTCAGCCTCAATTATTTTGAATGCACATTTCTAAAGAAGCGTGCACATTAAAACATTAAATGGAGCAATGTGTAAATAGTTCAGATAATTCGTATCTTCACGTTACTGCTAATACGTTCATATTCCCATTGGGTAAACAATTGTGACTGTCATAAAAATGAACAAAAGGAAAATGATTCTAACAAAACTTATGAAGTTAATTCATGAACTGTATTTGGCCATTGAAAGGTTTAGATAACATTTGCATTTTTGTTTGCCTGCTGTGTACGAACTTTTTAACTCCTGAGCTTGTTACATATTTTGAAATCTCATTTACTCCCGTTGTGTCTTCTGTGAAATGCCATAATCATGAAGAAAGTCCATTGATTTAATGAGTAGCACAGAAAGCATAGAGGAAATAGTTTAAGACATTGATGAAATCGATGTGCAGATTTCTTTAACTGACAGAGCTTTGGGAACATGGAGTGATTTAAAATGAGCAGCTTTCAACAATTTCCATACTGTAATGTAATACAGTGGATATATTCATGCTGTCCTGCTTGCCCAAAGGAAAAGTTAAGGGAAAGAGTTTTACAAATATATAGTATAATCACTTCCATGTTATGCTTTTTTTTTTAGATTTCATTCAGTGATCTATTTGCAGTAAATTAATCATCACCATTTGATATTGTTGGAATCAGATTTCAAGATTCCCAAGCTTTCTTCAGCAGACAGTAACAGCCTGAATTCTATGAGGATTGAATATGTATTTTCCATTAAAGTACTTTCCAGAGACAATTTGGATTAGCATTCTCAAAGGCATGTGTTATGAGGTTAAAGGTTGTGTTAGGAGCTCTGGAGGTTGATACTGATGATACTGTATGTCTCTAGACTTTTATATTATCATTATCTTATCGAATATTTCAGTGTGTCCACTCGGTGCTGAAGTAAGGCTGCTTTTCTGTTCCTTCAGGTGTGATAGTCAGTACCTGATACAATTCTAAATACAGTAACATGAACTGGACAGTTCTGCTGGTTAGTTATATTAGGTATTGCAAATGGGAGGCGTCATGTTTTTTGTTATTCATTCAGAAGCTTTATTCTTAAACTTTCAAAAGTCTCAGTCCTTCCTGTTCTCTGATTTTTGACTATATTTTCTTTTTGTATTGAATGTATCAGGCAGTACCGGACTGGCAGGTTTCAGTGGTCAGCTGAAGCATTCTATTTTGGATGATAAACCATGTCTGTGTCAGATTATATACTTCACTTTCAATGTAAAACTGGTCTTTTAACTTCCCCAGGTGTCTTATCTTGATATTTAATGGATAACAGGTGTAAATAAGCAGCAGAGATTGGTTTAAAAGCTACTGCACAAAAGCATGATTTCTATAAACATTTGGCTATCTTCCAGCCTAGGAGAGGTGATTTGAGAGAGAAGAGATCGACTTGTCAAGGAAACATAGGAGATCTAACCCAATAAAGAAGACAACCAGAGTCTTGTCCAACAGAAAGACAATAAAAAGCAGAAACTGGATATGGTCTATTTCACTGTTTCCAAGTCCTCAGTAGGAGTTGGGGATGGCCTGGCAAAAGAATAAGTCTGCTGTCTTATGCTCTGGCAAGCTGTATCTAAAGACAACAGAAGGTTACGCCTAAATATATTAATCATCTATGAGATCTGTTAGTTTGAAGTGAACTGTGGGCTCTTGTACCTGTGTGTTTACCATTAAATAGAAAGAGACAATAAGAAGTGCATTTTGAGAAGCTGTGGCTTCTGTCACAGCCGTCTCTCAGGTAAAAGAAGAAAGCAAAGCAGCTTTATTTCTCTTGCGTCTACAGAAAGATACATACATGTCTTTTATTTCTGAAGCTACTGAACGTCCTGCAATTTCAGTGTTGTGGATGGTATCAAGTCCTTTAATTTCTCTAACACAGTGCAAACTGATGTTGAAGAATAGCTGAGAAAGTGTGGGATAGAGGAGTGGACAGTAAGGTGGGTTGAGAACTGGCTGACTGGCTGAGCTCAGAGAGTGGTCATCAGCAGAGCAGAGTCTGGCTGGAGGCCTGTGACTAGCAGTGTTCCCCAGGGGTCGGTGCTGGGTCTGGTCTTGTTCAACATCTTCATCAACGACTTTGATGAGGGAATATTGTCTGCCCTCAGCAAGTACGCCGATAACACAAAGCTGGGAGGAGTGGCTGACACGCCAGAAGGCTGTGCTGCCATTCAGTGAGACCTGGACCGGCTGGAGAGATGGGCAGGAAGAAACCAAATGAGATTTAATAGGAGCAAGTGTAGAGTTCTGCACCTGGGAAGGAACAACCGGAAGTATCAGTACAGGCTGGGGGACGACCTGCTGGAGAGGAGTTCTAAGGAGAAGGACCTGTGGGTCCTGGTGGACGATAGGTTGACCATGAGCCAGCAGTGTGCCCTGGTGGCCAAGAAGGCCAATGGGATCCTGGCATTCATTAGGGGGAGCATGGCCAGCAGGTCAAGGGAGGTGATCCTCCCCCTCTACTCTGCCCCAGTCAGCCCTCACCTGGAGTACTGTGTCCAGTTCTGGGCTCGCTGGTACAAAAAAGACGGGGATCTCCTGGAAAGAGTCCAGCTGAGGGCCACAAAGATGATACGGGGCCTGGAGCATCTTCCTCCCTACGAAGAAAGGCTGAGCGACCTGGGTCTGTCTGTTCAGAAGACTGAGAGGGGATCTCATCAATGTGTATAATAGCTGAGGTGTGGGAGACAGAGGGATTTGGCCAACCTCTTTTCAGTGGTTTGTGGGGACAGGACGAGGGGTAACAGTCACAAGATGGAGCACAGGAAGTTCCGCACCACCACGCGAAAGAACTTCTTCACGGTGAGGGTGCCGGAGCACTGGAACAGGCTGCCCAGGAAGGTTGTGGAGTCTCCTTCTCCGGAGATATTCAAGGCCCATTTGGGCGCCTACCTGGGCAGCCTGCTCTGAGGAGCCTGCTTTGGCAGGGCGGTTGGACCCGATGATCTCTTGAGGTCCCTTCCAACCCCTACGATTCTGTGATTTTGTAAATCCTGGTTTAAACATTAAATGAAGTAATTATAAAAGAAGACACTAAGTGCCTCCTCATGCTCTTCTATGGATCTTGGATGTTGGGTTAGGTTTCAGCTCTAGAAATGAACAGCTGACTCAAAAAAAAAAAAAAAAAAAAGTCTAAAACATGGGTTTCACTTGAGAAACTTTGATTATACATGTATAAAACCCCTTGAATCATCAACAGTGTCAAACATAGTGTTTCCTACCTTGGATTACTGATAGCAAAGGACATATAAATACTATGTGAATATCTTTTTACTCTTCATATTACACTAATTAATGTTTTATCAACTATAAACTTTTCCCTTGTGGCTTTGTTCTGTTGCATTATGGTAACTAAGTTGAGTTAGTTCTCTTTATAGAATACTCTGGTACAAGTAAGGCACAGGTTTTTTTCACCCTAATATAACTTTTCAAGATCAGCTTCTCCTGAATTTTATCTCACCTACAAATATTAATGTTAACATTTCAGAGCCCTATTTGTGCTAGCATTTTGTCAAGACTTTCTGAATTTCATGTCTCTTGTTCCCCTCCCCTCAACCCTTTTATCAGTAAACCAAGGATGAAAAGCCAAAGTTTTTTCATAAAAATTTAATCAAGTTATAGTCACACTGATAGTTAATAAGGTAATTTCTGAAGATGTAAAATATTGCTTTTTATGGGTGATAATGTGTAGAATGGCTCCCTAAGAATCCTGAGGAGTCCCACCCAAGTATTGTGAAGTAATTAAAATTATTTTAAAAGTAGTAAGTAATACTTATTAAAAAAAAGTAATTTAAAAGTATAATTTTTTTAAAAAAAGTATTTAAAAAGTCATCGATGTAAAACTAATTATGGTATATTTCTTGAAGATGAATAGGCTTTAGAATTAAAAAAGTATAAATAAAAGTAATAAGCAATTTTAAAAAGTAATTAAAAGTATTTTGAAGTAATTTAAAAAGTAGTATTTTATATCAAATATGAATAATGCAATTTAAAAACTAATAGAATGGAATAATTTAGGAAAGAAGTTGGAGAATAATGTCTTGGTAACTTGATTGGGCCATTGTTCTGGTAAGGTGCTAATTGCATTTTTTCCATCTCTGTTTGCAGAATTAAGGTCCAAGCAGGTAGATGATCAAAGAAACAACATGAAAATACTAGATGCTTATATGGCTTTTACTGTTCAGCTTTACTGATATACAAAATAAAATACTAATGTTTAAAATACAATGAAGTATATTATGGCTGTATGATCAAATAGAGACAAAATTATTGGTCTTGCTGATGGACAGTAGTAAGTATAAGTAGAGACATCGTGAATGTCTGTGGTTATCTCTGACAAGTAGTATGAGTGCTGCCATAATCCTATGTCATGGCCACAGAAAATCGTTGTGAGTTGTTAATACCTCTATTTTACTTGTTGCAGTAGGATGTTTACTCTAATATTGTTAGTCACGGTACTAACAAAAATATATCATAACACAGAAAGTAACAGTAATGTAGGAATAAAATATTTGAAGAAAGAAATTCACTTATTTTGCAAATATTCTCATCAGTCTTTGTTGTTAGAGAAAGTACAAATGATTGTTCCTTTTCTGCTTGTCCTGGTTTCAGTTAGGACAGGGTTAATTTTCCTCCTAGTAGCTGGTGGAGTGCTGTGTTTTGGATTAGGATGGGAAGAGTGCTGATAAGATGCCGATGTTCTGGTTGTTGCAGAGCAGTGCTTGTACCAAGCCAAGGACTTTTCAGCTCCTCGCTCCATCCTGCCAGCGGGCAGGCTGGGAGTGCAGCAAGTGCTAGGAGGGGACAGACCCAGGACAGCTGACCCAAACTGGCCAAAGGAGTGGTTCCATGCCATCTGACGTCATGCTAAACAATATATAGGGGTGGCTAGCCGGGATGGGGGGGCTGGCTGCTTGGGGATAGACTGGGCATCGGTCAGTGGGTGGTGAGCAATTGCATTGTGCATGACTTGTTTCATGCACGCTGTTATTATTATTGTTGTTGTTGTTGTTTTCTATCTTATTAAACTGTCTTTATCTCAACTCTTGCTTCACTTTTCTGTTTCTCTCCCCCATCCCAGAGAGGGAGGGGGGAAGGTGAGCGAACAGCTGTGTGGTATTTAGCTGCTGGCCAGGTTAAACCACAACACTGCTGTATTAAGAATGACCACTTTTCAAAATAAGATACTATTTTACCTAAAATGTATACATATAAATACACTCATGCCTGCTAGTGAATATAATAACCCTTGACCTATATTGGGGTACTTGCTATATCACTGCAGTTATATAGACAGTTACTATATAGACATGGGTTCAGATTCAAGAATATAGTCAATACATAGATGTAAGGTAAGTTCTCCAGTGTAGTATTGTTTAAAAGGTATAGCATGTAACTACATTATGGACCTTACCATGACCTCAGTGCTAGTTCACTGTTCCATATTAAACTCTGTGTAGAAAAAGGTGACTGTAGTATGTTTGCTATGATAAACAGTTTGTTCTAAGTACCATTGAAACACAGCTAAGTATTATAAAAAGTACTGTCATAATGCATGTCTTTATTGCTAGCAAAAATAAAGAAAGAAATCCTAGGAAGCATAAATTTAACTTATAAATTTTATCACAAATGTGTTATTTGAATTACCTTTCCCTACTTACTGCTTTGGATTAAAAATATATAGTGTGGGACAATGTGAAAATGTCTAAAAATAGACCAAATATATATATAAGGAACTGTAAGCATTTGAAAACACAAGTTTAAATTTGTTTCTAGCTTCTGGGTGAGATTTTGCTCTCATCTAAGTTGGTATAATTTAACTCAAGTTAGTACAGTGAATCCAAATTTACACTGGTTTAATTGAGGACAGATGTAGCCTCCTATTTTCAAAGTTGAAAATAACATATTTGGAAAAGCCTATTCCTGTCAGAGAGCCAAACCAAACTTTATCAGAAGTAGAGAGACCTGCTACATTTCAAGAAATGTGAAGACAAATATATGCAAAAGCATGTCATTAATGTAAAACTAATTACGGTATATTTCTTAAAGAAAGATGAATAGGATTTGGAATTAAAACAGAAAAACTGTAGGGAAAAAACTGTAGGGAATTTTCTGGACTAAAGGTCAGATGCTGTTTAATCGAAATGAAGTCCTGTCAAAACTCCCTGTGTCAAGGCTTCCTCTTGGTAGGACCAGATGTGCATATACAATTCTTATCTAATGTTAACAGCAGTTATAGGTTGAGCAAAAATTTGATTGAAGCAGCTTCTTATTTTGGAGAAGACGTTATTGTTTTTATATGGTCCTCCGTAGCACTTCCAGGTTTTTTAGGCATCTGTTCAGGTTTATAATACCACGTAAACTTAGTTTGTATAACTGACTGCACGAGTCGCAAGATGGGTAAGTGATGTTGGAAAATTCAGTAAAAATGATCAAACTTATTACTTACTTGGGGAAATAATTTCTTAAAAGATGGGAAAGGAAATGTGGACTCATGATTTTGTATGTCTTCCATTGATTTCAGCAGATGTGTTTACCCATAATATTAATTACTGAAATTCTATTTGCTTTGCACTATTGAGAGACACAAATGATTGTTTAATGTGAAGGATCTGATAACTTCATTTCTTAAATTTCTCTCTCTCAAATTAATTAGATCTATGAATGAGCCAGTGTTCTGTGAGAACTAAAAAAAATGAAAATCAATTGCAAATTTTGTTTGAAATACTGCCTGCTTTCCTAGTAATATATATATAGTATATTGTCTATCGTATCGGTCTATGGATAATTGCATTTTTTTCTAGAAAACTTTTTTAGTGTTTTCATGTTTAGTGTTTAGCCATGCAGAGACTTGATTTTTGTTTTCTTTTCCTCAAAATATATATATATATATTTGTGATGGTACAAAATGTTTTTTAATGTGACTATTACTGCAATGAAATCTCCATTCAGTATTTCACTAAACATCAGGTAGAAGTAAAGAAGACTTGATTGAGTGGGAGGTATATTTCAGCTTTATTAATTGTGTTGGAAAAGCACAATCAAAACTGTTTCAACTTTTTTTTTGTCCTACTGTGCTAGAGTATTTAACCAGGTTAAGCTAGTCTTCTACAAGAAGTATTTCATTTTATAAGGAAAGCATTGTATTACTGTCAACATTTTCCTTGAAAATCAATAGATATTGTAACAAATAAATTAACATAGTAAATTGCAAAATATTTCTTTTAAGAAGCATTTTGAAATAGTAGCATGAAAAGAGTATAAATCTACTGCTAATATTATGAAATATCTTGACAACATAATGGTTTCAATTAACTGTGATTGGAAATTTAACTTGCAGTGATGTAAAATGCCATAGAACAGAAGTAGGATATCTTAGTGTTCTGACAGGTATATAATACGGCTTCTTAAGTTATGTCTATGTAAGGCAAAACCTGGAAAATTGCTTCTAGGTGGAGCCAGCAACATTTGACTTTTCTAAATGACATTTTATTTGGCAATATTCTATTTCTTAAACAGTAAATCCACTGTAGCTTGTTCAGCTGGATGATGACTACAGAGCACTGAGCCATCACCTTTTATATCATTGACTTCATTATTCATTTCCTCTCCAGTATAATAGTCAGGAGTATGATGGTTAAAATGTCTGTACTTACATCGCCTATAGTAGGACACTTGTTATATTGACAAAAACTCTCTTCCCAGAAGAGTTTATTTCTAACGTCAAAAACAGTTACCTAGTATTTCAAACTTTTTTTTTTTTTTTTTTTTTTTACTATCAAGATATAGCAATGAAGACTTCCACCTTTGATACAAGCAAACCCTTTACATTATTCAGTACTACCCTCTTTGCCATTTTCAAATTGCCAAACATTTTTAGTCTAGAATGAATCTTTGCAAAGTGTTGCTGTCTGGTCTGACCAGAAGCAGGACAGGCTCTGTCACAGATTTCAGTTTGGTTGAGACAGTCTGATAAAAATTCTGAGATTCTGGAACTATCAAACGGTAGAAAGAAATTGGAGATCTCAGTATGCCATCTGATCTCCCTGCCCCAAAGTAAGGTCAGTTCTATTTTGTTCCTGATGTTTAGTTGTGTAATGTGTTCCTGAAGATATCTGACAAGGATTGCAAGGACTCTTTAGCAGTCTAAGCACTGAGTCCTTTAAATTTTGAAGTCTTTCCTAGTGTCTAGTCTGAATTATTCATGCTTTCATTTGAGCTTGTTAGTACTCTTCCTGTTCATTTTGACTATGGCCTTGATTATGGCATGCAGATAGTTCCTTTTTGTTGTTGTTGTTTTTGTAGCATCCGTTTGCATTTTAAAGACAGTCGCCATGCATATCCTGAATTCTCGGTATTTTTGTTAGTTGTTTCTTCAGTGCTTTTTGCTGATTTCTGTTTTGTCATTATCTTTCATTAAGTGGAGATTCCTGTAGGTGAGTAGGATGAAAAGACAGTTTTCCAGTTCTATAGTTTTTTGTTTATTTTTTAATAGTTGAACATCACTAATTGGTGGAATACTTTGTGATCTCATATCACTTTTCACATCATTTTCTACATTTCATGAGGAAAAGTGACCTGGTCTGTTGTATTCTGTTGTGGACAGACGTGTATGTCACATGTCCTCCCAGATACCTCAGGGACCAATTGTTTCTTTCAGTCTTTCTATGGGAGTAGAAATTAAACTCTTTGCCTCCTAATTCTCAAGTCTTGATCCTCCCTTTTGCATTCTATTTCATAAAGAAAGGTAAAATAATTCATCCACCCTCCCTCTGATTTTAAGCATTTCATTCATCTTCCATAAAATTTCAGACCTTCTAATGAGTATTTTCTGTAAACTAAGCCTTTCTGGCCTTTTATTTCTTTCTGAAAGCTAATTTGGGTGCTTAAAGCTGCATCACTGATTTCAACTGTTGGCCATCTCATGCAACTTACCCTTTAGGAAAGAGAAAACATAATTTCACAAATCTTAAATGTCACCTGAATTTTCATTTCAGTTTCATCTAATATCCAGTCATCATTAATATCAGAGCATTAATTCCCTAAACCTTTACTTCTACTGAAAATCAGCAGTCGTTCTAACTTTGTGCTTTCCTGAAAGCAGAAGGGAAAACCAGAATTTTTTTTTAAATACTTCTGGATGTTAATACAGAACAAGTGATAAAGTTGTTTTGTATGTTTCCATTTTAACACAAACACTTAAGTTAGATTTGAGTTTGGAGAAGGGTAGTGTGTTCAACAAATTGAACAAAATCTTTTCTTCTGAAATGCAGAGTGTTTCACAATCATGATATACTGGCTGAAAGAAAGGAAAAAAAGGGGGGGGCGGGAAAGAATCAAGTTTCATAATAAAATCAGTTCTTTCCCCATATATATTTCTTTTTCTGCTCTTAGAATATGGAGTCTTAATTTATTTGTATAGCTGCTCATACATTTGTCGTATCAGTCTTATTTAACAAATGTTGGGTGGGCGTGCTATTCAAATCTAACTGAAAGTTAGAGTTTCAAGCCCTTGTGTTTTACTGATGCCCTGAAGAAAAATAAGGTCACTGATACTAAGTTGAAAGAAACCTTGTTTAGGAAATGTATATAAAAACTATTATAAGATTTTCACAGTGTCTTTTATAAGTCAGTTACGTCTTGCTAAGCACTACATACACAGAAGTACACAGTTATTTTCTGCAGAGCTTTCAGTTTGAATAAGTAGGACAAATAAAAGATGGAAAAAGTTGTCTTCTTTCAAAAAAGAAATATGTATTTTATTGATCTCATTGTTAAAGAAAGATATCTATTTCTGCAGTCTAGTAACTAGCATTGTAGCCTAATTCTATTGTTCAGATAAATAATTCTTCAGTTGTCCCTTGATGTGGTATTTGACCTCATTCAGGTTTCCAGTTTGTTGTCATTTGTTTTTGATTGAAGTGTGAGGATGTCTGTTGAAGAACTAAGTGACTTTTCTCATCATAAGAAGACATTTTAATTAATTTATTTTTACTTTGTACATGGAGTTGGAATGATACAAAAATCACACCAAATTTAATGTTGGTCACAGTTAAAATAGCATCACAAAGGGAAAAAAAATCAAGAAAGACAACAAAATAATCCTTCAAAAACCTTCAAAATCATCAAGTGTGATTATCAATCTGACCTACCAAGTTCCATCACTAAACCATAGTGCCATGTCCACGTGTCTCTTAAATATAGTGATTAAATTCCATCTCATCAGGGCTGGAATTTAAAATTCAGTCTCTTCAGGGATGGGAGCTCCAACTTCCCTGGGCAGCTGGCTCAAATGCTTGACCACTCTGACTGTGAAGAAATTCTTCCTGATATACAATCTAAACCTCCCTTGGTGCACCTTGAGAATAGTATCACTCTTTGCTGTCACAGCTGCCTATATTTTCTCTACACTGATGAGATACTGGTTTGTCTAGTCCAATCCAAATATCTTGACCGAATATTTGCAGTTCTCAAGGGAGATAATTCTGTAATTTGGTAGGCTGCAACAAAGAGATGGGTTCATAATCTCCATTCTGAACTGTAGGCTATTTTTTTCTGCTGGCTAAGAAATTTAAATGTTTTCTAGACCATGTTAACTAGCAGATTTAGTTATTTTTTAGTTAATGTTTTTTGTTTTTGTTGTTATTGGCATGAGGCTAAAGCATTGATTCCATAACAAATTACATGTGCAAAAATATTTGAAAATATTTTCTTTAGACTTCTTATGGAGATAAAATTTTTTAAATTTGTTTTGAAAACTGAGTTCACTGAGTTTGATCCCAGATTTTCTGTGCAAAATGCTTGCTTTGCTTACAACCTGACTTTAAAGTTTAACAACTGATGAAGAATGAATACTTTAGAAGCATTTTTATTACATAGTCTTGGTGCAATAGCTGTGTATGATTTATCTCCTGAACACAGGGAAATGTCAGAAAACTAATACATGATTTTGTAATCAGGTAGAATGTTTTAAATTGCAAAAAGGACAAATCAAGGGTGTAAAAATAAATACAATAGAAAACATTATGGAACGTTTTATGCATTATTTTTTAGTTTTCACTGTTTCATGTTGAACTATTGTTCAACAATATGATTTGTTATCAACCGGTGTGGTAGATAATAATGGATATTTCCAAAGATCTTGGTAGCTTTTTATTTTGTTTTGCAGCAGTCTAATATCATCTTCAATAGACATACAGTGTGCTCAGTCTGAAACATTGAAATAACGGCTGGAAGAAATCTGATAGTTGTAAGAGCAGGGTCAGGGCAAGGAGTTCGTTAATATTGATGTCTTCATTTGCAGCAGTGATTATGCTTCCCAGTCAGTCTCTACCTAGAATGGTCATGCAAAGAGATGGACTATTGAATAGAATAGACTTAAAAATTGAATAAGGTTGTCTAATGTATTCTGATGCATCAAGAACAAAAACCTCCCTAGCAAATTTCAGTAACAAAGAATTACAATGAAAAATATTTTAAATATAATTTCATAAAACAGAGTCATAGAATTGTTTGTGTTGGAAGGGATTATAAAGATCACTTAGTTTCAGACCCCTCTGATATTGGCAGGGATGCCACCCATTAGACCAGGTTACCAAAGCCCTAACCAGCATGGCCTTGAACACCTGCAGGGATGGGACATCCACAACTTTTCTGGGCAACACGTTCCAGTGCCTCTCCACACTCATTGTGAAGAATATCTTCCTAATATCTAATCTAAATCTATCTTCTTTTACTTTAAAACCAACACCCCTTGTCCTATGCAAATGCTAAATGTCACATTGTCTTTAATAACAAGGCATTTGAAAGGATAAATTTTAACTATAGTATATATGGTTTTAACTATAATGTATGATTAAATAGTTATGGCAGTATATTTAGGACAACTTCTAATCAGAAAGACCTGTCTGCCTATACTGTTATTTTTGATTGTCCAGAATGAATTGTGATTAATTCTTTTTATAACTAAGATTAGGTATTTTGTAACTCCTTATGCCCGTAGATCTTTCTTCAACATTTCATTTAGCTGATAGTTCATTCAGATGACGGAAATTGAAAATATAGTAGCATTAGGCAAGGAAATTCATGCTGGTAGCACTATGGCAAGCTTATTTCTTTACCAAACCTTGAGGTACTTAATGGTATAAAACGAGTATCTCTAGAAGCAAAATGATCAGAACTTTCACAGAAGCATTGCATTGCAGAAATATTTTGGATTCATGCTCAAAACAGGTTCTGAGTCATCAAGTCCTGTTGCCTTGCATTATTACAAACCTATCCTCTCTGTAACTGGCTTAAGTTTCCATCAAATATTTAATGACAGTAATTCCCTGCCCATGCTTTCCAAGTGTCCCAGCGTTTATTTTGCTGCAAGAGGTGTAATTCTAGCATTTCACTTTTCATTTTCTAACCATTCATTCTTTTCATGTGACTTTTTACTGTCAGATAAGTCCCCATCTTTGCTCCAGGCTGTCATTTTATTCTTCTGCGTAACATCTCTGAGCTTTTTTTTTTTTTTTAACATTTCTTTTAACACAATTTCGTTTCGTTTTATGTCATGTCTTTTGTCTTTTTTTTTTTTTCTCTTTTAGAATACCATTTTACTAATTTCTGTTTATTTTGTTGTTTGTAGAAGCTTCTGAATTGTTTTTATGCTGAACATGAACATTTACAGATGGTAGTACATTTGTAAACATTGGAAACGCTTGTCCTTGTCTCAGGTGGATATGGACATGGGGAAAGGTGGTTTGTTGTTTACTAGAACAGCAATACTTGATGGCTTAGGGAAGACTAACAGTTAGTGATTACTGGAGGAAAAGCCTAGGTGTATTTCTCCTAGGTTGTGCGTGTGCACATTTGCTGTAGAGAATGGAGGTTCTGCTGACAGGGATGCCACCCATAGTGCCAGGCCGCATGGATTCTGAGAGACCTTTGCAAGGCTCGTGGCCCATTGCACAGAAGCCCTGTGCCACCCTAGCTGCTCTGGTAGCTTGTGGGCACCAAGGAAAGGCAGACTCTGGTTTCAATAACTACATAGTAGTGGAACCATGTAAAACCTAAGTGTATTTTTTCCTCCTCAGACTAATTTGTAGAATCCTATGCAATTTTTAGAATTTGATGATTTATTTCCTTTCCAGTCTGATTCCACATCCACATTTTCTTTTTATATATTGGTTATTTATTTTCCAGTTGTGACCAGCTGGAGCATCATATCAGCTTCAGCTCCTGCATTACCATTTTTTTTTCCTAGCTTGAAAAAAAAAGTCAATATTTTCAGCCTGTTTACTTGCCCCTCTTAATATTAGAAGAGGAAAACGTAATAGAAGTTAAACCATCAAAAAGATTCTTAAAATTAAAATCTTATGGTGTCACAGTGCATTTTTGATTTCTGATTAGCATTAAAATTTTATTACGTTTCTGAGTTGGCAAAAAGTTTTCCCATTATGTTGAGTACATCTGAATCTTGCTTACTGCGAGATCTGCATCTCTGCTTACTGTGGTGAAACTAAATTGGGCTTGTTTCTTTTGATTTTCAAAGTTGAGGTAACAGATGCAAATAAAACTGTATTTAAACCCTCGACTAGGAAATGACATTAAGACAGGCTATATTCATGGCTCACTGATAGATGGATGTGTGCATTCATATCTATGTGAAGAATCTCCATGTATATATAATGTAATATAATGTATTTATAATGTCTATTATATGTGTAATATGTATATATGTATAGAATTATATGTATATATGATATGTATATTTTAATATGTATATGTTATAATATATATATATTATATAAAGAGTATCTCTTGTTTAAGGCTGGGAATAATAGGGACTGACTGCCGCTTACATGCTATGCAGCCTCTAACGCTAATATTGCTTGTCCTTAGTTCTCCATTTGTAAGTGGAAATTATTACTAACTTGCCATCTTCCAAATTGTTTTCATGCCTATGTACAATGTAAAATGTTTACTGGGGAGGGATGATACAATGTAGGACCTAGAAAGATACGGCCCCTACATGCTAAATAATAGAACATATGCTACGAAATTTATTCTACCCTAAAAATGTAGACACTAATGTATCTAATGTAAACAGGTACCCACAGCTGTAAACAGAGGTGAATATTTCATCATAGTCTCTTCATTAGAAAACAGAACATAACTTGAATAAAAACAAACTCAATATCTCCCATATTAAAGCATATATTTAATTGCAGGTAGGGTATTTTACTTCAAAGCTCACTGTTAGCACATAGTGCCACATGAGAAATAAACATTTTCCTGTGCCCGCCTAATAAGTTCAACTCAGAAGAAGAATTTATTAGTGTGGTTGTGTGCCTAAAAATAAGTCTAAAATCTTAAAGGATGGTGTGCCTTCCTGAGTCCTGAGTCAGGGCAAAACTCATTTGCAACTTAGGTTATAATCATGTCTCAACATGCCCAAATATTCAGAAGAATCTCAAGTTGTCAAAATAATATTATTTCAGTTTTCTTTCTGTGAATCAGAAGGTACACCACTTACCTTATACTTTCCTTGTAGTGAGATTAGACTCAACAATGAAGGAAGATAGACTTCCATCTGTGATGTACAATATCTCTCATCTTTAGTCCTCAACACGTTACTGCTCATGTAAAGCATCATTTATCAAGTTGGAGTAACTCCAATTAAAAGGTAGTTAAATTCAGTTTATTTAACCATTTCAGAGGTAGCTGGCAAATAAACTAAATAAAATAAAAATAAAATCAATGAGTTATTCTGTGCCTTAAAAATCCTAATTTTGTCTGATTTTTATGGGAAAAAAAAAAAGTTTCAAGGAAAAATTGCTATCCCTTGTCACCCTTGTGAGACAAAACAAAGATGCATGGGAAGGTGTAACCACCCATACAAGCTGCACTGTGATTTGTATTGGAGTCATATTGAATTGGTTTTTGAAAGTAGTCTACTTAGAAAAGATGGCTAGGAATATATTTCCAAACATTTTTATCATATAGCCAACACAGAATGTCTTTATATGAAAAACAAGTAGCTAGTGCACCTCATTTCTAATATGGAGAATAGGTGGGGACAGACAGCAAATGAAAGCTGTTCTTTAAGACTGTTTTGTTGACACAGAACAAAAGATACAAAAGTGATGGTCTTTTTTTTTTTTTTTAATATCTCTAGATCCTTATACACCCCTTTCCTGTCCACAAAGCATTATAAATGATATGAAATAGAAATAAATCTTAATTATGTATATCCCTGGGTGTAAGGAATTGATGTTGATTTAACTTCATTGACATTTAGTTTAGTTTAATTATGGAAAGTTTCTCTTGTTAACCAACAGAGTATACCTAGTTGACTCATTTTCTTGCTGTGATAGTATGCAGCAACTTTTTTATTTTGTTCATTCTCTTGATGTTAGTTTACCCATGGTCTTTAGGGAAATCCCTATTAAATAATTCTGCAATATTTTTTCCAGAAACAAGCAAAGTCTTACTTTTTTGTCTAAGGTCACAAACACCAATGAAATTGATTTGCTTTTACTGTGGCAGTAGCATAGCTGAAATATATTGGATTGGATTTGCTTTGGAAATGCTACCTTAAATTCTTATGAAATCAGGAGTGATGTGACATGACTAAATCACACAGTTTTGAAGTTCCAGAGGGAAGCTGCAGCACCCACACGTGGATGGTATGTGAGAACAGAAGGCAGAAGCTAATGAAAAAGTTAATGCTGCATTAGTCTCCTGTGAGAAATTTGTACCTGTGTACCTCCTTAAGGTACACAGGTACTCCTGCTGTTTTCACTCCTGTGATTTCTGTTGGGTTGCAACGTAGGAACAAAACCTTTCATCAATTACAAGATGATTACATGGTATTCCAAGTTCACTCTTAAAGTTTGCATACGTATCTGTATCACAGAAGATATTTACCATATTAATAAGGATGTTTCTAATTTCATGATACTTGCAAGAGCTGAGGATCCACTTTTCCTCATATCTTGTGGCACTGTAAATCTAAGCCATTGATTTTGGTGGAGTTTGAGCTGTGTAAAATTGGGTCAATATTAGAATGTGAATTTAATAAATTTAAAAGATACATATATAGGTGAAAGTTCAAAATATATAGTATGTCTGAACAAAGAGCATGTGGCTTGAATTCAGATATGAGATTTAGAAAAACAAGCATGTCTAGCAATTAGATTTGGAGGAACTGAAGCTTCTTATTTTGCTGACCAGAATGTCATCTGTGGCTCATTTGCTTTAGCCCTTTCTTGAATATATTGAATCGGGCTTGATTTAAGGGAGGCATCTCCTATGAGATTGTGATTTAGAGTCAAACCAAGAGGTCTGGCAGACTATATGGTTATTTTTCATTTTGGGAGCCAAGACTGAATGCTTGTGCAGAATTGCCAATGCTTTTTGTAATAATTGAGTAAGAAAATAAATCTTGAAGTTTGGACCAGTTTGCAATTTTAGTCCTGATGATTGGATCATCTGTAACATAATCATGCACGGATATCATTTTAACATTTGTCAATTTTGTAGTCCTAAGATATGTACCTCTAATTGTACTTTCCTAGTAAATCAGGTAATGGGTAGATGGGTAGTGGAAGAGGGAAAAAAGAAAAAAGGGTAAACATTGCAAATTAGTGCAAGAGATGATTCTAGCAAATCAGGATTTTGTGTCCCAGAGACCTCTGCTATTTTGGGGGGGTGTTTTTTTTTTGTTTTGTTTTGTTTTTGTTCCCGCCCCCCCCCCGCAGAGGCCCGTTTTGTTTGTTTTTCTATTGTTTTTATTCTGTAACTGTAAGGATGCACTTGTTTGGCTATGGTTTGCCATGATCTTTGTAGGGAAACAGGGCAGTTTGATTCAAATACATTTCCAAAATATGAGTTTCTGTCTAATATCTCCCCTCCCCAAGAAAAAGAACAAAACCAAGAACTCTTCCCCCTCATTTTACATTAACGTTGTGCGATGTTTGAAAATGTTTCTGATTTCTTTCACTACAATCATATGCTCATATAGACCACATTCCAGATGAATATGTGTGAGTATGTTGGTCACAGGATGCAGATTTGTGCACTTCTTTGTGGTCCTTAAAACACCATATCCTGTTCATCTCTTGCAATTGGGATGACAGGAAATTAAAAGAATTTAGTAACTTTTCTCTTGCTTTCAGTACTATTGAATAATGTGTTTGATTGTGGGGTTCTTTTTGTTTGTTTTGCTTTCTGATACATTGATGTATCCTGGTTCACTTGCTATGTCAGGTATCGTCTTAATGATCTTAATGATTTTCATTAAGAGCTTTTCACAATTTTTACAAATACATTTTATCACTGGCATAATGCGTTATCCCAATAAATGTGTTTTTTTCTTTTGTGTCCTTTTTTTTCTATAAGACTGATACAGAAATCTTGAATTTCCCTACTGCTTCTGAAGGTTAGCATTTGTGCATTTAAAAACAATAAATAAATTGATATTCATCTGGAACATCCAGCAATATGATTTGCTGTAATTTTTGATTCCCACCCCCCCCAGTGTTGAAAGAAATGATAAGTTTTGAAGTTCTCAATATTATAAATGTTGGTTATCTTAAACTCTTAATTATTTTAAGAGTAACAGTTGATAGAGCAAAGGGTATTTAGATAGAATACATGCAGTAAATACACTTTTATTCTTATTAGTTCTTTTTAGTCCTGCATTAGTGTAAGGAAGAAAGTGCATTGCCTGGGTATTATCTATAAGTACAAAAGTATGTTTATATTTTAGCCTAAACATGATTTTTTTAACCTGTTGTCACCTTCTAGTAATGACTCATCATTTAGTTTGTATAGTTTTCATTTCATATATTTTTCCAACATTAAATATATTAAATATAATATTACTTGCTTCAAGAAAAAATACTTCTGCTAAACATTCTTCAGTTATTCACAAAAAAAATCAAGAGCTTCTTTGGTAGTTTGCTTAGGAGATGCAAAATCCCTCGCTTCTATAAATACAGCCTCAAAAGCAATCTTTCATCAGATGGAATGCCAGGTAATGAATGCAAATATGTAGCATGGTGGTTAACAAAGTAGGAATATATGGCATAATTGAGACCTAAGAGCATTAAACTTTTGAGTTATGTGCCTTTACCACTGTTTGCTAAATCTCACAGTATTTCATGATTTATACATCAGAGAAATGGTGCCAGTACTTAGTAAATCTTAAAGCTCAAAAGTGTCTGAATATATGTATAACTTTATGCCATTGACTTATACACGTAATCTTTGCAAGACTGTGATATAAGTTTGAAGACACTTTGTAGAGAGAAAACCTCTGTCTAATTTTAACAAAGAAAATTTATTCCATTCTGTACAACAGGATCACTTGCTACTGAAAGGAATGTTTTTTCTAATAGTTTCAGGCAGAATTGAATTATGTCATGCTTTTGCCCTGTCCCAAATAGCACTCATACTAACATGTCTGCAGAATAGTCTCATGATTTTTTTTTTGAATCGCTAGATATGTGTTTATATTCACACTGTGTATGTATATAAACTTGGAAGACAAGAAATTTGAGGAAGCAGGTGAACTAGCATCCTTTGGCAAAACCTTAGTTTCTCATAATGTAAATCAGGAGTTTCTTTCTTATTCTTTTGGTCTTTTAAAAATTTGTTTTCCATCCTATGTCTGAATTATGTTTTATTTTTAATGTCTTTTATTTCAATAGCAGAAACTACAGAAACATTTTTCATATCCTTTTTTTTGTAAAGTTCTTAGTATATTTAATGGTGACTTCTGCCTAAAATAGGAAATCGATTTCCTGTTTTGGCCTTATATTTCTAGAAAGTGAAAACATTATTGTAAGAGATAAGTAGAATTACGGCTTATTAACTATATTTCTGAACTTTGAATGTGTTAAAATAAGTTGAGTAACATACAAAACTCAAATGAAGGCACTATTAATATTTTTTTACCTATACCACACTCCTATTTTTAAAATGAAAATAGACTGAAAGGTTAAGGAACTTACGACAGCTTGTTAATTCCACCCTTAGCCAACCCTTAAGGGAAAAAAAAATAAATACAATCAGTGCCCAAAGTGCTTTCTGGCAATGCTGCTTTACTTGTGGTGTGTGTTTCTGTAGTGAACTGTAGTAGTACTCATAGTAAAGTGTTATACTTTAGATTTGGAATGCCCAAGACTAGAAGAACCCATGATAATGTTCAAATGGGGAGGATATTTCCACAGATCCCTGATCTCAGATTGTGTTTATCTTCCTAATTAGTGTTAGTTTTTCATTAACAGAGAAGGTAAAGATGTTGATAGGCTGAAAAGGAATTCACACTGTATGGTTTAAACTGTAACTACCTGACCAGCTATCATGAGGTGTCCCTTCCAGTAACAGTAAAACACCAAAGGACTAAATGAAAAATAAATAAATAAATAAAGCAAGCAAACAAAAAAAGCTGACCAATTAAAATTTAAAACCACTGGTGGTTAGCAACATAAATAACTACTGTGTAGGGCTTCATATTTTTTTGTGGCATGAAGTTTTATTCATGTTAAATATGTCCAGAGTGAGACACAGCAGAAGTAAAGGAGCATATGAAAGAAACCGGCAAAAAGCATTGTCAGGTTAGGAGGACTAATCCAGTTTACTTCTTGCCCACAGATTATCTGAATATGTATGCATCATTATTTCCTACTACTTTTTACAGAGGCATGACTTTGATTTGTTGGCAGCACAGCTTACGACTAAAAAGAAGAATCTCTGGGAAAGGGAAGCTTTGAAGTGTTTTTCTTCTCCTTTTCAAAACTGATCCATGTAAAGCAGTTTTGGGGGACTGGCCAATAGTGTTGCCAGCTCTGTGTGCTTTGCTATATGTTTTGTAGTCTCATTTTTTTAAGCAGGAAGCATCTAGTCCTAATGATGCAAAGTGAAGAGGTTGTGTCACGTACTTCAACAGAACATTAAAGTACATACAAACTTGGGAAATGTATTTCTCTGAAATGCATGTGCATTCCTCCTGGAAGTTAAGCTGTTCAGGTTACTCACTTTTCAAATGCTTGTATTGTAATTATGATTTTAAATATTTATTTTATTCAAACCCTGCACTGTGGCTGGTTTAATAGCTGAGGGAGGAGTGTTCCACTATCTCAGTGTGCTAGTATACGTGCTGAAAACATCAGATACAGCAGTTAACTTGGAAAGCTAGGCAATGCTGGTGTTGCTATTCTTCCTGAAGAACTCAGGCAGGAGAAGAAAACAATTAATGGTTGTAAAGTCTTGCTAGGAGCAGATGTCTGTTTTGTAATTATGCTAGACAACACTTCACATACTGCTAAGACAAGGTTTATCAAAACCTATAATACTAAATCAGGCTTCCTAATGTATTCCCTTGTACGCTTCTATCTTTGTCATAAAACAAGAGTGCTCCTTGCTGAGAGCCAGATAACGCAAGTGTCTTTGGTAAGCTGCACATGAACACCCATCTTAGTATTATGGACAATTATGCAATATTATTACATGGCTGCATTTCCTTACCTTTGTCCTGTTAAAGAAAAATCGGCAATTTTAGCTAATCCTCCTTAAGAGGCATATGAAAAAAAAAATAATAATAATAAAAAGTAAAATTGTTAGTAATGCATACAACTTAGAACCACACTTATTAAGAGGTTTTGCATGAAAAGTGTTTCAGAAGCAAGGCTGAGTTTTGAATTATCTCCAATTATATGAAGATTATTCGGTAGAGAGAGTAAACCTGACTTCTATAAACTCTTCTACACTGATTTCAATTTGGAAGGGATTAAGTAAGTTTAAAATTCAGAAATTCCATCAGGACCCCTTCAAAAATCCTTTTCTGCTTATAACCTAAATGAGAGTTTGTTCCAAAGAAACTGTGCCATACTAGATAATATACATATTGGTGGTGTGTTCTCTGTTACTATACTATGAACAGTTCTAATCACTTGAGCTAAAAAAAAAAAAAAAGGAGGGGGTGGAGGAGAAATGTAAAGTTTGTGGAGATTGAAAATAGACATAGGAAAAAATTACCAGCTGTCAGAGGTTCAAAATATATATATGCATATATATTTTTCAATGTTAGGTATTCCTCTGTTATTAAAATTTCTCCTCAAGTCTTTGATGTTGTCAGACGTAAAATAATACTTGGAGATATATGAAGCTGAACACTAAGGTAATCTGATTCACGTCAGAGCTGTGTCTTTATTTGATATATTTGTGATTTCACATGCTAAATAAACTACAATGACTGCATGTCTCAAGCAAATGTGAAATTATTGTAGTTTAATAATTGAAGTGTTAGCAAGGAGTTAAACGTGGTAATTCTGTATTGTAAATTCAAGTGAACAAAAAATTCAAGTGAGTAGGAAGACACTCATTTTGACAAGAAGGTCAAGGTTCTATTAATAGGGAACTAAGAGATTTTCCAAATGAATAGTCCTTATATTCTATTTGAGGAGAGGTGAGAGTGCAAGGTGATGGATTTGAGGTTGAAAGGAGAGTTTAATCTACATATCTAGAAACTTTGTCACAGAAAAGATAGTGAATAGATGAATTCATTTGCAAACTGTAATGAATCCCTATTGAGAATTAATTATCTTGTGACTTAAACTGGAAACTTTTGACCCTTGAAATCTATCTCTCTCTCACCACAAACTAGATACAACTGCATAATAAGTCCAACATGAGGGAATTTGTTATGATTGCTTTTCTAAGTTTTTTTCAATGTGGGAAACTTCTTAATAGTCACTTTTTACTTTTAGTACGCATATCTGAATTCTTATCGCAATTCTTCCTGAGTATCATGAAAGGACGTTGCTGCCTCTTAACTGAGTGTATGTGATGGCTAATACCTCTGAGAGATGAAAAATATTTTTGTGTAGTTATGCATCTGGAGATGTAAAGAGAATGTAAAGATGCCAAGGATGCTTTCAAAAGTTAAGGTGAAAAACAATACAGAAAGGATAAAATCCTTGCAAATTGGCAGGAAGAGGAGGAAAATAAAGTGAGAACTAATATCTATCTTGAAGAGAAGAGAGAACCGGTATCGTGAATCTATCTTGAATAGAGTAATTGCAAGGGTGATTGTATCACATACATGCATTTGATTTTAACAATATATGAAAGCAAGATTAACTGTTAGCCATAACACATATGTATAGGCAGAGAAGATCCATTACTGTGATTTTTTACCTTTATCTCAATTTTAAATTCTATGCTTATGGTATGTTCTTATGAAATAAGTCTGTTCTCTAGGAGATGATGAAAGGTAAAAGAGTTTAAAAGAGTTACTGCTCTCTGAAAGATGATTTACTTGCATGAAATGTAAACATTTAATGTAAGTCACATTGACAAGTTCAATTTTTACAAGGCATTTCATGGGTCCTATTGTATCAGTTGTTATTGTATAACAATGCCAACTGTTAGAAAAGACAGCAAGTTTCTTTCCATTACAGATATCAAAGCAGCAATTTAACTGTTTTAGTATGTCTGTCTGAAAGATTACAACCCCTCACTCAAGTCACTACTGAGATGACAAGACAACACCGAGAGTTCAAATAGGTATATGAAATTAAGGAGTTGCGTATGTGAATTTTGGGGTGAACAACCTGAACTGTTGCAACAAATTATTATTATCAGGGAGGTGTTTGTTTTGTTTTAGTTTTGAGGGTTAGTTTCCTTCCTACTTGCCTTACTCTTCTCTCTTGGGGCAATGCTGTATTGAAGGGAAATTATAGCTGGAACTGCTGTGGGTCCTGAATAAACTGTTAAATGCTCTAACATTGGTTGAACTTAAAAATGACAGCTTTCTGATTTTTTTATTATTATTATTAAAATCGTATACTAAGTTATAATCTTGTGCATAGAATTTCTAATAACTTCAGCTTTCACTGGGAGTTGTGGGTTGTGCTCAGAGCGATTTAAATATGTCAGATTAGACTGATTTTCAGAGTTGCTTGCAAGCATTTTTCCTTACTAACTGTGAAATGAAATATTTTTCAGTTCTTCATTTTTTTTCCAAGATTCTTTAGAAAGTTGGGAGACAGCTTGTCTCTTTATGAAAATCTAGCAGATTTTGCAGTTGGACAACTGTTGATTGTGCAGTTATTTCAATTGGATTTTAAAGGTGTGATACTGCAGAAATCCTTAATTTATATTAATTTGTATGTGAGCATTCAAACTACAGAACTCATCTAGAATATTCTCTGAATAGATAACTCGGGCATATAAACCAGTAGAAATGGTACCTAATCCTATCTTTGCTAAATGTGTGAAATACCATTGATTAATTTACAGAATGTATAGTACATTTAGGAGATACCAGTGTTCAGTTTTTAAGGCAAGAGTTGAATTGTATGATTGAATAGTCAGACCACATAACCTAGGAAACTCGTGGTGGCAGTTCTTTACATTGTGGTTTTCATTTTTCTCCTCAGTCACCAACTCAGTAGTTGCTCTGATAGTTTTAAAGTCTGTAAGGAATAGACTTTCAATGTAGTTTCCAAGTGTGAGCTCAAACTGCCATTGAAAACTGAAATGCAGAAATCATTAGTCTAGTTACGATGGCTGGTGTTTGAAGAAACACAAGGCATGCACTTCTGTTTTATTCCTCCTAGAAATGTCCAACTAAAATGTCCATTCAGATATAAAGAGTTTTGATCTAACTAGAAGGGAAAAGGAAGTAAAGCAGTTGCCTGCCCAGTTTTGTGTCACAGGGTGCTGGTGACAATCTGTCCTCTTGTTAAATCTTTCCCAGTTCCAAATATTGCTTAAAAAAAAGTTGTATGCTGAAGTTTATTGTGGAAGAAATAAAAGCCCAGAATGATAACTTATCTGGGGGGAGGAGGGAGTATTTATTATCCCTAACCTATTAAGTAGCTATTTGCCATGTGTACATTGTGGTGAGCAATCTACAATAAATGGAAAAAGGTCTTGTTAAATTTTAATGTCTTAGGATTTTTTCAGTTATATCTAGTGCTAGAATGCAAGTCAGTGTAAATACAAAAAAACATTTTACGTCTGAGATAATTGATGCCCAAATGATAAAACTTGGTAAAATTTAGTATTTTTTTGGAAGGATGTAACTGTGCAGGTTTATAACAGTTTTCTTTTTTTTTTTTTTTTCCTGACTGACATACTGAAGTATCAGAGGCGTGAGCCAATATTTCACCAGTGTGTGTCAGTGAGCATGACAGAACTGAAAGGAAAAATGTGGTAGCTTTTAATTTGCTTATAACACGGTGGTTTGAACGTTGGTTTAAGAGGTTGAAGGCAAGGCTTAATTAGAATTGCAAAATGTCATTGATGTTTTAAAAAGAAATACAGTGTATATGGATGCTGCAGTTTGCTGCACATAAACTGAAATTCATTTAAATCAGTATTTTTCAAACTTAAGATTGCTTCTCAATAGGTTTTCTGCCTAACTTCCTATGAGCAACCGTGGACCTGTGGAACTTCTACTTCTTCAGTTATATCTTCTTCATCTTCTCCTACTTCTTCAATCATGGCTATCCATGTTAATTCTAACAAGTATTAGACAGAAAGGTTTTATTTTAACATAAGTTGGTTTTACCAAGTAATTTAGCAGATGGATTTGAGGAATAACCTCCCGTCCCTACTAAACTTTCTGTAGAATGTCAGAAGGATTTTCATAATGACTAAAACTTCTATAAAATATAGAAATGGATGATCTTGCAGGTGTTTCATTTAGTAAGGTTTAAGTGACAAAAACATTTATCTGAACTCAGAGGACTTATTTCAGTGCTCATGTTCTGATATCTGTCCAAAAGAACAAGCAATATGTCTTCATGGTGTCTCTCTTTTACCTTTACAAATTGGTTCCCCTAAAAGAAGGTTGTGGTGCTTAATTTTATTTTGTTTTATTTTTAACTTGATCCTATCAACAGTTGCGCTTTACTTTTTGAAATACAATACTCCTTGTTTCTATACAGATCCTGCAGAACACTGTATGCTGACTAAATATTATCTACTGTTGGTACTGCCAACCTGTTTTCTAGTCCTACATTTGGTTTTTTGGTTTTGTGACTGTATTTGTTAACTCTTACACAAGTGTATTGAGTAGTGTTGATTGCAGTTGGCAGGTCAAAGAAAAAGAGCAGTTCCTCATTTAGGAGTGAAGTGCTTCCCTAGAGACATAACAGAAAGTAATGCAGAAAGTAATGGTACAGTAATAACAAATGCCATCACTGTATTCTAGTATGCAGAGAGTCTTTTTTTTTTTTTTCTGGGGGGGTTGGGGTGGTTGGTTGTTGTTTTGGTTGATTGTTTTTAGAAAAGCTTTCTGTAATTGCATGAATTGGGTGAGAGGCCAGACTTGGTGTCTCTGGTGACTTGCATGGAGAAACTGTCACTGACAGTAGTAAAGGAATTGTCATCATCTGTAGAATTGTATCTGACTATGCAAAAAGTCTAACTTCTGTCATTCAGCTGATTCATTTTCATTTAATGTTTACTCAACACCTATTTGAAGCTAATGAATTTAAACTATTCTAAATTCAATACTAATGATGATATGTTAATGTTAAAACACAGTAGTGGCATTTCCAATACCGTTATACAATGTCCTATGTGTTTACATAGGGCTGTTCTTAAGAGAAAAAAAAGAAACAATTTTGATTTGTATCATAAATTTATGAACAGGAGAGCAACGGAAGAAGCATGAACAGCGTGCAGGAATTCCAAATAATATTTTTAGCATCTCAACATTAATGTCAATAATTCTGTAGTCTTGCTTTATCTGTTTTAGTGTATTTGTGTCTGTTACAGTTATATACCAAAAGAAAAAATATATATCTTCCACCTCGCATGCTCAGCTTTCCTTTTCCTGTAAGCAAAGATAGTGAGTAAAGGAGACCGAATCTAAACCCGATTTCCCAGTCTTCGTATTATACAATCTATTCAAGTCTATCTTCAAGTATTAAAAGGTATCTCAACATGAAGTATGTTCACTTCTTCACTTTTTTTTTTTGGACATTCATAGTTATCTGTTGTTACTTCAGTATTACTAGGATTTGCACATGTCATACCAAAAAGGAAATTGCTTTAGATGGCAAGCAGATATTTGAAAGTGCAGTGTCTTTTCTGATCTTTGCCTGTTAAATTTGTGGGACTTTTCAGTTTTGCAGGTTTCTATCAACAGTGTTTTTTATGGCATTTAACAAAGAAACACTAGAATGAGCTCCCATTTCAGGACTTATATCTACACACAATATTAATACCACCCCAACAATAAATAAATAAATAAACATTATTGAAAATGTAATCCATCAAACTAAGTATTTGTAGGGCCATATTAGGAGACAGTGGCATTGCTAGGAGTTGAATCTGTGAATTGTCTCACGCTCTAACAATAAGGACTGTGCTCTTTTTTGCAGAGGTAATAATTTACCTCACTTGGAAATTCCATTAGAAATAAAGCTAGATCTCTTCAGAGGACCAGAGCAGAAGCTTCATTGGGCAGGAACAGATCCTGGGTCTTCCTTGTGTGCAATCTATCTACTTAAGCCTGCTGTGTCCTTAGGTTTTACAGCTGTGACATTTGCTTCTCCATCCCTGCTGCTAGTTATGAAACAGTGATCACTCATAGTTGAAGAACAGAATAAACATGTCATCCCATCCACTACATCTCTGGAATTATTGATAAACTTCAGTTAATTTGAATATATTTATAAGTAGTGATAAGTCCTTGATAACTGACATGACAAAGCTGATAACACAAAGTGTAGATGCTTAAGGCGATGTTATTTCTAGCTGCCTTGGGATCCTGCTTGCTATGACATCCAAACCATGCACTACTTTTTCTTCTAACGTACTCTATCAATGGCCTGCCAAAGTCTGTTGCACAGTATTTTTAAAATTTGCTTTTGCCAGCCCAATAGAAAATTTCCATTGAGGGGAAGAGAATCTGAAATCCAAGAGGATGAGCCAATGGAGCAGTAAATCCTGCTCTGTTGTGTGCAATTTAATAAACATCTCCAGCACAGAACACTTTATTAAAGCAACATCTGCTGCAAACACAGTACATGGGTTAGGGATAACAGTCATTAGTAGAAAAATGAACTCTTAAAAACATATTTAAGGTTGATGAGGATTTTTTTATTGCCTTGCTAAATTATGTCTTAGCACTCTATGGATATTTTATAAGGATGCTCTTTAATTGTAATTTAAGGGTAATTTAACTTATTTTTCTTTGTTTACATTCTAAATTTGATTGGCCTTAAATGTGTGTGTTCTCCACCATAAGAAATCATGAGGGTCAGGGTTATGATGGTAATACTTTTCTCATTATGGAAGCACACAGTATCAGCGTGGAGCCAAGACGAATTCTGTTAAGATACGTCTACCAGATCTACTGTCACTGGGACATTTTTATCTTGACAGCAGGTCTTTATTCAAGCCTTACCAGTGATCTGCTATTCCTGCCACAAGATCCTTCCATTGCTAACTTTTATGATGGCTGGTTTAGTCATTTCCATATTTATTTCAAACTACTGCTCATTCAAATGATTTCAAGCTGCTAGGACATATCAGTTGATCTCAACAGCATCTGCCTATTAACTAAAGCAAACAAATTGTTCTGTGTTTCTATGTGGAACCAGGTGTTGTGTGGAACCAGGAGTTGGACTCAATGATCCTTTTGGTCACTTACAAGTCTATAATATTCCGTAATTCTGTTCTGTGATACTAATTCTAGCTTATCTAATTGTTGCAAATAACTAGCTGTATCAATAAAACCACCCTAAACTGGTAACTCCACCTTAAAATATCAAAATATATTTACATAAATTTAATAATAATACTTGATAAAATGCTACGGAACGCCTTTGATTCTGTGTATTATTGGGAACTGTGGTTCTTCTAGGGAAAAGTGTTAAGGATCACTCTTAATAACACATGGATTTTGGCTATGAAAACTGATTAATAATGTATGGTTTTATGAGCAATATAAATAAATGTTAATTTTGTCAAAAGTCCTAGGAACACTTGTCTTACCTTCAGAAAAGGAATGTTTGCTGGATTTCTTTTGCCCTTGCAAAATGTGGTTGCAATGCTAAGCTTAACTTAGTATGTAAGAGTGCTTTATAGATCTGAAATGGAAATGTAATTTTTTTTTTTTCATAAGAAGTAAGAATGAGAGACTTCTAATGTTTACAATTTTGCGTCCTTGGGTTCTTCAGTGATTGCCACTATTGAAAACCCTCAGGCATACTCTTGAAATGACGCTTCCATGGTTTAAAGATCTGTAAAGATCTCAGTCCATACAGTGTGACTATTTCGTTCACAGTGCCTCCTCTAAATGTGTAGCTATTCCTGGAACATAAGCAACCATAGATTCTATTTCGTAATAGCATAACTCTCATTCTCTAAAATGAATTTTAGTTGAAATATAGCAATGCACGCTTCGTTGGGTTAGAAACTGGCTGGATGGCCGGGCCCAAAGAGTCGTGGTAAATGGAGTCAAATCCAGTTGGAGGCCGGTCGCTAGTGGCGTTCCCCAGGGCTCGGTGCTGGGGCCGGTCCTCTTTAATATCTTCATCGATGATCTGGACGACGGCATTGAGTGCACCCTCAGTAAGTTTGCAGACGACACCAAGTTAGGTGCGTGTGTCGACCTGCTCGAGGGTAGGAAGACTCTGCAGGAGGATCTGGATAGGCTGCACC
>CM021770.1:13373835-13414817 GCA_011076525.1 Nettapus auritus
GTTTAGTGGGGACTGTTAGTGTTAGGTCAGAGGTTGGACTCGATGATCTTGAGGTCTCTTCCAACCTAGAAATTCTGTGATTCTGTGATTCTGTAACTTTTATCCTGTGACCAACATGAAGTAACAAACAAGAACTCCAAAATGGTTTTGAATGCACATTGTTCATGTGATCAGTGATAACGGGAAAAAAAATGCAGAATTAGTCTCTTGTTGGCAAAGATATGAACCTTACACTATGTTTTATTATTATTCATTTTAATAAGCATGAGTTGTTTTTTTTTTAGATTATAAATTACCTTGTGTTTCAAAGAGACAGTTCTGAAATGGCTTAGAGAAGTCACAACAGAATAAGGCCTCAATAAATATTGGGTAGAATATGTTCTTGAAAGAGTAAATAATGCTGTCCTCCAGGCTACTTAGCTTCAACCTTGTAATCCACGCAAAGCCCAAGGGTAAACACTCTGATCGCACCAAACTCTTGAGTGCCTAATCTGGTGTTGAAGTCTTAGTATAGATTCCAAAAAAATATATATATAAAATCCACAAGATCCTTTTTCTGAATTAAATCCATGATCAAGTACACTGTCTGATTTTTACTTACAGTTTTGAATATTACTTAACTAGTGTCACTGGTGTAATGAGTATTTGGTAGTTAGGAAAAAAAAAGGCAAAACAAGAAAAACAAAACAAAACAAACAAAAAAACAACAAAACTGCATACTGTTAGGCCCTCTTTTGTAGTCTGTAGTTTCCAATTTACACAAACCTACACAATAAGGCTTTTTTCCAGATCTCTGTAGTGGGCAAGTTTGTGTCTTGAACCCTTTCTGGATCCTGGACTATAGTTTCAAAAACCAAATTTTAATTATTTTTTATGGTTAATATGTACTTCCTGTGCAGCAGTAGAAGATTGCATACAACTATAACGTTGTTATATGTGCCTAGAAATTGGTAAAATAATTAACATCCACTCATTTTTAATTATTTTGTTCCTCAGCTCTGAGATGGCTTCTCCCAGCAGTTTCTGGTAGTTCCCTATTGCATTAACATCTGATTTGGAGCCTGTAGAGCATGACTGAGCTGTGTGATTGCCTCAGCACACTATTAAGACCTGGAAAAAGGGCAGACAGCATTCTATGAATCTGTGTTTTGAACTGGTTCCAGAAGACATAATGATGCTCGGATGCTGACCTCCAGGTGCATGGTGAAAAAACAATCTTTTATAATGAACTTTAATGATAAACAATCAAGTGAGCTTAAAAGTTCTAACAAGGACTGCATTAAACTTTGTAGTCTGAGTTCTTTCACCTCAGTTTGAACTACCTTATTTCTGACAAAGTAAAAATAATAATGGAGAAAGAACTCGAGAGCTGGGAAAATAAAGACTAGGACAGGAAGCCTGATGCAGAGGAGAGTGTGATGCTGAGGACTGGAGCCTTCTGCATTAGACTTTCTTCAGCCTCAGATCCTTGTTGAAGGTGCAAAGACAGAAGCTGTGACTTGAGGCATAGGAGGGAGTTGTACAGGGATGTCCTGGCTGAAATAGGCTGGTTCAGGAGATAATGATCAGGGGGATCTTCTGCAGTTGAATTGTTTCTCAGTGGTAGATTAGGCACACCCATCTTATCCTTCTTAATAGCAAAATAATGGGCTGAATCATAATTTGATCAGAATTATTCTGAAAGGAAGTCTCAGAAAAGAATTTGGCTTAACACCTTCCAAAATTGACATGGAACAGTATGGAATATGTAGCTTATGCAACAATAAATCTTTTAATTATACACTCCTTTCGGCAGATGGATATGCTGTTTTGGGACTGAATAACAACTGAACAGTCACTCTAGTAATGTGGTTCATCAAAAAAAGCTTTTTCAGTTTTCAGTTATGGCAATCTGAACGAATATGCTGCAGCTTCAAGAAGCTGATGCAGCTGGTGGAGGCAGAGCTCAATGCAGGCTGGCAGCCTGCTGTGCTCCAAGCCCACACCTTTTTGTGTGACTCACTTTTTGTTCTTGCTTATGCTCAAAGCCCAAGGCAAAGCATTGATCTGATCATCCAGTAGGAGTGGACAGAGTAGTTTTTCTTTTCTGTTTTATCTGCACATCTGAAATACCAGTCAAATGATCAAATATAAGAAAATCCACCCACATGTACATGTTGAGTGGAAAACCTACACACATTTCGGTTGTATGATATGCCGAGCTGGAATAACTTTATAAAGTTTCCCTCATATCTGTGTTCTCAGACTCACTCAGTTTTACTGGGAGGTAGGAAAACAATACCCTTTTGAAGTTGTCTGCCAATTGCAATTAAATTTACACTCCAGAATATCCAATTAATTTTTGTCTAATCTAGACAAATTTAATCACAATTATTTTCTTTACTATTGTTTTCTATTTTTATTAAAATTAAATCTAAATATCTTTGAATATGCTAAATTACAGTATCAAATTCTGTTTTCTTTTGCTTTGGGAAAGGAAGATATCAAAATTAAACAAGTTTTGTATTGTAAATTTAGTAAGTTCATCATTTTTTGTGTGTGGTATTCATTTACATTTTTGAATGTAGTTCTGTGGCACATGCTAGTTAAATGCAAATTTGTTCTGGAAGCAGCAATACAATAAAATCAAGATAATGTTGTACTGAGCTTCTTAAATGTTGATGCAGCCCCCATAAAGCAAGTGAGAAAATTCACTAGACTGAAAGGTATTAGCTCACTTCCTACACTTCTGCTCTTGTTTCACACCAGACCGAGCAGTTATATAAAGGTGGTCCTCAGATAGGCTCTGATGCTTCAGTTGGTTTAGAATTTTATACGACTTAGTGATTTCTAAATGATAATTAACCTTGAATGACATGATAATGATGATAATGCTTGAACGACACCCTTGGAAAGTGACTGCCATGTTTGTAGAATCATTTCTATGTTTGGGAGGGGGGAAAGGCACCACTGCAAATAAAATAGTTTTGAAGGTAAATTTCCTTTGCAAGTTCTACTGTTTTCCTGAAAACTACCTTTCTTCTACTTTGAACTTTTCAAAGGAAAAAGTTCTTCAACAAAAAAAAAAAGTTCAAAAAGTTTTTCAAAGGAAAAGTGGTTCTACTTCATTATCACTAATTTGAATTCCAAAGGGCGTTATTATTCAAGAATGAGATTTATATGCTACCAAACATCTGCAAATAACTTGCAGGTTATATGTTCTATAGCAGAGCTAACTCTTCATTTGCCAAAAGTGGCATGGGAAAAATCTTTGTCTCTGTTATTTGACATGTTGGTAATTTATTTTATTTACTAAAGTGGAGAAACCTTTAGAAGTATTAGAGGGTCTTTTTAAGTATTAGAATTATTTCGTAGTGTTAACTTGCTGAATGTGAATGTATTTAATTTCCAATTCTAACCAAACATAGTATGTAGTCTGGCAAAGTCCAGTTCTGTCCTTACAAGATTAGTTGTACTAAGAATCTAAACTTAGATTTATAAGTATCAATACTGAAAACAGAAATTTGAAAATATTGTGGAAGAGGATGTTGATGCAGAGAGTGTAGCATTCAGTATATCATTCAGTCACGTATTGGTTACAGTTGAATGAGGTGTAACAACTTGTATAAAACGGTCAAGATAAATTCTAGCTCAGAATAGCTGTACCTGAAGCTTTAAAAGAAAATATAAAACCCTCTTTTAATTTAGCTTCAGAATGCAGGAAAAAAGAAAATGATCTTGATTAAAAAAAATAATAAAAAAATATTGAATTCCTATGAAAGTTTTGTTTTCCCACTTAAAAATGGAAAATCCACTTACTAGTAATGGTGGGGTACACTTAATATACTGGATTGAGCAGCTTTAAAGAATGCATTCAGTTTTCATAGAATTATTAAGTAGCTGTGCTCTGTATAATACAATATTTTGCTGATGTCTGGTCTATCATATTTCTTGTGGGTAAAATGTAATAAAGAGCACATTTTGAGAAAGTTTTTTGTAAAAGCAAGAATGTGGATAGTTCCCAACCTCAAATTATTTAAGCTGGGGAGGGGCTCTACTTGACAACCCTTTCCATCTGTCACCTACCTGTCAAAGACATATGCTATTGCTGTTTTAAAACATTTTTCCAGATAATCTGCTGTCTATTCATATCAACATGGACTAATTTTAGTAGAGCTTAGATTTTTATATCTATATTTAGAAAATAACCAGATCATATCCTATCAACGCCATATTGATATGACAAAAATGATTTTTTGTGACTTTTCACTTTAAGGACTTTTAGGGAACATGACCAGTTTCCATAAGCCATTGCTATTTGTGTCATAAACTCAGCTTCCTGTTTCCTCTGATAAACTTTGTGTCTACAACTGAAATAAATGCAGTCTTGTAAGTTCTAAAAGCGGTTCTACATCCTTTAGTCCTTTTTTTTTTTTTGTAGTGTAATAAGAATTTGCCAGGTTTCTGCAACCATACTACTACTCATTATTAAACTACATATTTTCAGATGTAAATTGTGGCTAATTAACTATTTCCTCATTTTTTTCCTGTTATTTCTTTCATTGTCCAGACCCTATAAGATATGAGTCTTGTTCTTACGTTTTGTAGCTCTTCCAAAACACTCCTAAATGATTCCTTCTTAATTACTATTGTTTGCTTAAAGTCTTAATTAAGTCTGAGATACATTTCAGAATTTTAAAGATTTCTTAAGCTCTTTTTCCACCTCTATTTCAAAACTTTGTCATGGTAGTATATACAGCTTTTAGAAATTAAAATCTATTTGGCATCGTTAATTGTTTTGCTAGCATTGCACAGTAAAGCCTTTAGATTGTACCTCTATCTTTTTTTAGTTAGTTCATTCTTCTTTGCCAGACTCTTGGTGTGTAATCATTCACACCCAAATAAGTTGTTTATTTTTTTATTTTTTTTTAATTTGCATAGAAAAGAAGAGTTAATCTACTGAGAAACAGTAAAACTTCATAAAGAGAAAACACATTTCTCCTTTCTGTTTACTGAATGTTATACGAGAAGCTCTTTAGGTGTTTAATGCATTAAATTGCTTTGACAGTACCTTCTTGGATCTCCTTGTAGATGAATTTTCACAGTGTATATAACTGGCTCTGTAATTAGAGCAGTGGTCTCAAGCTTACTTACTGAGATGATTTTTATTTCCTTGAGGAAGCCAAAACTTCATATACTGTTCAGATACTGTGTAGAGGGCACCTAGATAAAGCAGTCAGAACCCCTTGATAGAATGTATCCTGTAGTTGTTAACCCTGTTTGGAGAATAATAGCTTTAAATATGGAAGAAGAAACTTGTGTGGAGGTGATTTTAGATAAATGGTTTATTAAAGTTGATGTCCTGGCAATTCTAGATTTAGTGCATTCCCATAGTAAATGTACTAAAGATTTGTCTAAGTAGCCTATTCAGACAGTTTCAGTTTGCAAAACTTCACTGTCAAAATGAGAAGAATATTCTTACAACCTTTCCAGGCAAGTAAAGCATCTTTATTTTCTGCAGTATGCTACCAGGTGATTTTCCAGGAGTTGGGATTTTAAAATGCTTTTATGGTCACTTTTATTTCCCTAAACCTTTTAGTTCTTTTTTTAGTGAAGCTTCTATTTTACAGAAAACTAGTGTCATTGTATTCTGTGTTTTTTTTTTTTTTTTTTTTTTTTTTTGTAAATACATAATTGGATCTAGAAATGCAAATTTCAGACATGTATACATACATTATGTATTTGTAAATACATAATTGGGTCTAGAAATGCACTTAGACATATAAAAAGCTCCATCCAAATATACTGATTAATGTGAATTTTAATCTATGAACCAACATTGCCTAAGAAACGGAGGATAACTGAACTGTCTCTTATGGATTTTTCTAGGGTTTCCAAATGAACACCTCAATTGGAATTTAGCTGCGGGATGAGTTTGTCTGTCTGTATTTTTCAGCTTGAATGTTTGGCATCAGCATTCATTACGATAAATCTCAGTTATTTTTATCTTGTTGCAATACTGCCAGGGAAGGCAACATTACAGTTGTCACCTGTCCATCAGTCAGACAATTTAGTGTTAAATTAGAAGTCGATTAAACAGAGGTGTCATGAAATTCATCTCTACTTGGAAAGCTGGCTAGCTACAAATTTTATATTGCCAGGAATAACTATTTTTCAGCGTTTTGTGTTTATTCTTATTAATGAAGCTTGATTACCTTAAATCTTCAAACTTAAAAATTGGATGAGAAATGGAAAATTCTGTTATTTGATGTATTGTTTTTAAAAAAGGAGATGAACTCCCAGCAGTTTTTTAAAGTAATGATAACTGGCTCCATTGAGAGTGATTTACAAGCCTTAAGCATGTCAGAGAAAAGCTATTTGACGTAGGGACCTGTTTATGTTGGAAACATGCCCCCAAAACCTTAACTGTGATTTCTTGGGAAGAGCTTTCAGTATCTATGTGAAAAAATGCAATGCAGTTAACTTAAGATTTATTTTTCTTGTATATAAACCATTACAAAGACTAAAGCTGTTCTTTTTCTAAAGCATCTGATGATTCTGAGTACCCCAATTTTTCTTTACACATCTCAGGGGCCTGATTTTCCAAGGGCCCAAGTCTCCCAAGTAATAAACCTCATATTTTCTTGCTCTGAAGAACAGAAGTAGCAAGTAGCAATATACATTAGATTTTTTGAATTATTATTTTTTTAGATATTAGTGAGGCAGAGCACTAACAGCAGCCCACTTATAAATCTATTTTCTTAATGCAAAAATATAATTTGAATGTTGGAATAATTTCTAAATCCATTTATGGATATTTGGATTGTGATACATCTACAAGAGCAAATTTACATCCATTTCCATGTTTATATTGCAGTACAACTAATATCTAAGAAAAATAAAAAACAGAAAATAAACATCAGGATACTAGAGACTATGCAGAATAGTCGTTATCCTTCCTAACAGAACCAAGCTTGATTCACATTCAGAAAACAATCTTTCTTTGATTTCTTTAGTTTCCTAGTCTGTAAAAACTAATAAAAACTAGGATTCTAATGAATCATCCCTTTTATGACTGTAAAATATTAGTTTATCCAAGAATCTCAGAAGAACTGTTAGGAGAGATTACTAAAAAATTGTATCGCATTCTTTTTTATGTATGAATAATGTGATGCTCAAAGGATATGATTCAAGTTATTCATTTATATTTGGATGACTTTTTGTATTTGATTCTTATGAATCTGAAGGGCAGCCTAACTTTCTCTTTCTGCTGGGCTCAGGTAAGAGTACTTAATGAATGGATGTAAAATCATATGTCTGAATGCCAGCCTCATGGAAATGTTCATTTCCATGTCAGCTTTTCTTCCTGTCTGGTGTACCTAAGCCAAATTAAATTGTCAAGTGGATTTTGCAAAGTCTAGAGATGTGCCACACGCAGCGTTAATTTTTCTGGGTCAGAATGGCTTGCTTTGCTGTACTGGATGTATTGCTTTCTTTGTATTATGCATTTTAATCTGATTTTCATGAAATCAGTAAGCTTCTGATAAGCAGAAGAACATACTAAGTATAAATGTGCAGCTATGTGTAGGGAAGATTGGTCAGTGGTTTCACTGATGTTGAGGAGGAAGAGACTACTCATTTTTGCTTGTCTGTTTTTCAGTAAGTAGGAATTACTCAGTCCGATAGCAGTAATTTTAATCAGAAAGCATAGTATGGGGGTGATTGCGTTGCTATTTAGCTTCTCTTGGCTTTGGTGGAAAGGCATGAGGGTGGAGTGTGTTTCAAATGACTGACAAATTAAAGACGTGCATCTGAAACTGAAGTAAGCACATGGAGACTCCAAGTAAGAACAACAGGGAGAAACATTTACTATGGAAGATGCAAAAGAAGTTGACAGGGCTTCTTTCACAGGGCAATCTTTGCTTCTTGGTTTGACATCAATGTCCCCGGGCTCCCACTGAGACAGCAAAAATTCCCAATATAGTAAGCTCTGTCAATTTAAATACGGCATCAGGATGTTTTAAATCCTTTTACCACATCCAGACATAGCAGCTGACATCATGCATTTCATTATATAGGTCTGATGTTCTGTGCAAGATGTGCAAAGAGACACTTGACATTCAAAATTCATGAATAAGTCTGGGCTCCTTGTTTTGTTCTGCACATGGATATTAGGGACATTTTATTTAAATTTGTGACAAAGAGGAAATACTCACAGATATGTACCTTGACCGACAGTGTTGTATTGACAAGGATCTTTTGTGATGTATTTAATTATGTACATATCTGATGTCAGGAAAGTATGTGTAGCTATCACTTTATTTTGCATCCTTTTTCTTCCTTGTTAAGTGAATGTAATCCTAGAAAAGAATATGAGATTGACAGCCAAGAAGACTGAAAGCCTCAAATCAGAATACAAATATAATAAGGACAGTGGCAGTGTATGTTGCTCTGGAACTGCTCCCAACCAGTTCTGGCAAATTTTCATGACTTTTGAGGCCTGAGGAAGCTAGGGAAAAGGTTGACCACTTCATCATGGAGTAGATGCAGATGGGCAGTTTTTTCTACCAGAAAACTTTCATATATCAGTCTTAAGAATTAAGTGAAAATTTCAAAGATGGAATACCAGATGTCAGTTCCCAGATTTATTTATTTATTTATTTATTTATTTATTTCAGCTTTGGAATTGGTGGTAGAGGCAAAGCTTCATTTACAGTATCAGTTTTATAAAGTTCTCCATATAATCTTGTTTTGTATGTCCCTTAGCTTTCTTAGCTGGTCATTTGGAACAGCTAGTGTCTTTAAATATGACTTTCCTGGATCAATTCACTTTTGTATTAACTGCATATTCCAAACCCTTGAGCATTTCTTGCTGAGGACTAGGCTTCCTTCTTTATTTTTTGTTCTCTCTCTCACATGCACTTTTTTATACTGTTTTTTTCATTGACCACATATGGACAGACCAGGTGGTTGCTAGAGGCAATGAAGTGTTCATTGGGCTTTTTATTGTGTGAGAGTTTTTCAGGCTGTGCTAGACAAAAAGATTTCAGATTGCCTTGAGTCTTAAAAATCCTTGAGCTTGTAATAGTGGTGTTACCACCTTTGGCAAGGCCAGTTTACTCATAAGTATTAGAAGAAAAAGCAATAACAACAGCAAAAACCTACTTAGAACTTTTAAGTATTTAAACATAGAACTGTGAATTAGTCAGTGCTTCTTTTCACCTGTATTTATTTATAGCCATCTTGTTGAAATTCCGAGATTCTTTCTTCTCCAAGTATATGATTAGCGTTTTCAGCTCTCCCTCAGTTTCTATTCAGATTCTGCTAATGTCATTTTCCAGACAGGAGCAATCAAGCACTTTCTGCAGAACTTCCAGTTTGGGGACCTGAACAACTATAGTTTGTCTCACATCCTGTTTTAATTGTTTGTGATATATTTGAACTTTCAGAATTATTGAGTTCCCTTTTTTAAATAAAATTGAATAGTTTATAGATACTTTTTATACATGATCACTTCTGTTATTCAAAGGCATTATGTAATTTTTGTTCCAAGAAATACATTTTAAATCTATCTTTTTCCCTGAGGTTCAGGGAGAGTGCATTTTATGTTGTGTTCCCAAATTCTCTCAAGTACTTTGTTGCTATTGCTTTGTTTTTGAGCACCCAGATAAACTGGGTGTGATAGGCAGAAAAATAAACAAAACACCAACCAACCAGAAAAAAACAAAACAAAACAAAAAACCACTAAAACTAAAACCAACAACAACAAAAAAATAGAACCACAAAACATGAAGAACAAAACATGAAGAACAAAACCATAGAAGGAGTAAATGATTTAGAAGAAAGTAAATAAAATTTCAAGAATTCACCCTTTTCTGTCATACAATTTGCATACACATAGAACTATAAATTATGGAACATGATATTTATAAGCTAAGATTAAAGAGATGTTTGAAATGGGTAAGAAACATTGCAAGCTGTCTTGTTCTAGACTTGACGTTCTTAATGGAGTTAAAAACTGTTAATGTTCAAATACTAAATTGCAGATGAGGAGCCAAAAATGATCTCACTGGTGCTAGTTGACTAAGCCAAGATGTGGCACCAACTGGAATTTACTTAAAAATAAATATGTATACACATGAATATTTCTATTCGCTATCAGGAATTGTTAATATGACTATGGAAAAGTCATTCAATTTTCTATGACAGTTTATGTGGCATCACAGTAGAGCAGGACTAAGGGGGAGAGAGAAAACAAGGAAAAAGAAACCTTTTTAAGAACCTTTGTCAGTTTAGGGTGTGATCCAAAACCAAATGACATCAGTGGAAAGATTTCTATTTAGCTCATTGGGCTCTAGATCAAGTATTTCATTCTGAAATGTAAACAGTGTGTGAGCCAATTGAGGTATTGCATGGACCAGGGAGAAACTTTTGGGGATGGAGGATTGTATTTTATCCAGATTGGATGAGGTCCTCGTCAGCCTGGTCTAGTGAGTGGCATCCCTGCCCATGGCAGGGAGGTTGGAAGTAGATGAGTTTTAAGGTCCCTTCCAACCCAAGCCATTCAGTGATTCTATGATAAATTATACTGTATTTATTAGCTTTTTAAGCTTTTGCTGTGTTTTGAATATATTGTCTGACTGTGTCTTGGAAATCCCAGGGCAGATAACAATACAATAATAGGTGGTACAGAGGCTGCATTGATGAAGGAATTTTGGGAGGAAGTAGGAATTTCATCTAACTTAGTCTTTCAAAACAAAGTATGATAAGACATGTGAGCGCTCAAAAATAAATAAATGAATAAATATGATTCTGGCAACTACGTCATTGTCAATGGTACAAGTCCTGGTTGTGTAGCAAAGACATGAAAAGAGAAGGGTTGTATGCCAGCCAGGATTTTACCTTGCTTTTTCCTCTCACAAATATACTCATGTATGATATGATATGATTGTGAAAATGATTGGCAATAGCTTCTAGACTACTAAAACCACTAAAAAGAAAGACAAATCAAAATAATTGAATGTGTTTAAAGTTGTATGTTTTTCATTAAAGGACCTTTATAATATGTATTTTAGATGAAGATGACACAAACTTTAATGGTTAAAATTAGTTCTGTGTGATTCTATAACAATATTGCGTATACAGAGCTTCTCTGAAATGGAGACTTGTTAAATGACTGAAGTAACTACAATGAACAGTGATGCATTTTTTTAAAAAATCTAGGCATAAGTGCCTGCTTTCTGGAGCTTATATACAATACATGGATGTTCAGTTTATTGTAAGAAATAGGCATTTGAAATAGAATCACAGGTCGGGAATACTCTTGCAAATGCTAAGAGCATTACTAATTAAGGTGGATTTAATTTCTCTTTTTCAATATTCATTATTGTTTTACATTTTAAATAAAGTTTGAACTTTTAGTATTTTATGTGAATACAACATTTGCCAGCAAGTTTCAATGAGTCAACTATGATTTAAACAGCATATAGTGAATATTCCTTCCATATATAGCCCTAGTTAAGCTCAGGTTATTATTATTATTTTTTTTTTTACTATTTTTCTTTATTTATTTTTATTACTTACAATACAAGTAATACAAGTAAGTAGTAACAGTAACTTAGCAGTCAGACTGATATGCAGGAAGCCTGGACCCAACATATTTCTGAATCAAGTACAGCACATACACTGTTGGTTCACTGCTGTCTATAGCTCCATAAGGGAATACCACCGAACTACTAGTAACATAGTAATCAGTCTTTCTTGCTCTCTTCCCTAACAGAAATTTCAATTGAAATGTAAAAACACTAGACATAAAAATAATTGATAAATAAATAATAATTATCAGTGAAAAGGGTCCCAAACTGATCTTGGTTAGACTGAATAAAAGTTACCTTAAAAAAAAAAATACAAAGGAATTTTTAAAGCACAATGTACAGCAATCAAAATATATTTCAATTTACCTCAGCCAGTTGGGCATATTCTAAAATAAAACTTCTTTTCCTTACAAATTTTAATATAGATACAATATCAAAAGTTTCTATTTAATAAACAAACAAACCCAAAACAATCTCCCCTGCCTCCCCCCCTGCCCCCCCTCAAGTAAAAACAGCAGTATTTTCTACTTGTATTTCACTTACAAAGATTGTCTTGGGAAGGAAATATTTAAATTCCTCCATTATGCTTTTACTTTTCTCCTAAAATTCTTGAATATCTCAGTTTTTCTTCAATAGTTTTTTCCCCAAAGTGAAAATATATCCACGTATGCTCAGAGGATTTCCAAATGTACGAAAATGCAATTGTGTTACATTTTAATTTAGTTTTTGAGTTATAGGGCTGGAATTTGAAAGCAGCAATAGCTATTATATCCAAAACCAAAAATAACATACAAAGATGCTCTCCAAGTTAATTTATAATAGCAGGTGTAATTCAAAAGATGGCTGAGTCATATTAGGGCAACCTGTTCTTGTTTTCCTTGAGGAATGTCTGTGAAATGCAATGTTAGGCATGGTATTGAGACACATTTCTGCAGCTATCTCAATTTATTTTTTAAGTAGGATGCTAAACCTAAACATCCACATATGTGCTGTTCAATAACATCGTCATTGAAGAATAAAATAAGAAGGTTAACCAACGGCACGCTTAGTACAGAGATTACTGTTCTAGTTTACAAGTTCAGGCATGACTTCCTGGTTAGCATAGCCTTTCAAGATCAATTGTCTTTGCTGTAAATTAATGTGATCAATTGACATAGTAATTTGATTTTGATTAATTTGATGATTTGAATGCCAATCAAGTGGTATTGTGACCACTACATCAGTGGTCACTGATGGTTATTGATGTAATGACTGCATCTAATTTTCTGTTTGTTCTCTTGATTCCAAAGGAAATGTAGTATGAAGTAACTCTAATATATGTCTATAGATTTATAGTTTAAGAATGCCAAAGATGCCAATCTTCCTCTCTAGTTTTCCCCACAAATTTTCATCTGGCATTAACGTTGCTCTGAACAGAACTCCCAGATCCTTTCCTTTGTCTAATTAATTGAAAGCTGTGGGATCTCAATGTGCAGCTGATCAGCTTTTCTACATATAGTCTGTGTGCTGTTATTAATTCAAAGTAATATTTCATTATTATACATTGTACAATTAATGGATCTAGTGAAACATGGTTCCTATGGTGCATCCTTACTGCTCTCCTAACTGCCACATCCTCAGACCCTCCCTGATTCCCTTTTGACCTAAAACTATACTTACCTTTATGTTAGTGAAACTTTCCCAGCAGTTACCTCCTTCCATAGACTTAGTGCTATCCTATCTCATCCCTCTTTACCCCACATCTTAAAATCCTTCTGAAATGTTTCATTCAGTTGTGTGACCTATCGGGAAGACCATAGATGACAAATACTGTGGCTGTTTGAACTTAGGTGTGTGCTAACGACCTACTTAGTCACTGCCTATTGCCCTATGGATAAAAGTGGATAAAGGCTCAGCTGTCTATGCTGTTTACTCGGAAGGAGCACTAATAGGATTGCCACACTCTCTTCAGACACTGGTTATTAAGAAAATGCAAGATGTTGCTAATTTTAAGATCTTAATTGCTTTGGCAAAATTGGTAAACGTTGAGCAGGGCCATCAACTTGAATACATATCCTGTTTCCTCACAGTAGAAAATCTCCCATTAGTTTCCCTTCTTCAACTATATTCACTGCTTTTTTTTTTTTTTTTTTTTTTTTTTTTCTTCTGGTCCCAGCTTCATCCTGTTGAAATTGAAAAGCTGAATTTTGCCAAGTACAAAATAAATAATTTGTGCAAACTTTGGGTGGGCAGAGGCAATATATCGAATATGGTATTATTTTAGTGTATTTTCAAGTATGTGTGTAACTTTTTTTTTATGTGGCTTTGACACGATTTAGAACTATTTCACTGTTACTGTTTTAGATAGGTTCAGATATTTACATATTGTTGTGTTTCACACAGTTCTAATACATAGTAGCTTGAACTGGAAGATTCTTTGTTTATTTTCTGTTCTTTCTTGCTGCTACATTAGCCACTAGAAATTTTCATTACATTTCATTCTCCTCATTAATCAGGCCGGTGTCTTATACCTTGCAGTTGTTTCTTCTATGTAGCTGTGTCAGTGTTGACAAATCACCTTATGAATGTTATAGCAGATATGCTGAATGGACTATAATGAGCCTAGATTAACCAGGAGGGGTAACAATGGAGGGGTGGTGTTAAGGTAGCATTTCCTCACAAATATGTAGTGCAGTGAAAGATACCTTGACACAATCCAAGCCCTGTGTAAGCTAATAGCAGGAAAGTTACAGGGAGAGAATGCAATCCCCCTCCTCCCCCTGGTATATACAGTAGTGGTTTATGCTTTTAACCTTTTGCAGAAAACACTGCATAAGCATACCATAAAAATCAGTCCTTCATCTGCAGAGCTTATTATCTCTAATTGCAGTTACAAAGATTGAAGAGTTAATAGGATACCATCATTTTTTTTTTCCCTTTCAATCTAGATACTGAGATTTCAGAAAATCCTATTGACATCTGTGAAGTAACTGAATAACTTTCAAGTAAATAGAATGATCTACTGAAAAAAATCTGTTTTCATCCACACTCCACAGAAATTAATTTTCTATCCACAAAACTAGTTATCTGTTACCTATGCTTCACTTGGAATAGCTTTTTGTATAACTCTTTTAACATATCTGCAGCATTGGGAGCACCACACTTTTGCCACCAGATTGCATTTTGTTTGCCTATAATTCTTTTATAGGCCATGTGCTTGACCCCTATATATCTGTTAATCATCAACAGATACAGCGAAAGAAGGTAAATTACGCAGTACAGCTGTGCTAATGAATTTGACATTTTTGTGCTGAAATAAAATAATATTACAAAATATATAACATCTTTTAATATTCTAACATGGAATAGATTATAAAAATCATGTCCTAAGGTTTTTGCTGATTGCTCGTAACACAACTAGAGATGATCACATTTTCTTATTAACTAACGCTAAAATAACTCTGCATTTCCGTTCTCTCATTGCCTCCAAAAATTGAATATGTCAGTTCATCCATCTTTATTGGCCTCTAATAATCTCTCTACATTGCCTTACATGTTGCTCTTAAATCATCTTTAAGAGTAGTGAGTTGTATTCACCTTTCAAGACCTGATCTTTCAGGGTAAATGAGAGATGGATTGTTGTTTTCATCTCAGAATGTTTTACTGAAGGCTTTACTTAAATACCTATTTGTGGAAAGGCCATCCACAGAAGTGTTGCAAATATGAGAACTTTATCATGTGTCTTTTTTTTTTTTTTTTGTATGTGTGTGTGACTTTAAAAATAACTAAAGATTTGGGCAGAATCTCAGGGTCAAGACTAAAATGTGATTTTAAAATAATTTCCACCAGAAAATGCTACAAAGAACATGGAATTCAAGTTTAAAAGAAAGTCATATTGTAAATGATACCTTCCTGATGAGTTTTGTACATTCAGGAGACTAATCTTAAAATATTCTTTTTTTTTTTTCCCATAAAGTACATTTTTAAAATGAGTACGTTCTGTAATGCTGACCATGTCACGTGATTGTGTAATAAACTCATAGGCTAGCTCGTGGCATTTTGACAATTATATATGCAACAATTCAGAGGTAAAAGGAGGTAGAAAACAAACAAAGAATATTTTTGCCTGAAGGGGCATAGAAGGTTCTGAAGAGGATGATTAATGTCTTTGTACTGTGCAAAATTCAGGTATGTTTTTTTTTTTTTTAAAAACTTCTTTAAAAGCATTTTTGTTTCTCCTAAGTACTTACTACGGTCAGTTTTACTTGCTGAATTCTCAGTTTATGGCTGTGAAATAGCTATGTTATTTCTGTATTCACTCACATTGAAGAGAACAAGATAGGTTCAGAAAGCAAACAAAAATCTTCCCTGCCCTCCGTGTCAATGACAGATTGCTTGCCTATACAACGTCCAGTAAGATGTAACTGATAGAAAGGTTTCTAAATATTGTTTTATGTATGCATGAGTTTCACTTGGCTTCCTGAGTTACTAAGCTCCTAGAAGTCCAGCTGAAATCAGTCAAGTTTCTTAGCATCTTAGCATCAGTCTGTAGGCTGTTTCTTGTGGTTGTACTAGTCTTTTTCCTGCTCTGCGGTTCTCTTGCACTGTCAGCCTGTCCTTGTGGATGGGAATAAGCAAAGTTTATTTAAAAAACAAAAAAAAAAAAAAACCAACCATCCAAACAAAACAAACAAACAAAAAAACCACATTGGTTAAAAAAGAATAATCTTTAGGCCCAAGCATCGTAACTATTTTAAAGGTTAGAACCATACCTACTAATCAAGCCAAGAAAAGTCTTCAGTGATATGCTGTATAGGTAGGAAGGAACGAATACCTTCATATCCATAATTTACCTGATCAAAGCAGTTGGAAACTGCAGGTATGACTCTCCAGAGTTTTTTTCCTTTTAGAATTGGAGTTGGGCTGTGGATTATGAAGCTTATCTCAGTTATTTCACTTGTTTTCCACCTTTTATTTCTAACTTTGATTTCATCTGTTTCACCTCAGTCACTACTGTCAGGGGGCAAAAGGGCAGCTGCTGTGTGGAGCACAGCTGGCAGCCAAGGGTGGGTGGCAGGGTGCACTCACTGAGCAATGCCCTAACAAGAATAGTGGAGTAGGTTCAACAGCTGTAATCAAGTCAACCAAGAGTTCAGATAGCCAGTCAAGCTATGAAGCATGTCTGAGGTAAAGCCAGGAAAAGGCAAGTCAGCAGGTCAGGATTAGATTTTGAATCCATGACGTACAAAGCAAGGTACAGGCTCAGCTGCAGTGGAGTTCACGCAAAGCTGGTACAATAAGACCACAGCAGGGTATGTGTGTTCAATATGAAAAGAACCTTAGGGAATGCAGTAAACATTAGACTAAAATTTTGCTGCCCTTAACCTAATACGCCAATCTTGTCTTGTTAGACGTAGAGTCTAACCCATGAGTAGAGATACTGGAGGCCACGATGAAATTAAAACTGTTTTTTGCAGTAATGAAATGAAGTTCCCTCTACTAGAAAACAATGGTGCCTCCCCTTGCTTAGGGAAAAAAAAAAAAAAAAAAAGGCAAATAAGCAAAGCCCCCAAAATAATTTTCTTAATTTGATGGAATCAGATTATAAAAGGAGGCGTTACTTTACAGTTTTCTTTTCCCTCAAGCCCGTTAAAATAATTGGTGCTTTTTAATTAATTAATATGTTTCAAAGCAACCATCATTCTGAAATTAATGGTATGAATTTTCTGTTTCACTGAAGACTAACTATGATTGTCTGAGCCTGCACAAAAATGGAGAGATGGAGTTGTGTGTAATATTCAGCTGCTAATACAACATGGTGCCGTGTTTTTTTTCCACTCGCATTCTTGAAGGAGGGCTGAGAGTCATCTGCCATTTATAACCATCTCACACAAGATGGTTTTTTGTTTGCTTTTTTTAAAATGCCAACTCTATTTTTTAATTTTTTTTTTACCTCTTACAGAACTAAGCAATATCTTAGATTATTAGAATCCATAAAATATTAACAAAAACACATTTATTATTAAAAACAAAAACAAAAACAAAAAACCAACAACCAACCAAACAACAACAACAACTAGTAATATTTGAAGTTCAGGCGGTTTATAGCAGTATTGGCATAAAGTCCACCTGACATACAAGGTAACAAACATGCTGGCCGTGCTATGTGTATGTGCAATATACTAAGTGCATTTTAGCTTTGAACACCTTTATATTTTAGTATCCCTGGAGTCCCAAGAAGACAAATGATTAGTTGTAGAACTGCTTGCTATTTAAATATTAGGATATGCTGGTAATTTATCAAAATGAAGTAAGAGCTTTTCTTTCTTGTAGTAAGAGATCCCTAAAAGTTTGGACTCTTAATGCCCAAAGCACTACAGTGGAAGTAGGCAGAGCGTAACTGGTGTTAATGGTGGTGCTTCTGCTAATGCCAGCTCTGAATTTGGCACATAGACTCCCATTTAGGTAGGTGATTAACCAGGACCATGGGACTGTTGTAAAAGCTTTTTCAAGCTGAGAAAGTTTTTCTTAATCATATAAAGGTGTGTGAAGTTAGACAGAACTGGAGTTAGAAAAGTCTGTTGGATGCTCATACATTTTTCTTTTTATATGTGTGAAAATATTATCATCTGAAATATTTTCTATGATCTTTTAATATACAGATAGTAACTCTGATACTTAACAAGGTGGATTTGCTTAATTTGTGTCTATTCTAGCTTACTTTATTGTGATAGTGCCCTTCTCCATGCTATATAAATATAATAAACAATATACCCAAGAGAGCAGTTACAAATTGTCTCAGCTCTGCTCACCACTCTGCCATTCATTAGTTCTTTCTGTGATACCCTTGATTTCTGTGTAGAGTGGACAGAGAAGGGAAGGGAATTTACAGTCAGTCATGTTCTAGGTCTCTGCATTCTGCATCTCTGTGCTTAAGTGACCACAGTATATCCTAAGCAACTAAGTTCATTGTTTTAGATAACTATTATTTTAGCTCCCACCACTGTTGCTTTGTCTCCTTGCTCTGTATCCTCCAAGGACTAGTGTTAGAAGTATGAACTTGAGTGTAATTGTTGGGAAGTTAGAACTGGGAATAGAAAGAAATAGACCATTGAAGAAATTAAAAATAAAGTGTTGATGCATTTGTCCTCAGCAAAATGTGAAATGTTGAATTCTAATATATATGTATATATATATATATACAATCCTATATTTATAAGAGTTTACAAGCTCTGAGTTTTGTCAGCTTTTATTTCTCTAAGCTATTATTTCATATTGTCTGCAGTATGAAGCAAATAACATTGTATTAGTTCAGGTTTCCAGAGTAAATGACAATGATAATTAAACAAATCAAAGCTTAGATTTTGGATCACAGTTCTGCAACAAATGATGATGCTGGGGAAGCCTGGAGTGCTCCATACCTGATTAGAGTTGATAAGTTTACAAGTATTTTCAATGCTATAACCTCTATAATATAAAGGAGAATGGTTGTCTAATACTGATAAATAATAAAAGGTTTAACTTAGTCTGTATTTAAATTCTCGTGTCCTCAGCAGGCTTGCTTAAAAAATTAGTTCCAAAGTGATATCATTGTGGTAGTAGCTTTTCTTTATGTAATAAAACTTGAGAAACTGTAGCCTGGATTAAAGCTTTACTTTATCATAAACTATGTTTTCCCTTTCCTCCATATCTTATTGGTGTTTTGCATTGTAACTAATTTATGCGAGTGTCCAATTTAACTCAGTACCTGTTCAAGGGTTTATTTATTTTCTGTACCTTTCCATGACAAATTAACTTGGTTTGAAACAAGATGATTATGCTACTTCTCTTCTGTGTGCATTTCCAGCAGAAGATTGATGCTCTAAAATGAAGCAATTAATCCATGGGAAAAATACATGTGGTATTTTCCCCAGTTTGCTAAAAAAAAAAAAAAAAAAAACAGGGGGGGGGGGGGCCCCCCCCGGGGGAGGGGGGGAGTCAAAAAAAGGATCAGAATGCAAACATATTAGTTTTGTATTAATTCTGCATTTAAAATAATTTTGTTTTCTTTAGGCCATTTTTATACTGGCCATCCTCAAATCTCTAAATAAAACACAATGTTTGGAAATTGAACAGAAATCTAATAATATGGAGATGAGGCAATTGCTTTACTACGTGTGGTCTTTAGTGGTGCTCCATCCTAAAGCACAAGTCCTGTAGCAATCAGTAGGTTGAATAGCAAGAGCTGAATAGGACCGGTGAGTGTAATTAAGTTTCATTAACTATTATGAAGTTACATATGCATTAAGGGGGAATACAGTCCTGAGTGTGTTTGTCTAGCTTTCCACTCAGTGGAATGGAGCATTGTAAAGTTTCATACTACAGGTCTCTATGGCACTTACTGAATGAAATCAAATATGCTGAGCCACATAGTTTGAAGAAAACTGAGAGGAGAGCTGTTTTCCTTGTATAGATACCTTTCCTAAGTGAACATGACATCTGTATTAGATGAAGGTCATAGTTTAATATGGAATGTGACTACTTGACTAATCCTCTGCAGGTAATGCTTTTAACTGTACCTGTTTAAGGACTTGCCTAATCTCAGGATATTTAGGTCAAGGTCTATTTATAAGAACTGCATCAAACACTTTAGGGCCTCTGTCTGAAAAGACTGTTTAAAGTTAAGGTAGGAGCTTTACATTTGTAGTTGTACAGAACTACTAAAAAGCACAATTTTAAGGGAACATTAAAATGAGAAGCAGTATCATACATTTTGGAAATACTGAATGATCCACATTTCCAACATTAACTTAAAAAGGATGCAATAAAATACTTCAAAACAGACAAAGTAAAGTGACAATGGCAAAATAAACACTTAAGCCATTATATTTTTGTTGTAATTTGTAGTTCATCTGTATGGCAGTGAATTGAACTTGCTATATTTTTTTCTAGCTATTCTACTTGCATCTTACTGATGGTTCTCTTGGTCTGAAGAATCAAATTTATGTTGTATGTTGTTTTCATTAACTTTTTCATTTAAATAATTCTGTTCTTCTTAATTTTTTAGAATTACTTTTTCTAATCATACTGTCTAAAAATAAGAGCATTCTATTCTGCAGTTAAGTGACTATATAAGTTGGTTATATTTATCATACCATATCTTTTTTATTTTGCAGTTACTTTTGGTAATGTCATAGTTCTGATTTAACAGACTCACACTGTGGCTGCATAATAATATAACCTTTAGTTTACTCTCTAGGTTAATTTGACCATTATGAATTATTCATAACACTTCAGTTAGAGACTACCCAGCATATGATTTTAACATGTATCTTAGAGAACTTTGTAACATTTTTGGATGAATGTCATCTTCACAGTGGTGAACTGCTAGGAAATTATTTATTGACTGTGTCTACTGAACTTGAAAGAAACTAACATGGAATTTGTGTTTTTCCTACTATTTATAAATAAAATCTGTAACAGATTCTGAAACCATTTGATGAAAGTTTTGTTTTTTTTTTTTAACATTACATATAACCTCTACAAAACTAAAGAGTGCCAAAATGAATAATTCAATGAAAGACTAAAGACTTGCTGAAACAAAGGATTGTGCAGTGAGAGCTGAGATTGTTTTCCTATTGCTAATATAAAACACAATTTTTGCTTGATGGCACTTTTCACTTATTTATTGGTTCTTTCCCTTGTACACCTTTACTATGGAAGAAATTATGAAGTCTATAGCATTTGCCAGATCTTATCCTCCTTATGTTCAACTTAATAACCAAGTAACCAAGTAACTGTTCTACTTTCCCCTTTTGTGTTCAACAAAAAGCAACCCAAGTAATTTTTTTCTTTTTTCTTTATCTGAATAACAAAACCATACATTTTATTTCAAAGACATTATCCATTCCCACTATTTTCAGTATACCAAGTAGCTGTTGGGAATCCATTTTTAAAATTTTATATTGCAATTTATTAGGATTATTAAATAGTTGTATGTAATCAGTCTGTATTTTAATTCAAGCAGTCTGAAACCTAGGATTGCTTTTCAGTTGTTTTACAGCCATTACACATTGCTTATTTAGCTTCCAACCTGTATTCTATATTAAACGTCTGAATTAATACTTAGGACTGTCTGTTTTAGGTTTCTTTTCTCTTTTGTAGCCATGTAAAAGGTATTATTTTTTTTAATGTTTTGGTAATGACAAAACAGTCCGCAAAAAAATAAATAAATAAATAAATAAATAAAATCTGTAATTAGTGCAGCTTTCATGAATCTCAGAAATAGAATCACAGAGCTGTTCATTGGAAATGGCTTCTGGAGGTCATCTAGTTCGGCGTCCTGCTTGAAGCTGAATAGTTGCTAACATGAGATTAGGTCAGCTGTGGTTTTATTTAACTTGAGTCTTCAAAGGTTCCAAGGACAGAGATTTCATAAGCTCTGTGGGCAAACTGCTCCAGTGTAGCACTGTCCTCTTAAGGAAATTTTTTTAATGACTGTCAGTAGATATGTTAGGATGGTGAAATTGTTTGTAGCAAAAAAAATTTCAGTTTATTACAAGTATACACAATACTATGAGAGGCTAATCGCTCATGTCATTATTCTTTTATGCAATCTGATCCTCTTCATGTAAATGTCTTATCATAAAATCATGATTAGATGGGAATTCCAATACTGACTAAAGCCTGATTAACCCTTCGATGTGTACAAAGTGAAATTATCAGCCTCTAGAAAGCTAAGACACTTCATTATTCTTAAATATTTTTCTTATTTGTTTTACTGTATTATGGATGAATGAATTGTTTGAATTCACTTCAGTGTTGTGATTATGGAAATCTGATTCAGCGATTAATGGTTTAAAATTCTCTTGGCAGAAGTTGAAGTGTGAGTTGGAGGCAGAGAAAAAAAAAAAAGTGAAAAACAGGGTGAGTGGAAAAAAAGCCACAGGAGATATTGAAGAAAGAGCAGAGAAGGAAAGAGAGATGCCAATTAAAGTGAACACAGAATAAACATAGTATTATCCTTAGAGACCTACTTTTCAAGAGAGAGATTTCAGTTCCCGTCTTCATATTTAGCTACTCAAAAGTTTTAGTAAAAGAGAATCCAGTATTATGCTCTAAGTAGATAAGATGAGGAATGTGTATTGATTCATAAAGGAAAACATTTTACTGTTATTGCTGAGCAACTCTTACATGCTAAGTTGTTTATTATCAACTATTATCAACTAAATTCAGCTTTGTCTTAGTGAAAGGTTGTAAACCTCTTTGTTAATCCCATGAGCTAGCTAATCTCTTAGTTAAGAACAACGTGGTCTGATTCTGATTATGTCCTTCTTTGTGCTGTGGAGCATTAGATAATATTAAAAAATAAAAATAAAAAATATTTGCTTTCTACTCTCAATGTAAATATTACATGATGAATTTTCATGGCATTCCAGTGATATTAATAGGTCAAAGAGAGAAACAGATGAGTTGGGAAATGGAAGAAATAATGTGAATGGGAAGCCATGGCTGACTGACTCAAAACTGTATGTCATCAACTTTGTTATCATTTCTGGAATCTAAATTGTTTTCTTTCTGCTCCTGAACTCATTAAGGAATTAAGTTCAGGAATCATTGAATCAGCATCTGCACCGCTCCCCCTTAAAAGCAGTAAAATGGATTACCAAAACAAATTTAAAGTGCAGTCAAAGTAATATCAATCAAGGAAGTCCTGAAAATATGATAGTGAGTTTATTTATGTCCTGGCAGCCATTTTTTTTTCAACAGAAAGATGAAAAAAATCCTTTCTTCAATACAACAGGAATGCTGGAGGCAATTGGGAGATTAGAACTGGGGCTTTGGAAGACACATTTCTGTTACAGTGCTTAGAGGTATGAAAATGTATCAGGGCTGGCTAATGCAAAATTTTAAATAAACTGCAGCATCTTCATTTTTCTAAATCAGTCTTATTTCTTACTGTCACATCTATATGTTACTGTTGGGTAATGACCCATTTCTAATGTTTTGGGGTTGTCAAAAATGTACAACTTTGCAGTGAACATCAATGTAGAATATTCATATAAGTTGAGTAGTTTATTTTTGTGGAGTCTGTGCATGTGTGGAAAAAAAAAAAATACAGATAAACACTTATCCATTGAAGTATTACATAGTATCTTCAAATTAACTCTGTTCCAATAAGAAATTTGGTATGCTAAGTAGTATTTAAAAAGATGAAAGGTGGCATTTGTCAGCAGTAGAGTGGTGCTCTTGCTTGCTTTTAATTTACCCTGTTAAATTGCTGTGAGACATTGCCATTATTCAGTTTGGATAACACTGAAAGAATGTTGTATTCCTGTTACACATCCATTTGAAGAGCATAGATGCTGTTTTCATGGCAGGATGTAACAGAACTGTTCTTCAGAATATATCTGGTAGTTCTGGGGTGCCAAAGTTAATTTTATGAAAAACAGAGTACTTCCAGCAGTAGAGGGCAGATGAAATTTAAGATGTTTTAGATGTCTGACTGTTTAGTTTCTTGGGGAGTTTTTGTTTTTGCTGTGCATTGTGCTGCAGTGGGGCTTCTGCCATCTAAACTATTTGAAGTAGAGCAGCTAGCTGAGTGAGATTGGCTTGGATATGGCCATGTGGCAACAGAGGCATAGTTACAGGATTTATGCAACTTACATATCCAGAAAATTGACGTGTCCTCAGTTTTGTTAACTAGGATCTCATTTTACACAGGCTAATATCAGACCCCATATGAAATAAACTTCTGTTCACTATTAATTAGCAATAACAAAAAGAATTACACTGATATGGTAGTTGTCTTTGCCAGTAATTTCAGACTAGTCAAAGAAACACTTGCCTGATTTGGAAAAGCAGTCGAAAATGATGTGACACACGGATGATGCCAGAGTTCTTGTGTTCTCCAGTTGGCAGGTTGAAATATCAGAGAGCTTGGGGAGTTTTTGACAAGCTCCAAGGAGGTTATGTTGACACCCTTATTTACCTGGACTTATTAAAGCAGGTGGAACTCTGTACCAAAACAGAAAAAAAACAGTTTGCATTTAGTGATGTACTTATACACTGTCCACTGTAAAAGAAATTGAAATATTTTCTTACTGTCTTATAGTAAATTAAACCAGGTTTAAAAACAAACAAACAAGAAAAACCAACAACAACAAAAAACAAATAAACAACCACCAGATGTCCAGCTAAAATTTTCATTATAGAAAAAGTTTTTTTCCCATTACTCCTAAAACAATTTTTCCCTGCTCTAAATAGAATATCACCTCCTGTATCTGTCACCATGCCAGTTTTCCATTGCTGCACTTGCAGATTCAAAGGACATTGTTGCTGTCTGTCAAGAGACAATAGAGATCAACATTTTTCAGGGCAGGATATCTACTTAAACTGGAAGGGAATGCCTTGTTGATACCTAGCTGAAGTTTTGTTCATGCTAAAGCTAATCAATTAATTATTTTGTGTGAGGAACTTTTCAGAACTATTCTTGCAAGTACCCAAATATTAACATGTGCTACTTGTCAGGCTTTATTAACAATGAACTTCCCCCAAGGCTTTTGTGAAGACTGAGAGTCCTACACAAAATGATGTATCTATCCTTGAAGGAGTAGAGCATATGATAAACAGTTTGGTTAAAATTCAAGAATACTGCTTTGTCTCCTAACACTTCAGTTAATTTGGGCTTTAATACCTTTCAAAAACAAGAATTTGTCCATCGAAGTCCACAACCTATTCCTCCTTCCCTCCTTCCCACCACCTTAATTTAAAGTGTTTGCTTTGTAACTTGACTATGTTCAATAAAACAATTCTTGTCCTGCAGTATTTTGAATGACAATGGAATGTTGAGTCCTATAGGTTTAGCCCTGCAGAGACGGAGACTGAGTAGTACTTGGGTCATTTGTGTCAGGATGAAGTAGAAGAGATGGTGCTGATATTGCTAGAAGGGCCTCTGTTGAATAGTTTGTCAATGGTTGACTTTTTGAGGAGGGGGATTTCTCTTACTGTTTTGAGATCAGGGTGTACTGATGGCAAATCAGATGTTTTGAAGGTGAGTTGAAGTAAGTGTGTTCAAATCTCAAACTCGAATATGTCATCTTACCTCAGATGAACTATGATGATTGCACTTTTCAATTTCAATTACATTCCTTTTAGCTTGTTTGTTTCCTTGGGCTATTGCTTTTGTCACTAATTATGCTGCCAATCTGCACTGAAGTTTTATTGGGAAACATTACAGGAGAAGACAAGGTAGCAGTTCATCTGAGCAGGTCAGGTATTGGGACAGCTAATGAGTGATGAAAAGAAGCAAATCTGGCAGCTCGAACTGCCAAATTTCAATATAATTTGATAATCCTTACTTGCAGCTTTATTTGAAGGGAACATCTAATTCTCTTGTAGACACTTTTTTCTCTGACTGCTAGTGGACTCAGCTACTTTCCTTATCCTCTTATTGTACATCTCCACCTCCTTAAGTTAGGATTCAGGGCTACTCTTCCCCCCCGAAGTATGTATGCATTTTCTTCCTTCCTCTGTCAGTGTGTGTGTATGTTCAGATCCTAAACAGTTAAAGCAGTCCAGGAGGTTTCTCGAGAGCGTGGAAGATAACTTCCTGACCCAGCTGGTTGGCGAGCCTACCAGGAGAGGTGCCCCGCTAGACCTTCTGTTTACTAACAGAGAAGAACTGGTGGGAGATGTGGTGGTCGGGGGTTGTCTTGGGCACAGTGACCACGAAATTGTAGAGTTCTCGATACTTGGCGAAGTCAGGAAGGGGACCAGTAAAACCGCTGTCTTGGACTTCCGGAGGGCTGACTTTGAGCTGTTCAGGACGCTGGTTGGCAGAGTCCCTTGGGAGGTGGTTCTGGAGGACAGAGGAGCCCAGGAAGGCTGGGCGCTCTTCAAGAAAGAAATCCTAATGGCTCAGGAGCGGTCTGTCCCCACGTGCCCAAAGACGAGCCGGCGCGGAAGAAGACTGGCCTGGCTGACCAGAGTTGTGGCTCGAGCTTAGGAGAAAAAAGAGGTTTTATAATCTTTGGAAAAGAGGGCGGGCCACTCAAGGGGACTACAAGGATGTTGCGAGGCGGTGCAGGGACAAAATTAGAAAGGCCAAAGCTCATCTGGAGCTCAATCTGGCTACTGCTGTTAAAGACGACAAAATACGTTTTTATAAATACATCAGTACCAAAAGGAGGACTAAGGAGAATCTCCACCCTTTACTGGATGTGGGGGGGAAACGTAGTTACCAGAGATGAGGATAAAGCAGAGGTGCTTAACGCCTTCTTTGCCTCAGTCTTTAGCAGCAAAACCAGTTGCTCTCTGGACGCCCAGTACCCTGAGCTGGTGGAAGGGGATGGGGAGCAGGATGTGGCCCCCACAATCCATGAGGAGATGGTTGGTGACCTGCTACAGCACTTGGATGTACGCAAGTCAATGGGGCCGGATGGGATCCACCCGAGGATACTGCGAGAACTGGTGGAAGAGCTGGCCAAGCCGCTTTCCATCATTTATTGGCAGTCCTGGCTGTCAGGGGAGGTCCCACTCGACTGGCGGAGAGCAAACGTGACGCCCATCTACAAGAAGGGCCGGAGGGTAAACTAACAGGCCCGTAGTTCCCTGGGTCTAACAGCAATGCCAGGGAAGCTCATGGAGCAGATTATCCTGGGCGTCATCATGCGGCAATTGCAGGGCAAGCAGGCGATCAGGCCTAGTCAACATGGGTTTAGGAAGGGCAGGTCCTGCTTGACGAACCTGATCTCCTTCTATGACAAGGTGACATGCTTAGTGGATGAGGGAAAGGCTGTGGATGTGGTCTACCTTGACTTCAGTAAGGCATTTGACACCGTTCTCCACAGCATTCTCCTCAGGAAACTGGCTGCCCATGGCTTGGACTGGCGCACGCTTCGTTGGATTAAGAGCTGGCTGGATGGCCGGGCCCAGAGAGTCTTAGTGAATGGAGTCAAATCCAGTTGGAGGCCGGTCACTAGTGGAGTCCCCCAGGGCTCGGTACTGGGGCCAGTCCTCTTTAACATAATTATCGATGATCTGGATGAGGGGATCGAGTGCACCCTCAGTAAGTTTGCAGACGACACCAAGTTAGGTGCATGTGTCGACCTGCTCGAGGGTAGGAAGGCTCTGCAGGAGGATCTGGATAGGCTGGACTGATGGGCCGAGGCCAACGGTATGAAGTTCAGCAAGGCCAAGTGCCAGGTTCTGCACCTGGGACGCAACAACCCCAAGCAGAGCTACAGGCTGGGAGATGTGTGATTAGAAAGCTGCCTGGCAGAGAAGGACCTGAGAGTATTGGTTGACAGTCGTCTGACTATGAGCCAGCATTGTGCTCAGGCGGCCAAGAAGGCCAACAGCATCCTGGCTTGCATAAGAAACAGCATGGCCAGCAGGTCCGGGGAAGCGACTGTCCCCCTGTACTCGGCTCTGGTGAGGCCGCACCTCGAGTACTGTGTTCAGTTTTGGGCCCCTCACTACAAGAAGGACGTGGAGGTGCTTGAGCGAGTCCAGAGAAGGGCTACAAAGCTGGTGAAGGGTCTGGAGAACAAGTCCTACGAGGAGCGGCTGAGGGAGCTGGGACTATTTAGCCTGGAGAAGAGGAGGCTCAGGGGTGACCTTATCGCTCTCTACAGGTACCTGAAAGGAGGCTGTAGTGAGGTGGGGGTTGGTCTGTTCTCCCACGTGCTTGGTGACAGGATGAGGGGGAATGGGCTAAAGTTCCACCAGGGGAGGTTTAGGTTGGATATTAGGAAAAACTTCTTCGCTGAACGAGTTGTTAGGCACTAGAATAGGCTGCCCAGGGAAGTGATTGAGTCACCGTCCCTGGAGGTCTTTAAAAAACGTTTAGATGCAGAGCTTAGGGATATGGTTTAGTAGAAGACTTGTTAGTGTTAGGTCAGAGGTTGGACTCAGTGATCTTGTAGGTCTCTTCCAACCTAGACTTTTCTGTGATTCTGTGATCCTGTTTTCCTAATTGGGCTCCTCCTACCTCCGTGGAGCACAGCAAGGCAGATTTGGTGTAGCCATGCATGTGCTCCAGAAATCTGCCACTTCTCAGTTCAGGACTAGTAACTACCTGCATGCAATTGCTGATCCATGACTCAGATAGGTATGTCTCAACAAATAATTACTGTGGATAAGAGTTCTTTCCTGTGTTGAAGCTCTTTTGTGAGAGGCAGGAAAAGCACATGTTCCACAAGTGTGTGCTTAAATTGAATACTGCTTGTCAAAGACAACATCAGAGTAGAAATACTGTTGGCCATTCAGTCTAAATTCAAGTTGAATCTCTCAGAGGAACTGAAACTTCAATGTCATTCCAAACATCACAAACACAAACAAAATGAGTTTGTCTTTGCCCTTTTGCTAGCTATGTGGAGTTCATAAAAAGGCATACACTGAAACAGAGTGTAGATGTGGTTTCATTCACATAATGGAAAATGATCCTCTCCATGCATTATACATTAATTGCCTTGTTATGCTGTGACACCATGTTGGAGCTGAGAACAATGAGCCAAACCTGATAATGTACTTTCTATTTTGTTACTTATTCATAAGATTCTTTGGAAGGTTTATTTATACACACACACACACACCCCCTCATCTCACCACCCCCAACAGCACTTTGCTGTGCTTGCTTTGGGAACAAAGCAGTAAACACTTAAAAATGTGAATTTTAATGAACACCTTTGCAAAATGGAAACTCACTGAGGAAGTTAGTTGTTGCTAGTTAGTAAATCAGAAAGCCCTTGAGAGGAAGATGTGTTTGCAGATGGATAATACTTTAGCAGTAAAAAGCAGCTGCATTTCAAAACAAAGTAGAGGCTGCGAAAGAATAATTAGGCTGATGGAAATAGATAATGGGTCAGGTTATTTTTGTGACATCTAACAATGTGTTGCAATTAAAGTTGCATTTGATACTATTAAAAATTTTGCATGAATCAATAAATAATTTAATTTTCTTATTAAATAACCTTTATCTGTTTGAATACAATCATTTCTGAATCGATTTTTGAGCATTTTTGAAATGCTCAAAATAATACTTTCTTTTCTACTCCAAATGCTACAGAAAAATACACACAAGATTTCACAACTGAAAAAATGTATGTTTTTGAGGAAAAAAGGGATGGAAACAGTTTATCCAACTGATTAATGTCAAAGAACAGTATTTTGTGCAGTAAGATTTACCTTTAACCATGCTTTAAGTATGCTTTCTGAACTGAATGATGCCATTAAATCTGTTTGTCTCTATTCTTAAGTGGGAAAAATAACATAAATATTAATAATTTTTCAAGTTTTTTAAATGTTGAAATACTGTATTTGTTGCTGCCTATTTTTGTGCACCACTTTTTGAAGTATTTTTCAATATTTGGGGGTTAATCTGTAAGAACTGAGCAAGTGTCCCATTTTGATACTTCTGAACACAGAAAATTTCTGTCATTTTCAGCATCCAAATGTGCAAGTTTTTGTCTGTGTCTGTTCTGCATTTATTATTGTTGAATCTCTCAGCCTTACAGGCCTCTCCAAATTATTCTACTTCCAAGTAATCATACAAAACTGACAATGAAAGCATACAATATAATTGAACCAAAAAAATTAAAAAAAAAAAAAAGTTTTGATTAACGAGTTCACTTTTGGTTGATTGGTAATGAAGGAAAACTTGCTTCCATATGGTTAAGAAAAATATACATAGGTGTATTATGTTGCAGCTAAAGGAGCTCTCAAGTTTACACCTGCTACACCTTCATTGCAGTGATGTTAAAAAGCTGATTAATGTATGCTGCTATCATTAAAGCTAAAGAGCTTGAACGTGTCATACCACTGAAATAAGATAATGAGGCTGGATGAGAGTAAGTTGATGGTTCAAAGTGGAGTTTGTTTTGGTACAGGGAAAAAGATAATCCAGATTCTCTGAAATTCATTGTTATTTGAAGTGGAAGTTGATGCTTGAAGGGAGTTTTGGCTGAAGATATAAGATGCAGAATGAATTCAAAATAAGCATAAAACTATATATATATATATTTTAATGTTCCTACTTTTTAAAAAATAACTTCAGTAATCACACAGCTGAAGTGAATTGTGGTCTTCAAGCAGGAAGTTCAAATGTTGTAAGTCACAGACTCAAGATGCATCTTGTTGCACAAAGACCAGCAGAGAACTACCTGGATCTTTAAAAAAGTGCCAGAACAGTTTCTAAAGTACACTATTCATGCAAAAAGTTGTATGGCCTACTTTTCAACTATGTCAGCCCACATGGTGTGAAAGGAATAGTGTGAAGAAAATGTGCATGCTATAAACAGAAAAATTTAAGAGGTGTGGGATTTTGAAGCTAAATAGAAGCTAATGTGGCTGGGCAAATTCCACTTGCTCTTGTTTAGCTCTGTCTGTGCTTTGCCTCTTGCCTTTGCCAGACACGGCCTACCTTATGGGCTGCAAAGAGGGCAGTGGATCTGAACTTGAGAGCAGTCTATGTCTTTCCAATAAGACCACCTGACTATGCAATTATAAATTTAGTCTCAGAGCCATGGAATTGTGATACTGTGCCTCTAGAACCTAAAATATTTAAACAGAATTGTTATTTGTAGAGAACTCAGTAATGTGGTAGAGAGAGTTTTCTGCCTTGTGCTAGAGAAATCCATCTGCTATTCAAATATAGGAAAGTCTTAGAGAATTCTGAGATCTATATACTGGAAGATTATCATCTTACAGAAATGGAGGTAAATGTAAGGGAATGGAAACATTTATCCAGGTTTACAGTAATATCGATCATGAGCTGTCATCTATAGTCAGAGCTTTGAAATCTGCAAAGTCGCATGAATTCTTGCCTGTCAGAGCCTCCTGTAAAGCAGTGTTTCAAATTCTCCTTTGATTTCTGCATCACAGACAAGCAACTTGAATTGCTTTAGTGGAAGACAAGCATTTTTGTCCATTAAAATGTTTTCTATAATTGTAAAAAAGATGAAAGTCTGCTTTTTTTAACAGCTTGCTAGAGGCAGTGTTTTGAGGACATGAATAAATACAGAGTAAGCAAAACTAAGATTACAAAATACTTTCAGGTTGCCAACATGAGAAAGTACTATTCCTATGCTGAAAACACTTTGTTTTGGCATCACAGAGTAATGATTTCTCTCTGTTATTATTATTATTTTTACTAAGAAAGAGGATAGCAATGCACTTTTTAAATGTACATCCTTCTCTAATTTGTGCTTATATCAGGAGAATATATTGATTTGGCCCCAGTGTTTAAAAGCTTCTGGACAAAAAGAGAAACTTTATAACGGAATGCTAAAGACTCCTAATGACTGGATTTTCAGAAGTGCTTGGATACAAACATTGCCAAGTGTTTTTTAGTGTTGAGATTATTTGAAATGGGGTTTGATTCACATGAAAATCTGCCCACCTTTTTAAAAACCCTAAATTGAATTAGTTACTAACCTTAAATATCTGGCCTGACCAAACTCTATAGAGAGAGTTTGGTCATTCTGATTTACCTTTCTGTTCCTCCAGGACTGCTAACTATTATATATATATATATATATATATATATATGTATATAAGTACAGCTTATGCTTTATTAAATATACTTTCTAGATAAAAATATCCTTAATATTTTGAGGAATTAAACAACAACAACAACAACAAAATATAATAAGTATGATTTCTATGTAAACTTTGGTATTTCTGGAGGACGTGGATTATTGTACGGTATGCCTTGAATTTGTCTGGTCATTGAAGGAATACTTTTTGTAGTTAGATCTCAGTTGTTCTGTTGCTAGTCACATTGCTACTCCCACATGTTCTTTGACTCTGTGATGCAACTTTGATGCATACTAAAGTATTAGGACTGAAAGCTTTCGTTTTACCTATACAACATATGCCTATACCTATATTTCAGACTGAAGTTGCTTTTGATGGGACTAGCACTGCTCTCTCAGATTCTGTGTGCAGATCAATAGAACTCGTTTATCTGGCAGTCAGCCTCTATTGCCCTTTGTTTATCTTTACACCAAATTATTTACTGTATTTATAATGCCATTTATTGAGCACTAGAAAACTTCATGTGATTGATTGCACTTGGAATAAAAAAAATGGAACAAATGGAATAGTGAAACTTTTTATTATTTTTGCTTTGTAACTAGTGGAAAATAATGAACATTTCTACTGGTATGTTGTGACTAGAATAACAAAATATGTAAAAATTCATTATACTTGGACCTAAGTATGGTTGTTGTATTATGAACTTGCACCTTTTTGTACTGAGTTATGAAGTTTCGCTAAATTTAATTAAAATAAATTCTAATTTCTAAAAGAAATATCTTAAATTCCACTACATTTTTTTTCCTCTGTGTTTTTTCAGAATTCATAGTTCCTCACTTTTGGAAAATTGAAAAATTTAGTAACTAAAAAGGAGATGTACTGAGTAGGGTGAGATTTTGGTGTATTTGAAATTTAGTTACTAATATTAATTCATATTAGCCTTATGAGATAAAGCAAATGAATGTGATCTAGTGATGTAAGTCTTTATCATCATTCACCTCAATTTCCTGGCTAGAAATTCTTATTATTTGCCATATTATTTTTTTTTTCCCTGAAACTCTTTTTGTAGTGTCAAAAAGGGAGTTAATTGGTGATGCAGGACCTATGCTGTTGATATCCTATGAAGTATAATATAACTTCTTAAATGTCAAACTCCCAGAATTCTGTTTGAAGTGATTAGAATCACTTTACACATCTGGAGGGGTTGTATCATAAAATTAACTGTGTAAAGAAAACCCCCAAATTCAAACCCCATAATCAGCCTAATACAGTTTACAGAAATCTGATTAAAACGGAGAACTACTTATCAAAGTTTTGCGCTGAAGGAGGCAGTAGCCTCTTTAATTTGTTCCATAGCAAGTGAAGCCAGGCTTTACCTGCTCGTCTTTTGGATAGTAAGGCATCACTGTTGGTTTTTTTGGTGGTTTCGTTGTCATTTGTTCTGGTGAAATGGAGTCCTACATGATTTGCTAGCATCAGCAGAATGCCAGCACTCATATTTTCTGTGAGGGGAAGAAAAAAAAAAAAAAAAAAAGGTTCATTGCCAAAAGCAGATAAATGAGCAACACTAACAACTATAAAATAACATTTCTTCCTGTCACCTTTTACACAGAGCTCACTATTTATTCTTTGCTGGTTACTTGCTAACTTGGTCAAAACATGTGTTTGTGTAAAGAGGTATACGTTTACAGGAGAGCAACTTATGTTCACACACATATATTACAAATGTTTAAACACATTTGCAGTGTTGGTTCAGAGAGTTATCAGAGAAGTAAAACATCATCTGCCATGGATTTGGACAGAGGAGTTTTGAGCTGCAGGACAGGTCTGAAAGTCAGGACACTCTTGGCTCAGCATTAGTTTCCTTGACACAGAATTGTTCTGGAATGCATTTTGAGTCCTTGAAGCAGGTATACTCAAATATACTTAGACATTTTTGGCCAAAGATAAACAACTTGTTAAATTTTGTATCTTGTACAAGACTGCAAAATCTAAAAGTCACAGGAGTATCTACTTATATTTACATCTGAGTTATACAACTTCATCTATCTAATAATAGTGAGATAAATTACCATGAGTTACCTTTTGCACTGTCCCTAGGGATATATATATCTTTCCATAGGTCATTTTCTGAGGAACTCTGAACAGTAGTTCAAGAAAAAATTAATAGTCTGAATACTGTGTGTATAGTACTAAGCAAAAAATAAAGGCAGAGCGTAACAATCTAGAATCTCATTTGTAAAGACTTGTCCAGTTATGGAAAAAAAATGCTTTCGGATAAAAGCATGTTACTTAAAAACAAACAAACAAAAAACAGACTGAGAGGAGAGAAAGGAGACTACAAACTCCTCTCAGTAGCAGAGTAATTATAGCACTTATCTAGGTTGTAGGAGATGTGGCATGTTCTTCTTCCATAGCATATTTAATTATTTACACAAAATAGAACATCTCAGACGAGGGATTAAGAAAGATGCAGCCAAAGCTCTCGTGTTCAGTCTGAGATTGCACAGCCAATTCAGATTTTTCTTAATCTCTTGCATTTTAAGTAAATACCTTTCCCATTAACCATGGGTTTCTCTGAAATGAATAGAATTCTTCCCATTTCTGATGAAATTCTTATATGTATGCTTTAAACACAAAGCATTATATTTAATTTTTTTTAAATGTAATGTAAAAATTAGGCAAATGTAAAATGTAAACATAAGCAAATCTGTTTTTATCTGAAAATTTCCAGTTGGACATAAGTTGATTCAATCTTATATGCATTAAAGCTATTTATGAGCAGAGAAGTGTGATTTTATTGTAACCTAATTATGTTGGTGCTCCATCTTTTCTATTTTTTTGTTTTCAATTCATCCACCTCTTTAGTAAGAAAGGTAATTTGAAGCAATATATTTTGACAATTACTTTTCTCCCAGAAAACTTAACATTACTGTTACATTTTAGATATTCAAAATTTCTTTGTCTCTTACTGTTATAGTTTATATTGTTATTCTTGATTTACGAATTGCAGAGAACTGCTGCTATTTGCTAATAATTTACTGCTGTAGGAGGACATAAATTGTTGCTATAAATTTGGAACACACACAGTAAACGTGGTGTTATATTTTGAATCGGGTAGCCTTTCAGATGATTTCACTTTTACATGTTAAACTTGTGGATTTCAGCTGGTAAAGTGGTTCCCTCTGATTAAAGGTTCTTACTTTTATAACTAGATGTGTTGATTTTGTGTGGGTGATTTGTAATGAAATCTGAAATATTCATATTATCATAGCTCAGGAAACAAGGACATAAAATGAAATCATAGACCAAACTGATACATTTGGCAAGATACATTAAAAACTTCAGTAAATTTTGGTTTATTGAACATAATTATGATGCTATGAAGGAGGACAATGTTTCTATGTGTTAATTAAACCTGCTGATAAGAACTTAGCTCAGATACTTCTCATCAGCTTTTAATCCTGTTTTAAAAAGGCATATAAAGATTTCCAAGATTTCTCTGTTTATGAACAATCTATGACAAACTCAAAGACAGTAGCTTAGGCACATTCTTCTGCTTTTATAAATGCTAGAAGATCTCCTCCAAGCATCTTGGGGTCTTAATATAAAGAAGTTACTTTGTCAAGCTAATGGACTGAGAATTTTATGGTGTGAGATCATCTTTCAGCTTTCATCACTCAGAACATCTTAGATTGCAGAAACACACGCAAATAATCCTTTTTTTTTTTTTTTTTTAAATAAAACGGGGGAAGAATCACCTATTTTTCATCAAGAAGACTTTTTTAGGAAATATATTCTGATACCCAGGAAACTGATTTCTAACACAGCACGTTTGTGGCCTCTGTTTTCTTGAAGATACCTTTCAAAACATGAACTGATCATAAATGAATGTCATAACTACTTGTGTTTGCAGATGTGAGAAGACGGTGAAATAATGGCTGCTGTTTTTTAGTCAATAAAGACACTGCTTAAATTTTGTTGAATCACAATCCAGAAATTTGTTCTGAGAAAATACACGAAGAGGTCAGAGTTAACACAATCTAACCAGGTGCTCTGTATTTTCAGTGCAGTGGTCATTTGTTTCGAGTCCAGTAAGGAACTGGAGTAAAGGAAATACAGCTTGCTCAGTAAATGTGCAGCATATACCTCTGCTGTAAGTGGCAGAATGCCTGTTCCAGGGTTCCCTTGTCAGTACAAGCAGTGCGTCACCCATTCTAACAAAGGCTATGTTCATTCACAAAAGCTCATCTTCCTGGCTGTGTTTTACATTTGGAATAGCCCTGCAGCGTGTTCTGGGTACTAGTGACATCCTACTATGGCTGTTGTATTTAAGAAAAAGCTGCAGCTTTAAAGTCATATATACAAGCAAATATGGATGTGTTTAGTCTTCCCGGTGTTTTAATATACCTAGAACAACAATAAGAAAACAAAGTATGACTTGAAAAACTTAACTCCTTAAACAAGAGAGTTCCAAGGAATACATCAGTACTGCTGGCAATCGTGTTAATGAATCAGTAGGTGGACTTCCTTTCTGAGTCAGCAGTGTTTAGCAGCCTTGGCACACTTTTACATAGGTCTTTGTCATAAGATTGTTTTGATCAAAGAGGATTTCTGAGGTTTTAGGCAATTGACAAAAGGAATTTTAATTTAATGTTTGAAATTATGAACATTGAAAACTCTTCCATCTCTGTCTGGGAGTCACAGAGGAAGCATGTCAGTCAAGATGTCAAGAAAAAATTATTGCTATTAGAATATGATAGCATTTGTTTTGGGCCTTGTCAACAGCAGAATATAACTATTCCTCATATATTGGTTTGATACAAGTTTTTTTTTTTTATATATATATATAATTTTCATTAGACTACGTTTGACATTATTGCCTTTTTTCACTTTTTGGTCTTGTACATGGTGTATGGAGAGCAAGCTGGTTCAATGGAAGTGGGAGGTCATTGGCCCAGAAGTTGATGGGATTTTTGGTTGATGCAAGAACAAATAGCCACCCACACTTTCTCTTTCAGCTGCTGCTTTTCTCTAAAAGGGAAGAGCAGCAGTGTCATTGCAGGGGAGAGGGGCTAAGCACTGGGAAAGAAGAGATGTTGCAGTGTGATAGAGGAAAGGAGCTGGGCCTACAGCTGGGAAGGCGAGAATCTCTTGATCCCCAAGTGCAGATTTACACTGTTGTTGCACCTTAAAAGTCTGTGTTTAAAAGGTAATTTCCCCATATCTGGCTTCCAAATTTTCTATCCTATAGTACATTCTAGAAAGGTGACCTATTTTAAAATACAATATTATCGTTTGAATAAAGCAACGTAGGACTGAATCAGAATAAATCAGCTTGGGGAAGGAGGGAGGGAAAGCACATGAAGGAAAAAAGAACAGGAAGAAGGTTTAAAGTTCAATGGCATAGTTTACATAGCTAGAATCACAGCTAGATTCTACAGTACTCGTTCAGATAAAAAAAAAAAAAAAGGTATCTTTAACAAAGCTCACTATAGATTTTACATAGTTCATCTGGGATTTTTTTTTTTTTTCTTGAAATACTTAAAGAAGAAAAAAAGAGTCCTTACAACCCAAGGTATTCTTCCAGCTTCTGCCAATTCTGTAATATTTTAAAATGTGGACTAAAAGTGCTTGCCTATATAAAGACATGGAATTGCAGCAATACTTCTTAGAAATCTCTTTGGCCAGGATATATACATGATTATGTAGTGGTTTGTCTGATTTAAATTTTAAGCCATTCTCAAAATAAAGCCTCTTGTTCTTGTAGTTCCTCAGAAAGAGACCATAGCCAGGATGAAACAAGCATTCAGAAAAGGGGGAATATAAAGACACACTTTGACAGTTATGAGAGAATATAAACTGATGTTGTATGTGCTGCATTCCATATTCCATTTTTTGTCTCTGTGGATAAGACCACTCCAGCATGAAAGTCAGCAGTCCTAAATTCTTAGACCTTTTCAAGGGACCATGTAAAGCATACATGAAGACTGGCCATTTTCTGGCTTACCTCAAGCCAGAGGCTGTAAGAATAAGACAAAGGCTGTAAGTGTAAGAACACTGACGTGAGATACCCCTTGCTAGCTTAAGCCAGGTAAAAATGAAAAGACTCAGTCACAGAGAAAGGGATGACTTTGAAAAGTTATCTTTATATTAAGCTCTTCACGTTGTGTAAAAAGAACAACAAAAGCCAAGGCACAGGAGGCTGAAAGCTAATTTAAAGGACTTGATATACTTTCATTACTAAGGAGAAAATGTCAACTAAGGTAACAGTTGAGTCTCAGATTAAATAGTTACAGTTGAGCTACAGATTAAGTAGCCACTACTGTATGGTTTTGAAAGGTAAGGGTAATAAACAAGGGTATTGGAGAGAGTTAAACTGAAAGTTGTTTCTACAAGCCTTTTGTCACCTGATTATTTGATCTTATTTTTCAATCACACTAAAAATGCTCATAAAAAAAGCTTTCAGTTTTAGAATTATAGCCACAGAGAAACATTGAAACATTCATTTTAAGAAAAGAAGTTTGCTAAATAAATCAGTCTTTGTGTCCCTACAAAGAAACTGCTCTTCTTTCCCTCCTGGCCCTCAGAAAATAGAAAAAATATTCACCATAAGTAGACATTTATTTTGGAAAATAACATTTTGCCTTCACTGGCTACATCATTGCAATGTTTATTTTTTGCATTAGATCTTCAGTGACAGTTTCAAAACACCAATTCTGCATCATACCTTGTGTGGATTTCACAGCATTTGTCACATGATGTTGAATCATAATCCAAATTATTCTGAAAACACACCATCAGCATTTCCTTGATGATTACAGCATGAAAATTACCGATGGTATCAATTAATGTATCAAAAGCTTCCATGCCTTTCTCTGAAATGTCAATAAACCTGCATGTAAGAATGCAGCCTTGCATCAAATCATGAACCAAAGTTTCACTTGTAGTAGTATATAATTATACTTATGCAGATTATACATAAAGTAAAAGGAAAAGTTATGGTCATGTATTCTAAAGGAGTAGAAATCACTACATGAACATTTTTTCCATTTACTTCCAAAGCCTGTAAAAGTGACTTTAACACAAGGGAATGCTTTGCCATAAACCAAGCTTACCATGATCCCGAAAATTTCTTTGCTTTAGGTTTAGCTGCTCCAATGAAATTGTTACATTTTATTGTGTAATTACATAGAGATCTTAGAGATCTCTGTCTCATTAATGCGTGTGTCAAAGAATTTATTGGCAGGCTTTTCAGTTCAAATTTGTCTAAAACAAAAGAGCTCACATTGTCTATACTGACGTTGCCATGGGAAAATGGGAGTTCTGGTTAGAGCTATATTTTTAAATAACCGCCTGAAAATTATGCTGTTTTCATGTAAGTTGAAATATAATGGTCTTGTATAGACTTATCAGACATCTTAAGTCTATACAATGACCAAAATTTAATAAATATACTGATACAATTTGTAGTCACTGCTCAGACTGTTGCTTTCTCCATTTTTTCTTTTATATGCTAATTAAAGTCAGTTTTTTGTCTTTGCAAATTCTCATGTAAGGCTAGATAATTAAGTAGGTTGATCAAAAATCATCAAAATGATCAAAAAAATGTACAATTTTCAGTCTTTAAAGCAGATTGGTATAAGAGATGCTTTCTTGTGTCTATCAGTCAAAGCTGTCAATTTCAGCGAAACAAATGAAGGACAAACAATATCAGGGAAAAAAAAAAAAAAAAGACAAAAAACAAGCTAAAATAAAATGAATCCTTGCAAAGGTGTCTTCCAGAACTATTGTGTTGTTCAACTGCCTCAACAGGTTTCCACTGTCCTATTTAGCAGGGTTTCCTTACATAGATTTTGTTCACCGATGTCTGGTGTTTGGTATTTCATTTAATTGCGACAGAAAAGCTACTGAAGTAATTGACAGTAAGCTGTGTCTGATCAAGGACCAGACCATGTGAATCAAGATACAGTGAGCTCCTGATCATGCAAGTTTATGAAGATACCATTGTCCCTATTAAGAAGTCATGTTGGTGTTGGCTACCTCTCTTTAGAAGTCTGTGGAACAGCTACGGGTTTTCCTAGACTTAAAGTAGAACTTTAGTGAATACAAGGCTTCATTCATTTGGAGATACTAGCACTTGTTATACTCTATGTACCATTCTGGAAAAGGAAGTGGAAGTATTACAATCCTGGAAAACATCCTTATAATTACAGAAGATATTTATGTAAATTAAGTAATGTTAAAGGAGAGATGAGAGCTCTAATGGCGAGTACTGCAGCAGCAAATTGTTTTTGCAGTTCATCAGATGTATTTAGCAGTGGTTCTTTTCCCTTCTGAGGACTGTCTTGTTTTTAATATGTTTTAAAGTACATTTCTTGACAGGTGTTCAAGTGCTTTTTAAATATATAATGAATGATTTGACCATTTCTTCTTCATTCAGTCTTCATAAATAAAATTTCACTGGGTTTTACTGAAATCAATAAATTTCTATTTCCACTGTTGCTAAGGGCTCAATATTGGCTCTCAGCTACAGTCATGCTATGAGGAACTTGTAAAAAAGGAAAATTGAGAACAGTTTATAGGTAACTGTAATCAACATATCTTTTTTGTTCAGTGTGACTGTAGAGCCAGTCATGCATCCACTGGAAATCACTGTGAGTTATGCTTGTAATATTATATATATATATATACAAAGTTAAATTTATTTTTGTTTACATTAATGGATAATTTGGATGACTGATAGGTAATCAGGAGGAAGTGCCTTTTTTTGGAGGAATTACATATATATTATATATATATACATACATGTGATACTGTAAATTTAGCATTTATCTCTAGCAAATGGCACAATGTAACAGAAAGTATTACCTTTTTTTTTTTTTTTTTTTTTTTTTTTTTTTTTTTTTTTTT
>CM021770.1:13415662-13470953 GCA_011076525.1 Nettapus auritus
CAAAAAATGTTACCTATCTGACTCTTAATGACAGGTATGAATAGTTAGACAAGTTTGCAGTGATTCAGACCTTTGCTGTGCATCTTACTTGCCCCATTCAGATAATATTTAATTTACTGTTCTTATGTACAAGTTTAATACATCTGTTTTTTTTTTTTTTTTTTTTTTTTTTATCTTCTGCATCTGCTGTTTGTTTTCTCTTAAAGGAGTTTTATTTCTAAATTTCTTATTTTAGAGACAAAAGTCTCTAAAAATAGATTAATTAATTTTGAACTATATTTTAAAAGAGATTTTCAATGTAATTTTAGTGTCAGCAATAAGTTAAAATCCTACTACACTGTGTATAGGCTTAATGGAACTAAAGTTTAATATCAGAAAGTAAACAATAAGTTTAGCTTAGAAAGAGATGTTAAAGGCCTTTTATTAAAACAAAACTCTTGAATAAATAAAGTCCCTTTGCTCTCTTAAATAGCGCTAAAAGTTTCACATACTGTGTCCTAGTCAGGCCTTTTATTATTACTATAACTGCAGTAGAGGTCTCAGCTGTGTTAGATTCATTGCAAACACCTGTAATGAAAGAACGCAGTTGCATTCAGTGTCCATGCCAAATGAAAACAAGAGGGAGAATCAGAAGCCTGGAGAGGTGAAGTAACATGCTGTAGTTCACACACCAAGTAAGAAGCCAACTTGGGGTTAATAACCATTTTTTTGGATTGCTTGTGATTGTCAGCCAGAGCTTATGCTGACCTGTTTATTGCTGTTTTAGTTGTATTTTTAAAATAAAATCCTTGCTATTAATTTCCCTAGATAAATTCACAGAGACTTTGCCTATTGGTTCAGAAAGGTAGTCCCTTTCTACTTTTGGATAAACTTCGAGTTTTCTTGGTAAATAGAAAGCCTATTTGAACTCTGCTGAACACGGGCAAAATTTATACAGCAGTTCTCATAAAACTGATGAAGTTTTTAGTACTCTTTTTACTGCATGTTGGTTACTAGTTTGTTTACTGTAGAATTTCATAGCTAACTAGCTCTGTAGTGAAATTTATTGTATAATAAAGCAGACAGTGTAATTGAAAGGACAGAATTTGCATGCAAGTATTTGCAAGTCTTGGGGTTTCTGAGAAGATTATAATGTGGCCTTCAAATTACAATGTTTGGATTTAGTGCTTTAATTGCATCAAACTGAAAACTAAGGTGTGGTAAATACTGGCTCTGAAGACTTGGGTGCTTTTGAGTATTTTCTGACTTCCATAAAAGGTGAGTTTGTTCACTGTCTAGCTTGGAGGTGCCTAGTTCCTTCCAGAATTAGGTTCTAAATCCTATCTGATATTCAAAGTGTGGAAGAAATAGTAGAAATATTTTGTTTAACTCCGCTGCCTGCCTCTTCTGCATGCAAAAGGGCAGGATCATTAAGTCACCAAGGCAGATTTACTAACTAGCACACTATCCAGCGAACATGTGTTAAGATTCATAGCGGTTAACATGTATCTTGTCTTCAGCAGCAGGCACTCACTTTAGAATTTGCTCTTGGGGCTGTACTCATGTATATATCACTGCTGGTTCTTCATTCTGCTATGTCCCAGACATGGCTCTTTTACAGGCAGTATATTAGCTGCACAGTCTGTTCCCTATACTTGTGAATAACAGGTAAATGACAGTAAAGTTCCTAGTTTCTTAGAAGTTTTGTTTGAACTTTGTATTTATTATTTATTGGTGGAAGGAACAAGATGGAATCTTATTTTTCACTCTTTATTATTTTATCCCTAGGTTTTTCCCTCTTCACGCTTCACTTGTTTGTGATTTGCTGTTGTAAGGTGGCTCATGATGGCTGACATGTGGTTAGATGTTTCTCTTTAAAGAGAAGCTGACATTGTATGCAGTTGTTCTGGAAGATATTAAGAAAGCATTTCATCAATAAGAATATGTCCTTGCAAACCTTAATTTGGTAGAATAACTTTTCATGAGCCCCCTAGGAATTCACATCCTCATAGAGTAGATGGTGGAAAGTAGTGTTTCTAATATTTTATACTTTTGCCTTCCTCATCTCACTTATTTATGCATTGGCCTGGGAGGGGCCAGGTAGAGAAGTGGAGGCAGAAAAGCTGGACACAGGCAATGTGTTTAAACCCAGAGAAAACTCAGTGTGCAGTTCTACCCAGAGCATGATACTGTGTCCCACTCGTGGATGTCAGATATACTCACTCCTGTCTCTACTACTGTTTATCAGGGTATAGCTGAGAACATCTCTAACAGAAATTCTCTACTAATTGTTATAAAAATGCATATTACATTTTATTTGTCTTGACAAGTCATGAAGTTCTGAAGACCATTTTTGTTGGATGAACTAATGTGAATTACAGACACCACTATAAACTGGGGACTGCCTTGCTGGAAAGCAGTGAGTGGGAGAGGGATCTGGGGGTCCTGGTGGACAACCAGATTACTATGAGCCAATACTGTGCCCTTGTGGCCGAGAAGGCCAATGGCATCCTGGGGTGTATCAGAAGGGATGTGGTTAGGAGGTCGAGAGAGTTAGGTGTTCCTGTTCTGGCAGGGGAATTGCACTACATGATCTTTCTTATGATCTTTGAAGGTCCCTTCCAAGCCCTAACATTGTGTGATTCTGTGAGCTGTATAAATTCAACATCATGCAGCTTCCTTAGTTCACTGTGATATATCCACAGGGAATAATAATAATAAATCTTAAGGAAGTGCTACCAAAAATGAGTGGAGAACACTGATTTTTGGAAAGTCTTTCTTATTATAGTAAACATCTCTTTCTTCATCTGTATTTATAGTAACCTCAGACATACTAATTGCTAAGCTGTTGATATCAGCTGCAATGCATAATTTCTTACCACTGCCTACATGGAATGCTTTCTGAATTTTGTTGTTTACATATAGGGTATCAGTTAATGAGAAATCAATTTAAGCAAGGCATTTTGACTCTTTTGTGGTCTAGTCTTGCTCAAGTCTTACTTTTGTTATACTACATTAATTGTAAAGATGTTGGTGCACATCCTAGAGTCTGCAAATTAACATTGGATTGCCAAACAAAGATTAAGTAATTCCTCCTTCTGAAATATAACTTGTAGCTGATGTGTCCTTAGAAATGTAGGTTTCCATTCCTAATACCTCCAGACAAAGAAATTATCTGTGTTTATAAAAGAAATACAATTGCTCTCCATTCTTCTGGTCAAAGGAAGTTTATTTTGATATTTCAAGTGTGTAATTTTTCTTCAAATTAGGCCAAAACCTCAGGCTATTGTAATGCTACTAATGAAAACTTTAGAATTACAAAATTAGTGGATCCTTGAGTTAACCAGGATGTAGCTTTGTGGTCATATATTATGGTTTGTATTCTCCTTAAGTAATTTAAAGTATAAATGTTAATAGAAAAATTTAATATATTATAAGCAGTAAAGTTGGCCTAGTGATCAAAAACTTAATCTTAGCATGGTAAGAGCTTCAGACACAGATTTCTGAAGAGCAATGCACAATAGATTGTCATAAGATAACAAAACAAGAACTTTTCCACTCTCTACAAAGCATGAAATGTTTTATTTTTTTCACAACTACACCTCTCCTCCCCTCCCCATATAGGACCATATACTCTCTAGGGCCTCTGTAAACCTAGTATTAAATAAAAGGTAATGGACATCACATGAGATATTTCCATTCATTAGCTCCAAGACAAATCCAATTCAGTCATCTTAGGGAAAAAAAATAAAGTTCAAAGAAGATGAAATATGTGCTATCACACTACAAGTTTTTTACCCTGATGACATGAAAGAGAAAAGGGCTGTACTTCAGGAGTCAGGGAAATAGTAAAAATGACTCTTTAGTGGCAGAGATTGACAAGTTTGCTCTCAGGCACCCTCCAAGTAGATGGTTGAATGACTTCTGCTGCCTGCCTACTGCATAGCATATATGGGAGATCTCATCCTGCCTCTGAGATATTGAAATAACCTATCTTGATACAAATGCACAGCAAGAAGCAAAAAAAATATATGTCCTAAGTTCTTCAAAGACATCAAGTTCAACATATTATGTTCCTCCCCAACTCCATCCCAGAAACCTCTGTGCTGGCACGTTTACCATTGATATGCATTTACTTAAAAGATGTTATTTTGATGTTCTCAATTTAGAATGTCAGTAGTGTAATGTATGATCTTGAGTTGGAAAGCAAGGGAAATATTTAATCTACTTCATCGATGTGTTTGTATAGATGTGTGTGTGTATGTAAATAGATAAGTTATGTTTTAATTTAGTACTCAGAATACCAGAAAGTTTATTCATAGGAATAGTTCATAGAAACCATTAGAAAATAGAACAGAGGAGTACAGAGTATGGGAACATGGAGAAAGAAGCCAATTTTAATTATTGTCTGGTTTACTTTGTGTAAGTCTTTACCAGAGACACATCTATCAGTAATGTTTAGACCTATAGCACATTTGCTATAGATAGGAAGAATTGACAGGGAGAAGTAAAGGGAGAAGCGAACAGAGCTGTTTGAAGTATTTTACTTGATTCCATATACAACCTGGAGGAAACATGCAGTGAGATTGTAACTAATGAGGCTAGGATTTAGCTAGTGCAACAAATACTTTGAAAACTGATTTCTGGTTTATTTTTGATGTCAGATAGGTGTTTCTAAATTCTGTGTATGCAAATAATACTTCCTTCAAGATGAATTCATAGGTTTAGTGGGATTAGTAGTGCTACTTGTGGGTATACACATCAAAATGTAATTCAAGGAGAACATCTCTGGTATTAACACTTCATTAGTAATTTAAAGGAACATAGACTGCTGTATAAGAGTACATAAGAAGTCTGGATTTGTGGTATGATTTTTCTGATGCATTCATTGCAGGGTTGATGTGGAAAAAAAAAATGTTTCTACTCTAGAATCTTTACATTACTCATTACTGTGTAAGTAGTAATTATAACTCTTCTCTTTAATATGAACAGCCTTACCATTTTTCCATGCTTCTTCAGTAATGCTGGGACATGACTTCAATGCAGTTTTAGGAGAAACAGTGCCACCACTTGGATTATCATTGTTATCCTTCTGTTAAAAAGGTCTGGCCCTGGAAGGTGTGCTGAGCCCCTTTGGGGTTATCATGGCTGCATCCAGTATTTGCTCAATGCTTATAATATCCCCGCAGCTTTGCTATGTTACTCTATTTTTATAAAATGTCATTTTTTTTTCCCCCTTTTTTCCCCTTTTATTTCTTGTGACTGTTCCTAGCGTGGACACATGAAGTATCTCAAAAGAATAGTCAAAGATCTTCTGGGGCATCTTACCAGTATTGAAGTGAGCAAAATGTTTTTACATTTTTTTTTTTTTTAAAGTGGATTTTTTTCTAGAGTTTGTCTGGGTTCTGCTTCAAAAAGGCAGTGTATATTTTTGTTGAACTCTGTCTGGATTTTCCTTAATTTTATCTTTAATGGGAAAAAAAAAAAAGGGATATGTAACAACTATTCCATGTTTATTCTTCCTTTCTTTTAATCAGACTGATATTTATTTTTAACTCAATGCTAAATGCTTAGTCAGTGTAGCTGCCAGCATATGACTTCACATTTCTCAATCTTAAACAAACAGTAATTTATTATAAATTAAAAGATTCTTTCCTTCCAGAGAGAAGCTACAACAGACGTGTAGCAATTGCAGTACTGTGCCAAATACGTTGGAATAATAAACAGAGCCAGCAAGCTTCTCCCCATGGCCTAGTTAACATGGCAGTAATTCACATTTATATATGCTGTTTTACTCCCTTAGTTTCTAGTTTCTGTGGGTTTGGGGTATCAATCTGTCTAGGTTTATACCTCTCTTCAAACATAGTAAGTTCTCAAAAATAGATGTTGACTCCCATGGAAAATCTTGCAAGGATTCAAATCTGAATTTAGACCTAAACTCAAAAACTGTCTCCCTGGATCTAAATAACCAGGTTGCATTCAGTGTTTTTAGGTGGGAATACAGCTAAATAAACCTTGCATTTGAGACTCTATCACATTGATTTACTTAGTATGGAAGGCTATTAATTTTATTTTTATTTTAATATACCTTTAAAATGATTGATTCAAGCCCTTCTTTTTCCTCACACTTAGCGTATTTGTGTTGAGCTTGATAACTCTGTCACGTTAGCAAATGAAAAGTCTGTTTCTCTGCTGGCAGGATAATAATGGAGTTTAAGATTCTGTTTTCTTCTAATTCCCTTTCTGTGATTTTTAGGAACATTATGAATAGTAATGCCAGGTAAGTGCATTGGGGTAGTAGAAGAAGAAACAAGACTTGATTTAAAGTCAGGTATATACTGCATCAAGGGGATGGTGTAGTTGTTTTGTCATATCTCACAGGAGTAGCATGGGAATGAAGCATCTTACAAAATTTAGATATTTGCATTTTAATGGAAGTTATATGAATTGTCATATAACATTTAAATTCCTTAAGCATCTTGGAAGATCTTACCCAGGATTTATTTAACTTGATTTAAGCACCAGAGTAATGATTATTAAGAGACTGGATATGATGAAAGTGCAAGACTGGTATACAGTTATAGTGGTTTCGTTACAGAGGTATCCTTTGGCTAGTAGGCAGTGGCTGAATATTGTGACCTAAAACAAGTGAACAAGAAAATCAAAATCCATCTTTACTTTTGTACTTTGCAGAATTTGAAAGAATGAGAAAAGTCAGCTTCTTTCCTATTTACAACAGTTTCAGAAAAAGGTGTTTTAACTTATATTTACGAAGAATTTTTCTATTGTTGAAAATGTCTTGCTCTTTCCAAAATGTTATTTAAATCTTTTCATCTCTAAAATGAAAATAGAAATCCTTTTCTCTGGAATCCAGGTGAAAAATAATCTCAAAATGTAGAATACTGTGTTGTGATTACTTGGCAAAAAAGATCTGCACAGAAAGGAAGCAAAACTGTAGCTGATGTCCTTTGACTGGGAAAATAAATAAATAAATAAATAAATAATGTTAGTTTAATCATTATAATGAAATTTGTAGCTGGAAGAGAATTTCTTTCCAAATACTTTCTATTATTTGTAGAGGAGGAGTTAGTGAATCATGGCTGAATCAAGGGTCTAATGACGCAGTCTTTGGGAACTAATTTCTGTGTTCATTAGACAAATGCAGTTCTAATAATTTCCAGTGCCAGCCTCTAGGTATGAAGCCTATATTGGATGAACAAATGTTTGTTTCATTGTCCATCTGTTGCTTGAACAGTTGTGATTGTTAAGAAAAGTAGCAATAGTGGTGGTAGTACACGTTAATGGTGATATTCGTACAGATGAATAAATCTGCTTAGTCAGAACTGAACTGACATTGCTAGTTTATTTCACAAATATGGTTGTTTAGATTATGTGGTTTTTAGCCATTTCTGACCTAAGAAGTTGTATTTTAACTGGGACTGTGAGGAGCTCCTTGACCCCTTAGTAGTATTCTGGTCTATCTGGTCTTGAACTACCAATGCTCTGGGTTTATTTAAGGGATATTACTTCTAAGCAGCTTCTTGAGAAGTGCCTGTCAGAAGACTCAAGAACATTCTGTTTTGATTCTGCAGACCAGTAGATCAGATAAGAGTTGCAGGAGACATAATTTTTCATTTGTTTTGCATCTTCACTGTAGCTGTTTTTTTTTCTGATTTCTTCCAATACAATCATATTCTATCATACAAAAAAAATAGCTTATTGGATCCATGATTTAAAATTCTAAATTACCCAGGGGATGGCATTGTTCAAGAGAATAAGCCTATCATTACCATATCAGACATCTAAGTTACAATAGGTACAGAAACTATTGTGTAGTTCATGATTTTTCAAGACCAAATTAGAATGCAGAATCTTCAGTTATGCTGTCCTGTGTAGATGCAGACCCGCTTTGGGTAGGATGCGAAACTAAATGTTCCCAAAGTGCTGGAGCCAGTAGAATAGACAAATAGACTTTATGTTTGGGAGAAAAAAATGAAAAAAAAATAAAAAAGTTAGAGACAGACAAATGTGATTAGTCCAGCTTCTGATGTACTAGGCAGAAATGCAATTTCTACGCAGCTAGTAAGGGCTAGATGCCATACCTAACAAAATACATTTGTTCAAAAAATTCAACAGATGTAAAGGGAGGGAAATTGCCCTGGGTGTGTATTCTTTGTATACAAGCTGCATCAAGCTATTATTTTTTAATGTTTGAAAGTTAACTACTGTTTTAGTGGACAAGAGTTCAAAGTAAATACATATTTTTACACAGCCTTATACATAACCTGTGGATTTCAAAAGCATGTTTATAAATGGAAGTTCAGCGTAATCATTGCTCTTGGTTTACCTACCACTGATCAGATGCTTTTTACTGTAATCCTGAAGGACAGTACTTTTATAAGTATACTGCAAATTTAATGGCATGCAATGGGATTGCTGGGCATTTTAAATTAAAGAGTCTAGGTTAGCAGAGGTTAGGATTTTAAGACCTAATTGTCTACTGGATTGCCCTGATCAGAGATTCAGTGTATTTGTGGCTCTTTTAAAATGCAAGAAAACATTCTGTGATAATATATACTGTTTGAAATTCAAGGAGTAACAACCTTAATAAAGAAAATGACAGAAGAAATAAAAAGAATACTATTTTATGATTTGTGTGTGTGTGTGTGTAGAAGAATAAATGTTTCATTTTAACACTGTTAATAATCACTCCTACTTTTCTTTTGTAGGTTGTCTTAGTCTTCGCTCTTAGTATTGGTGCTCTTGTAATATACTTCATAGATTCATCAAAGTGAGTATTATAGAACATTTTTATTTCTCTCCTTTCCTACTGCAATTATACATCTTTGAATTGCTCCATTAATCTACTTCAACTCTGTGTTTGATTTCATTGCCTGAATGTGAAGAACTTTATAATGGTGCATTTTCTACCAAATAACTCAAAGATGGGAAAAATATCCAATATTAACTGGATTCAGTGTGATGCTTTTGGATCTGTAGGAAGCATAGGCAGAAAAATAGTACTTCTGTGTGTTGAGTTTATACAAACTGTTGAAAAATTGTTTTTATTTTTATTGGGCCTATGTAAAATCTTTCAAATTCAAAACCAGGGTAGATATCCACCAAAGAGGAAGAATATCCACTAAAAAATTAGTTTGCAGGAGGACAAAAAAAGTCTTTCAGGAGACTGACAGGAACACTTCTGAAAACAAACAAAAAAATATCTGAATGAAGTAGACAGTATGAGCATTATATCTCACATTCAGATTTCCATCTCCTGCATTTGATAGCTATCTCCCAAGATACGGTAGGCCATTAAAATCTGCAAAACATGTCAATATTTTTTTAAAATTATGTTGTCACGCACCAACATTATCATAGAGTGCTGTGTTTTGGCCAGGCAACAGAAAGTTTAATCCTGACCTATTAAGGTGTGTGATGGTTTGGTACAAAACAGTGCAACTGGGAATATCTTTCATTTAGTCCCATTCATAGTCCACCTTTGGTTTCATGTTAAGCTGGATGCTGGCACTGGTGGAAGAAGCAAATCATTTGCCCGACTCAGAAGAAAGCATAGTTAGTAAAATATTATTCTCTTAAATTTGATTGTTTTGGGAAGAAGATATAATGAAACGTCCATAGCATTTCAAAGCTTTTGAACTGTATATTTACTGTTTTTTCTTGTTGTTGTTTGTTTGTTTGTTTTGTTTTCTGAATGAGTTTTAGGGTTACCTTTGCTCTAACAGTTAAGATGCTTTGCTGGAGTTGCTCTTGTGAGCCTGCCTAGCTGTTGGTAGTAACAGTGGGGCAATGTGATACAATTCCTACATGACACAGAAAAACAGATGTTTCGCTTCTGCTATTTGTACTTACTGATATCTAGGCAGGTGGTAGCACCAGCAAAAGGTGGTCTTGAATATATGAATCTCAGCAATATGTTGTGTGAGTCAAGTCATACCTTTGTATCTAGATGTGCCAAGTAAATTAAGGCAGAGATTTTCTTTGTGGAGAAAACTGAACTTCTGTACTTCCTCCTGCTTAAATAGTGTTCTCAATTTTAGCAACCTTTTTCTTTAATATATCACTACTGAAGAGTATAAGGTGGTGCTTTTCTGAAGATCTTTTTCAAGCACAACAGTAAAACTTCTTGGTGCCCAACATATCCAAGTCAAAGGTGTCAAACAGAATAAGATCTGCTTCCACTCATGTTTCAATTTTAGACCAAAAAAAACAGATACTTATTTCTCAGAACAATTGTCTGTTGTGATAGTGATTGTTTAGATAATGACTTTCAGGCACTGCATTCTAGAAACCTTTGTTTAATTTTCTTCCTCAAGGACAGCAAAGCTGACAAAATAGTAGATGCTTCTGGGGTGCTTAAGCTTTCTGTGGGCTACCTAAACAATGTACTGCTACTAGCTTATTAGCTGCTTTTTCAGTGGGGATAGAAAAATATTTTAACTGTACATTTCTGTAAGCTTTCAGCCAATGTTTAACTTCCAATTGCAGTTTAAATTCAGCGACCTCAAGTTAATATATTACATTTACAGACTTTACCTGTTGTCTTTCCTCCTCTTCTCTTACCTTGCTTTCTTCCCACACACTTTTTTTTTTTTTTTTTCATTAGTTGTTTAAATCAGGTTAGAAGCTCCCCAGATATTTCCCTGAAGTGAAAAATTCTGCTTCATTTTGTATTAACAGCTAACTTGACTTCCACTGCAGCAATGTAGAATGAAATGCAGTGGTTATGTATCGGTCTATTTTAGGTCCTAAGTGTATGATTAAGTAATTCCTTTTAGGATCTGGTCAAACAGGAGATGGTGAAGGGATGAAGGTAGGTTGAGAGGAAGACTGTGATAAAACAGCTGGACAAGTGGAAACTGTCTTGGCCTGTGGAGACAAACAGGGTCTAGTTTGCACACTGGACAGTGATATACCATTGCCTGGTTTGTCTTGACAACGCATTCTATAGTTGTTGTGTTCAACCTGTGCCATGGACACTTATCTGTCCTTTGATCTAACACCTAGAGTGACAAAAATCATGTCTTCAATACAGAGTTGAAAAGTAAGCATTTATCCAGAACAAAAAGCTGGATTTATTCATCCTAATTTACCAGTAGTTTTGTAGACACAATGGACAGCTATGTACTTGAAGGAATCCTACACAACTTCATACACAACAGGCCTCAAGAAAATGGGCACAGCTTTTAACACCACTTTCTTGATTGGTGAGGGAAGGGGAGAATGGAGACCCCACTGAGTTTTGTCAGTCAAGGACTTGTCATGATTAGTTCTACTGAAAGGCACTGAGGAATTGTGCAAGGCCAATACTGAAGATACTACCCATTGTTCCCTCTGCTACAGTCATGGTGTAGGGAAGGTGACTGCAGGTAAAACAAGTGCCATCACAGCTGAAAGGAGTGTAAATTCAATGCCTTTACTTCTTACATGCTGCCATCTTCAGTCATTGTCTCTTAGTACCACAAGTTATATACAGAACATTTTTGCATGCTAGCAACTAATGGAAGATTGTAGTCATTAAAGTGGAAAATCATTTAGCAGAGAAATGACTGTTTTAGCATTCCTACCAATTAAATCCAGTCACATCCCAGTAGGAAATGTTTCACCTATTACTAAATACTAGCCTCCTTCATTCATTTTTATAGCGCTACATTCATAAAAAAACTGCTTCCTTGGACAATGGTATTTTTCAATACTGGGAATAGTTAACATGAAAATTTTGTCAAAGATATATTGTCAATATCATCCACAAAATTATTTTATTTTTGGGGTAACAACCAGAACATTACATTTTTATTTTTAGAGATTGGTTCACTTTAATGTCTGTCTTTCATTTTTAGTTTGAATAAAAGACCATTCAAAGAAAAAGTCACAAGCAGTTACGTAGGAGAGTTTTGATTAAGAAAGTGATCTACTTCAGTACATAGCAGTGTCATATATCCTAACAATGGTTCTTTCCCAGTTCATGTTTCCTTTAAAACTTTTCATCATTTAGTTATTCAAGGTAAGAAAATAATGGAATCATCCTTCATTTTTAAGAGGAAAATCTGACTTGTTGTACGCTCTTTAGATGGTTCTCTAGAGTCTGTTGACTGTGCTCCTGTAGAGCAGAGAGCCTGATGTCTGCCAATATTTTTTAATTTTCCATGCCTTTTTATAAGTAGTTTTCAAAACTTTCTTCCCATGTCCAGTTATGTTTTTCTGCTTTTAAAATATGTTTTAACAAATGTACTTGGAAGTACTTCTCTGAGTTTTGTTGACATCAACAGTGAAGGTGAATTGCCTATTTTTATTTGTCATCCTGACCTCTGCATTTCATATTGTGGTAGTGACTTGAATAGAGTGGAAAATAACATTTGCTTGCTATTGTCATCTTTAGTCATAGTCAGTAAAAGCACTTTCAATTAACTTCTCAGTTTTCTCCTAAACTGGTAACTGAGGGCTCCATGTTTTGTCTTCCTTGCAATGGTGGTAGTAAGGAAACTGTTTGTGATGTGAATATCCTTTTCTCTGATTCTGTTTTCTCTTCCGGGATGCAAGACAATGTCAAATGCAACCATAGATATGAGCTGTGCTTTTCAGGCACAGAAATTTAATAATTCTGCAAAAAAAAAAAAGCTTGCCTTCTAATGACAAGCTATTGCTGCACTGTCTCTTGAAGTCTACCTCGATTATTGGAATTCTTTCCTGAAAAACTGGAATCCATGCAGAAGTAATAGTACTGAACAATGGCAAGGTGGAAACATAAGTCTCACAACTTGCTTGGTCCTACTCGCTCGAGTTTTTCAGTTTATTATTATTAGGAGTTGTTTATATTTTCAAAAGCGTTAGTGTAGTCATTACTAAATAACTTTTTTTCCAGTACCGTCCCACATATTATACTTAATTAGAATTGTACATAAAAGTACCATCTGGCAATGAGTATAAAACAGCTGGATCTAAGAATAACAGTGCCATTGTGAATATGAAGATGTACACAAATGCACACACAAGCATATAGGATCATGCTGAGCCCTGAGTGTGTTCTTAACTGCTGCTCCTCTTAATAAGACAGCTTTATTTATTTTTAAACATGGGAAAAAAATAACTAATTTTTTGTTCTACTTTTCTTTGTGTATCTTAGAAGGTTTTGGAAGTACTTGCTCCTTTTGCATACTGATTGTGTAAAATCCCATTTGTGTAGGTCAGATATCCAAGGAACCTGAATACTGTCCAAATGTAAAACTACCACACTTGTCTTAAGTACACTGTAAGGAAAATGCCCTTATCACAGCTTAATTTTAAAACAACATTTTTTTTTTTGGGGGGGTATATGAACTTTGTGCTTTCCACAAATGTGTCTATTCTAGACTTCCCTTAAAATTTATCATGTTTCAAAACTATCAAAATATCCTACATATCTTCATCTTTGAACCCTTTTCATCAATTGACAAGAAAGAGAACAAAAATATGTACTTTTAGTCACCATAAATTCAGGTTTGATTCAGGTTTGACAATGCAAGATGAGAAGCTGGGTTTTCTAGAATTCACATTGCACGTTTTGTCATTGTGGGAAAAGATTAGGAAGCATGTGTTAGAAATAAATATTCTTAGGAATTTACTCAATGACTGCACAAAGAGAAATTATTAGCAAAGCCACTACATTTTCTTGGAATGTTTTACTAGCAGAACTAATTTTGTTTTTCTATGTCATTTTTTTTTTTCAAGTCCTTATAAATTCAGTTATGCTGTGGGAATATTTGAGGATGAATTGTGATTGTTTATGATGTTTGGCTTGCCATTGTTTGCTATTTTTGCATTTTGTCTTGTGAAAGACATGTATTTTATTGCAATAAGTGTTCTGTAGAAATAAGATAAACCTGATGAAGATTATATATTTAATTTTAGTATTGATACGGTTTGTTACTGCCCAGGAGGATTCCAATTTTTCTTTTTGTTTAGGCTGTATATATAGATCTATAAATAGGCATATATATATAAACTTCATAGATACATCTGAGATATGAATAGGAAGTAAATCTGTTCAAATGCCAAAAATAAAATATTTTTAGATATCAATCTTATACTTTCATTACAGATCGGTCAGTTTTTCCACATCATCTGGACGAATCAGCCAAACATTTTGATAACTTCCTCAGTTTCATGACCCTTTTAGTAAAAAAAAAAAAAGAAAAAAAAAGGGGGGGGGGGGGGCAATTGAAATTTCAATTTTAACTCAGAAAATACAATAGTTACATCTGAATTTCATTTGAATCCCAGTGGCCTGACTTATAATAATTAAGATGTCAAAGATTCTCAGAAAAGCAGCTCTCACAGTAAATTCAATTTTTTTGATCTTTAATCTTATTTAACAAAAAATAGACTAATACATGTTATTATAAGCTTTGGGTTAGAGTTTGCATATTTTTTTCATGATACATGAATAGAGACGAAGCTGACTTTAAATTCTGGGATCTGGTTCAAGAAAATGTTGTTAGATGATATTTACCATTGTTCAAATTGCTAAAATTACAGTGGTCTGTGTCTTTGCAAGTAGATTAAAAAAGTATTTTTCCCTCCATAATTATAATTCGTTGTAAATAATACAGCCTCATACAGACTGTCCAAATCTCCCGTGGTATCCTGCAGCCAGTCTCCTTCTCAGTTTTGATTTTTTGTTCATCTAAGTTTTATTCATACTGCACCAGCTTCCATGAGTTGCTTTGAGATGATAAATTTTGTCTAATGCTGAAGTAAATCAAGGTGAATTTATTCTAACCACCTTTCTTCAACAACAACAAAAAAAAGGGGGGAGGGAATAAAGTGGGGTTAATTCTTAAAAATATGTGTTAGTTTTGTTTACTGCTAAGTAGTCAAACTGAGTGATAGGTTTTATTTTTGGAAATACAGAAGATCTAGGTTAAATGTTTAACCTAGATGAAGCTCTAGGTTAAATGAAGCTCTCTTGGGTCATTACTTTCAAATCACTTAGTTTTATTTTTACTATTGTAACAGAAAAATCAAGTCAGTTATTCCTACTGATGATTCTTGGCAAGTGATAATATATGGTCTATAAGGAAGGACTCAACACCCTTTAAACTCATACAGCATTGAATAAGTTTCTCAGTCATAAATGAAGGCAGACAAAGCTAGTTTTGTCTTTACAGTGTTTGTATTAGACAACTGGTTGTACACCATTGTTGGTTTAATCAAAAGGGAATTTGCAGAACAAATCTTTATTTGTTGCAGTGAATTTTAATTTTCCTCATTGCTCTGTGGAGTTTCATGGGAAAACATCAACAGTTAAGATTCAGGGGCCATTGTTGTGTCGCATTCTAGAGCTGAAGGCAGGTAGCTGTGCAGTGTAGTGCATGGGCTCTGAAGACGAATAGCAATGAATAGCAGAAAGATGCATGGCTTTTTCTAGGTACAGATGATGTTACCTAAGAGTGAAATCCAGCAACAAAAATTATGTGATTATTTTAAGGTGAAAAGCAAAAGAAACAAGCCACAAAGCTGGGGGTTGGGGCGGAGGGGGGTGTGCAGTGGAACAAATAGCTATTCTCCATGTTTTTCTTAGCTGTCTATATCAAAGGTAGAATTGCATTGCAGTGAACACTGTATATAGGAAAAAAATTCTCTGTAAAGTTTTGAGATTTCATAAATGGCAGCTTTTTAAGTCTTACATAAATTGGGATGTGAGGAATGACTGAAGATATTTCAAAAGTAGTTGCAAAATTAAGTGTTAACACAATTAATGACAAGAAGTAAAATCTTGTTGTACTGTGATTTTTTATATGATTATTATGATTATGATTGTATGTTCCCTAGGCTTATTAATAAATATGTGTCTCTTGTGATACAGCAATCAATCATTATAGATGTTGTCTTAAACTGTTTATTTGCATGCTGAATATACTGAAACATATGTATGGAATTTAGATGCGTGTTTTCTATACTGTCCATCTTGTAATTCCATGTTTGCATTTGTTCTCTGACATGCTCAGAGAACTTCAATTTGGTAAATTATATGCAATAAAATGTGCAAAACACTGCCTGAATAGCTCTTCTAGTGTACTTAGGAGTTGAGGAAGATTCTAAAACTCCTTCAAAAAAATTGTAGTGTTATCCAGCTAGGTTGTTATCATAAATAGAGTTAATTCCTCTGTATTTGTTTATCATATAGGTGAATCAACATTGGATTAGAATGATTTTTCTTAGCTGTATATAATCACTAGTTAGGCAACATGTAAATATTGTTTTCTCCAGACAAAAGAATGCAATGAAGTTTCTATTAATCGATAGCAGTGGGTTGTGCTTGTTCAATAGTCAAAATTAATCATTGAAAATGGATAAAGAGAAACATTCTGGATAGTTTTAGACAAAATCCCCCACCCCCCAAGTTTCCTTATATTCCTTATATAAAAATTGACAAACCAAGCTTAGGGGAAATTTTGGGTTGTTGTTTTGACCCGTTGGTGTTATTGAGAAATTCTTCTTTATCATGAGCCATATTTTTGTTGATGGGATAAATTGCAATGGGCTAAATTTTCTTAAGTGTTAGGTCTTGTAAAATATTTCAAATGGGTTGAAATTTCTGAAAAACATCTAAAAAATAAAAACCGAATAAATCAACTCCTGGCATAAATCACGCCTGTTTTGTATATGCAGTTTGGAAACTAACCAGTTTATATTTGAACATATAACTTTATTTCAACTGTCTTGAAGCAGAATTTCTGAATTGCTTAGATTGAAAGGGGCCTTGAGAGATTGCTTAGTCCCATCATCTGATTCAAACCTGATTAGGACTATGTCCAGCTGGGTTGTGAATATTTGCAAAGATGGAGACTCCACAGTCACAGTCTCTCTCTAGGCAACCTGTTTCAGTGTCTGGTCACCCTCATGGTCAATTTTTTTTTTTTTTTTTTTTTTTGATATTTTATTAGAAATTCATGTGTTTCAGTTCATGCCATTTCCTCTTATTCTGTCATTGGGCACCATTGAGAAGAGTCTGGATCTTTCTTTATTCCTGAAGGAGACTCCATCAAGTATTGATACACATTAAGAACCTGCTGAGCCTTATCTTCTCTAAAATAAACCATCCTAGCTCTCTCAGGTTCTCATGTGACAGATGCTATAGTCCTTTAATCATCTTTGTGGCCCTGATTTCACTCTTCTGTGTCATTGTCTCTCCTATATGGTGAGCAGACCACCGGACGTGAGCTTATAAATGCAGTGATATTTAGTGACTTTATTTGTATGAAAATCTTGCCAGGTAGGCCTGTATATAAATGCATCACTTGAATTAATAGTGTTTATACTGAAAACAGCTAGCTTAAGAGTTTGATCTTCAAGAAGTTAGGTCATTATTTTTCATGAGCTAATACTTATACAGTTTGAATTCTCTTAGAATATTACCTTGGAAAATTGGAGCATAGTATTTCAAGAATCAGATCCTTTTTTTGTTGCTTTTGTGTTTTTTTTTTTTTTTTTTTGAACTTGTTCGGGTTGCTTGGGACTGAGTAGCAATTTTTATATCTCTTTCTGTTTAGTTTCCTTACTATCAATTGGTCCTCATTCAAATTTGCTCAAAAAAGTCTATTGTTTTAAAATTCCTCTATGTCTAATGTTAAACCAAATTTTTTATAGTCTTCAGGCACTGTTCTGAATGTTATCTTACTCACTTGATTTTTCATTTTTTGATATCCTGTCCTTACAGTGTCACTGGCATGAAATGTTTTTTATTCCTGTTGTTTGTCCATCTCCATTCCTGTCTGTTCCTGTTGTTTGTCCGTAGGTTTCTACACTTTGCCTTTCATTTATCAAACATCTTCCCTTAAACAAAATTTGAATATTCTCATGAATTCATAGAATCATAGAGTGATTTGGGTTGGAAAGGATCTTAATATCATGTAATTCCACCCCCCCGCGCCCCCCCGCCGTGGGCATGGACACCTTCCACTAGACCAGACAGAAGAAATTCCTCAGTTTTGTTCATGCAGTTTTCTTAGATGATGATGATGGTATCCATTATTGAGTACTCTGACCTGTGAAGCCTAGTTTATTGTAGCCAAATACTCTGTTTTACTGTGCTGTGTATGTGCATAGGAGCCTCAGGTTTTCAAATTCAGTTTTCTGAGTAGGTCTGCAATTATTTTACCGATACTATTTGGCTGATTGCATTTCTTAATTTCTTTCAAAACAAAATTGGGCCTGATTCTGGTCACTACTTGTCTGCCTTCAGAAAGATGCAGGCCGTCCTTTCCAGATCTAGCTTGCTCAGTTTATGCAATGACATGCAACTGACAGAATTTCAAATGAAGGTGTTTTTTTGTTTTTTTTTTTTTTTTTTTTTTTGTAGCAGTGGAATAGAGCAGAGAAGTGAAATTCTGTACCATGTGTTACAGTTAACTATCAACTAGATGAGTGAAAGGAAACTAAATGAAAGTAGGTTTCAAATATATGTTGAATGGAGAACTAGATACATTTACTTTTTAGTTGTTTGATACGCTATGCACACATGTATGTAGCATGATCATCTCAGTACTAATTTGGTATATCCTGACTATAAAGATAGGCTGTAATGCTGTCCACTGCAGCATCTTTTTCATCTTGAGTCTTTAATAAAGTGGTCATTGGTGAAAATGTGAACTGTAATAACATTGTACAGATTAATGAAAATGGCATGTTGAAATCTCCATATTTCCATGTATCTTTCCTCTGGAAAATTTGCTACTGTGAAAAATCTGTGTTGTACTATTATTTCTGAATGCTAAAAACTCCCTAAGAGACCCTGTAACATTTTTAGAAAATTTTCAGGTATTATTTCAAGATTTTTTTCCTCTTGTTTCAAGTGTTTTTAACCCTGTGTTTTCTGGTTACAAGGAAACATGAATGACTAATGCCAAGAACCAGTTTTATAGATAGGGGGTGAGACTGTTGCAACCTGAATGTTATTGAATCATTTACTGTGAAAGAGGTAAGGCTGCATCTTCTATTGGATCTGGTAGAATATTCTCCAGTTCTGTAGTTACAGCTCTTTCATTGGCTCTGGTGGGGAGACACTGCTCAAAGCACATTGGTCCTTTTGCACAGTCATATTCCTTCCGTGTCCTATCAATCTGATATGTTTTTGGGTCACAAAACTGTGCTCAGCCTGGTGGAAGAGCATAACTGAGAATTCAGGTGATTCGTCTGTGACTTTTTTTCACCTTTTTCAGTTGAAAGTGAAGAAAAAAGTAAGGAGTTTTTCTCATTTTTCTGTAAAAATATCTTCTGTAATATGAAGGTGACTTGTGCGGCCTGGATCACTGAAAGGAAATGAAGACCATGTTTTTACTTGAAGGATATAAGCCTGCAGTGCTGCAGATATCTGTAGGATTTCAAACATAAAAAGTATTTTTTTTTTTTTATGCTAAAAAATAGTCCCGATAAAAAAAAAAAAAAAAAAAAAAAAAAAAAAAAAAAACTTTTAACATGCTCACCTTTTGTAGCACAGTTTATCCTTTATGAGGATAAATTCAGAGAGTCTCAAAAGACTCTGAAATGTATCCAGGCACAAGGAAGGTGTGTGACCCTTTCTGGCCTGTACAGACTCTCTTTTTCATAACCACTCTGTAGTTCATGGTAACATGGATATGAGTTTGTTTTTTTAGTGTAGCTGATCAAGAGGAATAGATTTTTATTTTTTAAATCCAGTGGCTAGTGTGTAGGTACACAGGAATGCTTCTGACAACTTGCAGAAAGATGCTAGTGTTTTGTAGCTTATCAGAAAATGAATCCAAGTATTTAGTACCAACACAGAAAATGTAAAACAAAATTATTCTTTTGCTTGCTGTGTTGCAGATCAGTTCTGTGATCTCAACAGCAAATGTCATTCACAGCGAGAAAGTTTATATTTGTTCTGAAGGAGATTTGAAGGCATGAAAATATCTATAGTCCCCCAGAAAAGCCATGTTTTTTAGAAGAATTTGTAATTCATTTTTTTTATCCTCCAGGTTTTACTGGCTACCGTAATGTTTCTTCCTGCAGCTCTGCATGGGAATGTTAGCAAAGAGTAAGATGTAAATGTAGAGCTATTATAGCAACGAAAAACAAGAAACTGATAATCCATCTTCTTTTAATTTCCTCAGAGGCTTGTACTGTTATGTGATAATCTGCATTTGAGGAGCGAATTATTTTGCCCTAAGATTCTGTTGCATGTATTTATTTATTTATTTTGAATGCTGTTATGCTTTATGTGGGACACCTGAGCTCCATAAACAGGAAGGGGAAGAAAGAAAAAAAGACAATAGCTTGACAAAAAACGTATACCAGAATGTTGACTCACCTGGCAAGTTTTCACAGAGCAAACACTCATTGATAAAGGCAGTGGAACTGGCTAGTATTCAACATCCCTCAACATCTTTCTTTCCCATTGAATTGTTTCTGCCTTTGTGCACAAAAGGCATCAGGTTGATTCCCGACTCTTCATTGTTTACTCACTCTGTTTTGGGGAGATTGTCCCTATCTGCTTTAAATTTCATTAGTGTTGTAGGGCAATATCTCAAAGCTTGCAAGAGCAAAAAAAAAGTCTGTGTGTTTTAATTCCCCTGAAGGCTTCAGGCAGATGCCTGACATAATTAGGTAACAGGAGAAAACCATACTTCTGAGAAAAAAGTTTTAAGTTTATCTTCTGCTGCCCTGCTTTCATAAATCTTGCATTAGTTTTGATACCATACTTGCTTCATATCTTTGCAAGAACTGCAAGGAACTGGTCTGTGAGGACAGTGAAACCAGAATGGTAAAAGTATCTGTTATCTCAAAAACTCAAAACAATGGCCCCAATGTCATTTGTTAATTTCTGTCTTTTTTATTATTATTCCTGATTCATTGCAAGGATTGATGCTACTACTATTTTCCTTGTCTTCCTTAGATAGCAATATAAAATGTTCCTTGGACATTAGTCTGAAGAATATGCTTCAGGGAATAATTGTACGGTGTTACCATGGTAAAATAAAATAAAATCAATAGATCTCAGTTTCTCACTGCTGTGGTTTGCTAGTATTTTACATTTATGTTTATTTTTAAAATTATATTTAATAAGTGTTACAGCACAACATGTTATGCAGCATCTGAAGAGCAAACTATTACTTGGCAGCTAGAGATACAATTCACTAATTGTGATTGTCTCTCTGAATAGTAATTTACTGTCTTTAAAACAGCAACAGAAGAACGAGTTTATTGACACCATGATACTCATATGCATGTTCTTCTGGTAGTAATTAGTAACATAGGAAACATGATTTAAAAAGTTTATGCTAGTATTTAATTGCAGATTAGATTGACTGGAAACAAGTTCATAGATAATCTGTCCAATGTTTATTTTCAACTCCTATTGTATGTAGTAATTTGGGTGTCAATTTGTGTTAATGAAATTATGTAGATCGCATTTGTTGCTCAGTTTCACTTTCTCTGTTTTTACAAACTCATGCAGTGCTACTTTGTGTGTGTTTATAGTATTGCTGTGGGGACATAGTCTTAAATTACATATTAAATTCTGTTCAAAATGATACCGGTATATTGTAATTCATATACAGGTTAAAACCTTTTATTAGTTCACATACCTTTCCTCTTTTCAAATTAAACTCTGCATTTTTTTCTTTCATCTTGAAGCATCTGAGAATGCATCTGCAAGTACTTAATCCGATGTTTTCTTCCCCTTCAGACCGGTATGTTATGCATACTGAATTAACAGTATTCTTTCTTACCACAGGACAAATTTATAAATCCATCTAATATAGAAAAGGAGATAACTTGGACAATGTTTTTAAAAGAATAGATACAATTTTCAAAGAAGTATTTCACCACATTTCTGTTATCAAAACATGTTTTGAATGGAGGATTGCCTTTTAGAGTTGAGTTTAACATACACACTCAGTGTCTTATCCCCTGATTTTCGAGTTACAAATACAAATAAAGATATGACCTCTTTTCCTCTTCTTCTTCCCTTTTTCTCCTGACAGCTTGACAAATTGTAGCTTTTGGGACACGCCAGTAGTTGATGAGTCATTTGTGTTTAAAAATAGAATTCCTTGCAGCAAGGACACCCATTCCACTTTTTTCCACTTTTGATGCATGTGTTGTTTCTGACAGAGTTGCAGGGCCAGCTATACCATGTTAATTAAGCACCTAAGGAAAAAAAAAAAAAAAAAAAGCCCTCTCTTCAGTAAATACCAGACCTAGAACCCAACAACAATGAAAACAGAAGTAGGAAATTCCATATATATGAATACTTGATTTTTTTTTTTAATTCTCCTGTATGTTAATGACTTTTTTTTTTAAGCATTTCTGAGGTAACTGGTGCAATTTAATGGACACCACTGTCCCTCCTTTCTTTCTTTTTCTTCTTTTTTTTTTTTTATAAAGCCCTCTGAGACCTGACAGAATACCACCTTCATGAAGACAACTGTAAGATCTCACTTGTGTGTACAGAAAAGAAGCACTAATGGAACATTACAATACTGTTATTGTTTAAATATGCAGAGCCAGAGCGCTGCACAGAGAACTGTGATCAATTGATCAGCTGTATTCAGCATAAGGTGAAAGTGATGGGCTACCCTCTACTAGCCTAAAAAAGAGATTACTTCGTATGATTATATTGTTGCTTTGTGATCATGTTCACTTAATCCTTTTTATTTATTTATTTATTTCTCCTCTCTCTCCTTTCCCCTTTTATCAAACCTAGTACAATTAGAGGGAGCAGGTCAGATTCTGTTCTTTAGCAAAAGTGTTAGCTTGTGACATATCTGTGCATCTGGTACTGGTGGGAATGTTTTGGCTTCAAAAATAAGGGCCAGCCACTTGTGTGGAATGCTTTGCAAACACATAAAAATGGACCAACACAAAGTTCTAGAGATTTGCAGACATGCTTTTCTCACAGGATCTCCACTGTGGTAAGCATTAAGAAATAGTGGGTTTCTATGTATGCTGCTTTGTTTTTGACATCCATAACATAATTCTTATAATTCAGAAAATTGCAGGAGTTTGCAAGAGACAATGTGATACTTTTGATTCATTACGGAAAGGAATTCTGATGCTAATAGCCCTAAAAAGTATTGCACAGTGTTGTTCTTGTTACACTTTTGAATTTCATGTTTTTTTTGAAACAAGGGAGATTTCTACTCACATTCTTTGAATCTGTATGAGTTATACACCATGTCTTTTGAAAAAAACATTAACATTTTTCAACAAAGATGGCTCAGTTTCTGTGCCTATGTGAAAACAGTATTATAAGAATAAGGTTCTATTTAATATATGAAGTATGTTTTGCTATTATTTATAATTATAATAGTCCGCAATATTCATTGTCAATAAAGGGCAACTTAGTGTAACTGAACGCAATTAACTTGCTCTGCTATGCACAAATAGTCATATTAGTCAAAAGACTGTTGTGTGACTGAGATTTTAAAAAATAGAACGCAGTACTGAAGCCAATAGTTAGGATACCATTATTTACAGAAATTATATTTTTCATTGCACATAATCTTCCTGAATAATACTAAGAAAAAAAAAGTGATTAATTTCAGCCTTAATTTTTCTCACCTTGTATTTGAAATTTGTATTCAGTGACACGCATTATATTATCAACATAAAATTTAGGTGGGAAATAAATAGGATCAATAAATTTTAGGATCAATAAACTTGTATCAGATTAAAAGTGTATTTCTCCCATGCTTAGTTTCTGTCCAATTATGTATAATTTAAAGCCATTATAACACTTGTACAGTAACACTTGTACATATAATCTATGTATTACGCAAAGCCATTATAACACCCGTACAGTGTTACACTTTACCGTAGATCTGAATTGAGAGCCTTCTGTGTAAAATTAAGAGTGGAATAGAAGTGGAAAAAATGAAGTGAAAGTAATGTCGGTGTTATCTTGGCTTACCTTAATTAAAATTAATTTGCAAAGGCTACCTGGGAAATTATTTGAATCATGACCTCTAACTAGAGTTCAACATATTAGCTGAAATGGATTTATTTTTGTTGTTTACTGATCTTGAAGAAGTCAGAAATAGAGCTGAGTTAAATTCATCTTGACTGCTGACTACTTATCCAATATGAAATTGTGGCATATTTCATGTTTTTAATTTGTGCTTAAATACATATGAACGTGATAGGTAGAAGATTTCTTCAATACTTCTTTCCTTTATGAGAGCTCTGTAGTAGGCTGAGGAAAACAATGAAAGAAATTGTGAAATGCCGTTGGTTATGAAATTTAAGGCCAAGGGCCTACTGTGATTGTTAGACCACATTTGTTAATATAGTCATCCCTGTAGTATTTTTCTTCAAACAAGTAAAAACAGAAAGCTATACATACTTCATTTTAAAGATATATGATGCAAAGCCTTCCATTTATCCAAAAAACTACATGTAGTAGTTAACTGACCTTGCTGTTAAAAATGTGTTAACTTTCAATCCAAACATTGTGTTTCATCTTTTAATCTGTCATACGTCTTTTTTTCTTAAAAGTAACTGAATTTAACTAATTTTTTAGTATTCTTAAAATAGTACAAATTTTTAGACTTCAGATTATTGAGGCAGCTTTTTTTTTCTTCTCTTGAATTCTATTGGATTTCAATTTTATTTCTACCAGTTCAGTTCAAGCATTTTGCAATCAAAATTGGATACTATCGGACATTCATATTCCAGTGATTCTGAGTACTTCATTTCAATGAAAACTTTGTATTTTCGTATTCTCCTCTGGTTATTTATAAAAGTCATGAGGGTTATGAAGGTCAAAGTTGATGTAATGCTCAGTTTTCACTACTGAGTGTTTAGCCAAAACAAAAACAGTGTGATGTTATTAGTAGTGAAGACAATTTTTCCTTTAGCTCATGTTGTAGAAACTGTTTATTTTTTGAACTGAAGCCCAGAACTTGATTTCTTTTACAGTGGTGAAACCTGCATGACATGTTAGCATATTATATGTGTATGTTAGCACGTCATAATAACTGATTTGTGTGTGCGTAGAAATTCAATTTCTGAAAATGTCCTCTCAAAGCATTAATTCATTTCAATAACCTGCACACAGATCAGCACAGTACCTTGCCTCAACTCCTTATACCCAACTGCTCTTTCTTCTCCCAGTTTGTCTCACTACTCCTATGATGTACAGAATACAAAGAAAAAGTTACAAAGACAGTAATGAATAGAATTAAAAATTTGTTTCAAATTTTCCTGGACAGTTTTGCTGTTGTAGCATTAGTTTGGGACTGCTTGGAAAAGCCTGTAGGAGATGAACATGTAGGGCACACTCAGGAAACCATGAGAATGAAGGCATTACTCTCAGATACAGATTTTCTTTTTTAGAATAAATCATAGTCATATAATCATGTGAAATATGACCAATAAAATCAAGATGCTTTATGGTGCCTGACTTTACAATATGTAAATAAATAATTTTATTAAAACCAAGAAAGATTGTTTCATACAAATCATCACTAAATATAAAATGATAATATGAGATGTAGACCAGTGAATATATAAACAGTATTGTTTGGAATATGTGTGTTAGGTGTGTGGTTTCCCCCCCCCCCCCACCGCTTCCTTTTCAAGCACTGTTGCTAAGTCACCGGACTGTAAACAGTGACAGGATATATTTTCCAGGGCTTAAATGGAAACGAGTCTACATTCGACTTAAACTACTGAATTCCTTTAGTAGGAGGGAGGGCATTTGTGTCTGTTTTCTGTCATCCTAATATTTCAAATAAAGATGCGTAGGATTAACCAGCTTTAAAACCAAGTTGAAAGGCTTTTTATGTAGTGATGTTGTTTTTGGGTATGGTAGCACTGAAACAGACTGATAAAATGCAGAAGGAATAAATATTTCTCAAAAGAGATTAGAAAGTGTGATTATTCAGAAAATTAGGTGTCATTTGCATTTCTTCAACCCTATTTTTTTTTCTGAAGAAAATGAGTAGATTCTCTGTCTGACCATGCAGAAACAAAATGAGATGCACAAATGAGTGTGGCCTTTCTTGCAGTCACCATTAACGCTAAAGCTTTTACAGATGAGTTCTAAATTAGATTTTGATGAGGTATTCTGTCAGAGCATAGGTGGAATAACCCAATTTATTCTCCTACATGTATGTGGTGACCTTGTCTATGAAATACACAGCACTCAGAGAGAACATGAATTGGAAGACATACTGAGGTAGAAAAGGTTGTTTTGTCACATAACAGTTTTACTGTCACTAATTTATTAGTGTGCTTTCATATTTTTTTCTTTATCACATTGCAAGTGATTTGTCCACAAAACAGATTTTTTTTTTTGGTCCCAGCTTTGAACAGAAGTTTGTAAAATATTTTTATTATTATTGTTATTTAAATCCCCCTGGCTTGTCATTGCCCCTCTGTGTCCTTTATCAATGGATTCAGTAGCATCTGTGTAAGGAAGACCAGAACTGTATCAAATACAAATCCCCTTTCTTCAAAGAATCTTTACATCTTCCACTTCAAAGAAAGCAGTCTGTGCCAGATTCATCAGCATTAAGGAGAACAGTACTGGATAAGCATCCTAGGGATCGTTGGGATTTTAGAGGTAGCAAGGAACTTAGGAAAATTCTCTTTAATTCTTCTCTCATACCTATGCAAGTTTGGAGCAAGTTTATTGAAGTCAAAAAGTTACATAGTGACTATCTGGAACAAATGGCAGGTGAATCAGATTCTAATGAATGACATTTTAAACAATACTTATCCAATTAAGAAATCCCTTACCTTTAAATAAATTAATTAAAATTGCAAACATGAAAAGAAAAGCTATGTCTTACATTAGCAAGTACTTACTCCTAGTCAGTTAAGATTCTTCAGCAAGTGAGGGCTATTTGGTGTGTCCTGGCAGCACATCTTCCTACCTAGTTTTTTCCTGAAGGAATCTAGCCTGTGTGCTCTAATACTACTCTGCAATAGAAACTAAAATTCCGTAGATGGGCATGGTCAGGAGATTAACTTCAAAAACATGGTTTGGTTCTAAACTTAAAACATTAGATTCTGTGAGCTTCCAGACCCCTACTGTTGTAAGTTTAGCAAAAATTGCTGAAGAAAAGTTGAATATTGGCAGGATGTAAGGGAGAGTTTTAATATTTATTTTTATTTTTTATTTTTTATTTTTATTTTTCCCTAGCATGCTGAAAAACAGTGTGCTTTATTGCAAAGATTTTCCTCTTAATTATCACAGAACTCAGAATTTCCACACATTTTTATCTACTCCCAGTTATGGCTTTGACAGTATCATGAGCAGTTATTCATTACAGTTGTAGAATCATAGAATCCTTAAGGTTGGAAAAGACCTTCAAGATCATCTGATCCAACCACCACCCTACTATCAAAGTCACCCACTAAACCACGTCCAACCTTTTCTTAAACACCCCTGGGGATGGTGACTCCACCATCTCCTTGGACAAACTGTTCCATTGCCTGACTGCTCTTTCTAAGAATTATCTCATAATTTCCCATCTAAACCTCCTCTGATGCAACTTGAGGCCATTCCCCCTTTTCCTACCACTAGTTATCTGCGAGAAGAGGCCGACCTCCAGTTCCCCACAACTCCCTCTCAGGTAGTTGTAAAGAGCAGTAAGGCGTGCCCTGAGCCTCCTCCACGCTAAACAACCCCAGTTCCATCAAATGCAATAGCTTATCTTAATAAACATTCACAGAATGACTTTTTGTTTTATTTTTAAGTCTAATCTGATGTTATTTCGTGGAGCTTATAGATACTGTTTTTCTTTAAGACCATACAACATAGAAATTTCAATTTATTACTTGAAATTAAGGCCACCTTCGCTGAAATGATTTTTGCTTCTTCGTTGACTGCACTTAGTGAAAATTACTTGTAGTATGATATTGGTCTTATTTTCTTATTTTGCTGTTCCCAGCCTAGTAGTTGATCACATAAATAGCTGGACTGTATTTTAACTCTGTCAGAAACTTTAGTTATTACCATATGCAAGCTGCTTACAGCCTGTTTTTTTTTTTTTTTTTTTTTTTTTTTTTGTGGTGGGGATATTTGATATAGACAAGATGTAATTGGGAGACACAGTAAATAGCATAAGATTGAGAGACTTCACTGTGGAACATCTAAATTCTGTACGTTGGTTCTGAGGTGTGATCTGAGAGTTGAAGAAAACCTTGTTTGTGTGTTAGTTTCTGTAATGCACTGATGCACTCATTCTTGTAGTTTGGTGTTGCTGAATGAAAGGCACCACACGGAAAAAAAGTTTGCAATAGTTAGGAAATTATGAATAGGAAATGAATTAAAAAATGCAGAAATAATTGTGTTTTGGCATTTTTGTAACGTATAGATTAAAAATGGAACAAAATAAAAAAAAATTCTCAGAAGCTTTCTCATCTTGATGTGAGTCAGTGAAGCCAAAGTTAACTTTCCTTTGGTTACTCAGGGACTGATAATGTTGGGACTTTCCAAAGAACTAAAGGGAATATATTTCATATCATGACTCAGGGTACATACCAGTGGTTGCTTCCTCTTTTTTTTTGTCACGGTGATATGATACTTCCTTGATTTAAGATCTTGGTGCAAGTATCATGCAGTAGTATGGTTGCAGCTGGAACTAGTTATAACTAGCGCTATTTTATCATGCCAAGTATTACATTACAAAAGAATAAGGATAAGACAGGAAGGGAGACATAAAAATATTTTTCTTATCTTTTTTGCAGTCTGACTCAAGAAAAATATCTGTGAGTCAAACGTACATTCTTTCAAAAATGATAATGTTTATTGATCTGTGCCAGATGTTGCACTGTCTCCCTCTTCCCTTTTGTTTCACCATGTATTTGCATTTTGTGTTTACTTGACAGAATTACGAGCATGGGATTTTATAGGATTTTTTTCAACTTCCGATATCTCAGTTTCCTAATACTTTGTTCAAGTTGTCCAAATGCTTAAAATAAAAATTGCTTAGATTTACTATGGTTTTAGCTGCAGAATCATAGGACCAAGAGAGGCTGCAGTAGCTTGGATTCACTCCAAAGATCGGACAGATGCTATTTACACATCTGTCTTTCCCAGGAGGTTTCCGTACAGAAAGTCAGGTTTAAGTTTTAGTAAAGATGTCATAGAACTCCCTGGGTGCTTGTTAACAGGCACATGCTAACTTGTTAGCAATTTACCTAGCCTCTGCCCCCACACACTGCAGCACTCCTTTGTGGCTCCAACAGTTGGATGCAGGTTTTGTGCCACATCAGGCATTGCACAATCTTTGCTACAAACTTGTTTGTGTGTAACTCAAGATCAAAAGGCATTATGCTTAACTTTGCCTAAACTGTGGTGATTCTGGGGGGGGATCAGTAGGATAGTCTTTGTGTTAGAAATAGGTGATTGCCTGTAGGTGCATTAAAAAAACTTCATTTTTTTTTCAGTGCTTTGGTTTGAGTAGGCCAAGGAATACTGAAGGTCTGGCTGAAGGAAATCTCTTTCAGACATCTGAACATAAACTTTGAGTTTCATTAATAGGAATACTTCTGTGGGTTTTAAAGTGATTCAAGCTGTGGTGTTAGACATCCTGCGGTTAGTGTGCCAATCCTCATTGGACAGGTTTCCAGTTTTGATATTATGTTCAGAAATACTGATAACAGCAGTATCTAGCCACACTGGACTTCTGTTTAATAAGAAATAATGTATTTAAGATAGAAAAATAAGGAAATTCAGATCCAGTTAATTTCTTTTATTGGCTTAGTGTGACTTTTTTTTTCTGCTTGTCCTTTCTGTCAACAGTAGAAATTCTTGCTGGTAGTGGCAAGGTGGCCCTTGATGGTACTAACACTCAGATGACTTGTCTCATACTGTGACCTGTGATGAAGTTTATGATCGCATCAAAGTTTGTCTGTGAGAGAGTTGTATTATTTGATTAATTGTTGATCTATGCTCCTGAAGTACATAACTCAGATTTTTTTTTTTTTTTTTTTTTTTTTTTTTTCTTGTAAGCCTCAAAACTCGAAATGTCTTCTGTTATTACTGACTGATACTCTGGTCTATACTAAAGATGAAATAAGATGTTATTTAACAAAGGCAAGCTTCCTAGGATGTGTAGCAAGTTGAATTGGTAGGCCAATTATTGTACTTGAGTAGGTCCCAGAATTTTGGGCTCATTTTGGGCTCAGTTAACTAGCTACTAAACAGCATTTAGTTAGATCTTTATTGCATGAAATATTTTTCCAGGCAATTTAATTCGAACCTTTGGCAAACTGACACTACACAGTCCAAAATATTTTGAAGGTGTCTGAACTCTGATTGCTTCATTTCTTTCTGAAGCACTGTAAGTGTAAACAAATTTGCAAATATGATAGATTTTTTTCCCAATTTTTGTATTTAATTAGAAATAGAAGTGTGTCCTCCTCCTTCACCCCTGCTGCTCATGCCCCTCATGCCCTTGATTTTTCAAAAATCAGATGAATGGGCAGATACAGTTTTAGGGCAAGGATTCAAAAGGTTTAGAAGGCTTAGTGACTGAATGTAGCTGAGGCATTAATTGTTAGGATTAAACAGCATAACGCATCATTTCTTGTGTTGTGGTGATTTCTATTGTTGAGAATATGTTATAGTTTGATTTATATAAGATATATTTGCTTCTAAAATGAGCAACTCAATTTAATTGATAAGAGATGATGTAAATGAATACAAGGAATGGAAAGGCAGAGTGATCCTTCCCTCTACAAAATATTCATATCTGATACGTGGTTGTATTGCTATACAAACTTCCTCCTCTTTTGGCAAAGTTATCTTGCCCAGTCTAAAATGCCTGATAAAATTTCAGGACATGTGGATGATTCTGAAAAAGTTTGTAGCAAGAGTCATTTTGGAATGCTGAAGGTGGTAGAGAGAGTAGTCATAAAACTGTGGGATGTATATAGTAGATTGGGCCGGTTTTTCAGTTTGTGTTACTGTTTGTTAGGGTTTTTTCACATTTAAGTGGTAAAAAATCTGTTAGTATAGTTTATAAGCCCTATCATTTTATAGATGTGAAGCTTTTTGAACATATTAACTCAATGGTGAATTTGTTTATGTCCTCTTAGTAGTAATGTGAGTTTGCACCTACAGTCAAGAGACTAGACGTGCTTGGGAGAGACTGAGGAGTAATAAATTGGAGACAGTAATCAGTCAGAATATATACTGAAATGGAGGATTGGTTTTACTTTGTAAGCATATGATTTCAGCCAGAACATCTAGTGTCAATATTGCACTGGCCAGATTTTTAGAAGGTTATACGCACGTCTTGTAATCTGTTTCCAAGTACAGATATTATTTAGGCAAGTAGGTGAAGACCTAAATTTAGTGTCTTACTGAAAAAATGACATAAAGATCATTATTTGTCAAGGTACGATTGGTATGTTCTTACTGGGGAAAAAAAAGAAAAGATGACTTTTTTAGTGATTTATTTTCTTAACTATGGATTATATATATACATATAAATATAAATAAATATATAAAAATATATATTCATAAAGCTCATTTATAAGCTTGTATTTTTTAAAAGTAAAACAAGCTACTTCCTGAACTTTTAAAAACTTTGGAAGTGAGATATTAGGTCCAGATGCCTATTGTTTATTTTCTTTAAATTTTATGAACCTTTGATATGCTTTGATAAGCATATTACATTTCCTTTTAAAGTGTATCTTGATTTTTATGTCATATTTACAGTTGACTGATAAATATATAGGATTCATGCTTCTAAGGATTATATCATTCTTTATCACATACAATTTCATGAATCAAATGCTTGTTTTTCTCTGAATGTTGGAAATGAGCTTTATTTTCACTGATACTTTTATACGGTGCATTGAAGGATTGAGGACAATTTGATTAAAGCCCTAGTAAATCCTACAAGGTAAATCTGAGCTCACAGTGCTTCATTTTACATAATCCATGTCAGAGCAGTTCCAATTTCCTGTTTGTCACCTTAAGATTAAAATAGAATATCTGGAAAATGTGTTAAGATTTTCCTATGTAGTTATTAATTGTTGCATCTGATTCTTCAGTTTCTTGATGATAATTTCAATAGCACTTTGAACAACATAGTATTCATTTCTCACACTTACCATTTGAAACGAGAGGCCAAAAGTTGTTAATATATCTGGTTCTTAATCTCCAAGTGTTCTTCTCTTTAGAAATACTTAATTCTATTAATATTCCTACCCAATCAAATAGTAAATAACCGGACTAGAATATTTGTGTAAAATGAATGACCCCCGGTGGTCATGTTGTAGATTACTGTTTGTCATGCACCACTTCTAACAATGATAGGAAAGCAATTATTTTAGATGGGGCATCCTTAATAAATGATTTGCATACTAAAAAATTACTTTCAATATGAAATTGCAACAAGTCTCTCCTGAGGTTTGCATTTTAACAGCTAAGGAGATTGCTACATATAGAAGATAATGAGATGATTGATATATGAAAGAAAAAAAGTATGCACTCCACTATTTTTAGGTGTTTCGCAGATATATCTTTTTCATTATGTTGTAGAGAGAGACTAACTAAAGATTCTTTGAAAGTACAATGAAGTGGCACAAGGGTAATCTTGTAGTAATAGGCAAATAATTTTGATATTTGTTCATCATAATGCAGTATTAAATGATAAAATGTTGCTAATTTAATTAACAATATACATTAATTCACAGACTGAAAACCAAGCATTTTTTAAGCAAACACTCAAATAATGCAAAAAGAATATTTTATAGTTCTGATTTTATTTAAATCAGTAGGAGCTAAACATTATTGGCATCTTGGTGGTTCAGATGCTATACACTGCAAAACTAGAACTTTGCTTAGTAACATTTTTTCTCCCTCTACTACAAGTTCATTCGTTTTTAAAAACAATGTATAAATTGTGCTGCCTGAAGTATCAATGTCTAAAAATACAAAATATATATATTTTTTTCCATTAGGGATTTATATTAAACTAAGCTTTTCAATTTATCATACATATGGATATTCTCTCATATTTCTGTTTTCTCTAGATGTTTGTGTGCATGCCTACATACGTATGTGTTTAAAATCTGAAGCATTCTGTAGATAACCATTGAATCTAAGTAAAGCAAAGATTCACAGACACTCTTAGCTTTAATCAGATTCAGGACAATAAAGCTAGGGATTTTAGTGTACATTTTTTATTTTCGAAGACATGTACAGCTCACTGCTGTACAAAGTGGTTTAGCTGGACCTGCTTGTGGTTCGTGGATTGTGATTCTGGTTGTCCAAAGATTTTTATTTAGAAATTCTAGTCTTTATTTTCAGAAGGCACAGACTTTCACCTAAATGGTGGCCTCAATCAAAAAAAATGGAGGAACCATAAAACTCATTAAGGTGATAACTTGCTCTTCTTTTTCACGTTTTAGTGAGACATTTGAAATAAATTTAAATTGACTTCAGTGCTGGAAGTAGCAATAAGAAAGATTTTCAGGTTAGAAGTATAACTTTAAGCAGCAGATCAGTTTCTTTAACAAACCCAGGCTCCATTTCTGATAAAAATGGAAATAGAAATCATTCACTGCTGCATTTTGCACACTGTCCTTAGGCTGCTTAACTCCCACTCATGCCAGCTGCCAGATCTTTTCCAACCCCCACCTGGCGTCTGATCTAGGTTTTCACATCAAATGCTGATAGAATTGAATATAGTCTGTTGATTTTTATCTGATTCAGGAAACTCATATCTGTTATCACACAGAGAGACCACCTGAACTTGTGGTGTTTGAAATAGATCCCATACAACAGGAGGAAAGAATCATGACATAATCATGATGTAACTCACAAGAGATTTTCTAGCATGAATTCAAAGTCAGTTCAAAGCAACTAATGTAAAGATAGAAATAAATTCTTTAAAACCATGTGTCTGATAAGGCATTACATACAGAGGTTGGATGCAACAGAAGCAAGATCAGCCCTGACACGTTCTATAAGAGACATACAAAGCTCTCAGAGGCCAACAGAACAGAGGGAAAGGACTTATCCAGTTCACTGTATTAGACAAATATGTATATACATAATTTAATAAGAAAAACAGAGAGGAAAATGTGTTTCAAAATGGAATATCTATATGTAATATTAATCCCACAGTTTAGAAGACTAAGTGTTGATCTATTGCTGATTGTATATTGCCTGTTAATTTATGTTGTCAGTAGTGTGAGAAGGAGATCCTTCACCTCTTTGCACTAGCCCAGAAGAGAATAAAAAGCTCTCCCCTCTAGCTTTTAGTATTTCCACTAGGTATATAGAAACAGAGGTCAACCTACGACTTGAAACTCATTATTTCTAAGGAGGAAGTTTGGCATGCTAATATATAAAATGAATTCACTAGGTAGATTTCTATATGCTTTTTCCTGAAGAATGTTCTCTTGTATAATTTTATTATTTGTTACAGTTACTGAAATTCTCTAGAGTCCATTGACTTCATGTCTCATAGTCAGTGTTGATGTTACAATCTAATATTCTCTGCATATTGAAGTACTAGAGGACTTTCCTCAGTCTAACCACCAAGTAGTTTTCTTAAAATCTCTGAGTCGTGAAAACAGAGGTTGTAAACAAAGCAAAATCAACATCAATGCCAGTTTTTGAAGAGGTTATAGTAGGGGGGATTATAGCACACCCCCTACTTCAGTAGAGGGGTGGAGTGGTAGGAATCTTTTTAAAATGATTTCCTTGAAGTTAGTGATGAAGGATGCATTCTCAGTTCTTTCCTAGTCAGTTGGTCTCTGTATAAAGCCAAATTTTGTCCTGCTTATTTACCTAACCAGTGACTTTAGAGTTAAGAGCTGCTAAAAAACATATTTCTATGTAAACAAAGTTTGCATCATTCATCATTTGCATCATTCAGTGTTATCTTTGCCAAACTGAATTTACAGTATAGCAAAACCACACAACACTCTTCTGTGCTAATAGTGGCATAAAAAGACAAAAAACAAAACAAACATTAAAAAACAAAACAAAACAAAACAAAAAAAACCTAAAAGCCCGATCGGCCATTTAAACAAGCTTTCATAAGTGAACTGTGGATGATTTCTTCTACTGTGCAAAGTAATTACTGTGTCACTTGGGACTACTTAGTGCACCACAATGTGCTGCTGTTACAGAAATGCTCAGTACATTTTTTTTTGTACTTATTTGTAAAGGTGTACTTATTTGTAAAGGTGTAATAATACTTAATTTGCCTTTTTCCTAGATTTTAATCCATATGCTTTGGAGTATCCAGATCCAGAATTAGGATTTGGACTCATCTTTAATTACTGGAGCGCTGTAGTCAAACTGATGGAACTTGACATCAGGGAGGATAGGATCAGTAGCTACCAAAAGGAAGGACATTGTGCTCGGAAGTCATTATTCATAAGCTAAGGGTGTTCAGACCCTAAAAGACTGTTAAATCTCCAAGCATTTTAGAAGAACCTCCTGTTCTATATTTAAAAAGAACTGATTTTTATCAAGTGATGTATAACATGATTCAAAAACTTCCAGAGTGCAGGGCTTTCTCTCCTTATTGAGAAATTCAGCCTGTGTAGGTGAGACATCTACTAGACTCTCTAAAGTTGTTATAAACTGTTTTGCTGAATGTTTTAACTAATAGGTTCCTTTGTTTTTCAGAATATCTTTGCACAGAATCTGTGGAATTGCTTTTAGTGGTTTGTAGTCTGCATTAGATATAAGGTTAGAACTTTTAAAATATAATGTGGCAAATTAATTAACTGATGGCTTATGAAGACAATGGAGAGATTTAAAAAGTTGATTTTGGTCTGGTTTTGTGTGAGATTGGCACTATTTATATTTTGATTTCCTTTGAGACTACATCAGAAAATAATTTATGTTTTTTTTTCCTAAGATGTTAGACTGTTTTAAATATTTGTAGATTTTTGCCACTTCAAATTATGAAGTTGGGCTCCCATTTCAATAAACTTGACCTCTTTCTTACCTAAAGAAGATCCCCCTTTCTTTTTCCTTTGTCTCTCTTTTTAATGTGATATGTCTTGTCACCTTCAAGATACCATACTATATATTACATAATGCTTACATTCTTCACTAGAACTATGGAAGTTTTTCTGTCAGGATGTAAGTGAGGGGGAAAAAGAGCTGTAGCAAAAATGCTCTTCTTTTCTTTCAGGTTTTTCAGCTTTCAGGTGTATCTTGTCTAGGGCTACATCTTTTCTAACAGGAAAAAAGACATGAAAAGGAGGGAAAAAAAAAAAAAAAAAAAAAGTGGAGGAAGCAGAGAAAATCTTTGTCCTTGAGTCTTTGAGCCCAAATGAGAGTGTATGTCAGAAGCTGGCTGAAGTGCCTAGGCCAGAAGATAAATGGCCCAAAATGTCTGGCACCTCTAAGTATTTTCCAATCTAGAGTTCCCATTCCCAAACTTTCTGAGGCTCTGATCTTATGCCCTGACATTTCTTTTAGTTTTCCCATTACATCCCTCGGTCCCCAACTATCCTGGTTTCCTGATTCCTGCCTGAAGAAAGATGATCCATTTCTGAATGTCCAGTTTGAGTTAAAGTTGTCTGGAGCTTTGCAAAGAAATGTATAAGGCAGCTGAAACATGTTTAATTGGTGTTTAGAATACACACATGCATTAGTAATCAAATTAGTTCTGTAAGGCTCATTTTAATATTGAAGAATATTGACTGTTTCTGGATTTAAAACCTGTTTATAGGTAAAAGCTTTAAAAAAAAAAAAAAAGGACAGGAATCTTAAGTGGACTCTGACGTGTGAGATTTTTCGATTCCTGGTCTAATGCAATTCAATAAAATAATCGCTTTGGCAGTTACAATATAAGTAAAATTGTATTTAGCAAAAATAGAATAAAAATTCCTCAGATTTGTTACATTTTAAAGTTCACTGCAACACTTTTTACTCTCCCTTCCTAATATAAGCAATGTAACAATATATTTGGGAGTCAAATATGCAATACCAAAGTAATTTTTACAGCAATTTTTAGAGAAGCTATCAGCACAGGGAATTTATTCACATGTTATATATTATGTATGTGAATAAATATAAATATAATGTATAAGTAAATAAAAATATAATATACATAAAGAACAGATTCATTGTAGTACTGCTCTGTTTGCTGGCTGAAGCAATTATATAGGTTGTTTTATTTATTACTTATTAATATTATTTCACAGGCTGTGTATTTTCAGATGTTATATTTAGATTGTGTCTTTCTTGTTCTTTCCAAATTGTAGGTATCTGTGACTGAGGTAGATGTAAGAATTTTTTCTTATTTCATTACACATGTATGAAATAAGAGTTCACATGGGCAAGTAACTCCCAGCTTTACAGGGCTTTGTCTAAATATTTCCGTTTTCTCTATTTAATTGTTGAGAGGTTGAATTATATCTCCGTATTTATCTACCCTGTTATCGTGTAATAATTGTAATAATTGAAATTATTGGTGTTTGTCTGCCACTTATGAAAAGTGCCAGGATTAATATAACAGCTCGTTGTATATTCTGGGGTATATAGACTGCTCCACCTGTTTATATTTTTACACCTGGTTCAGTGCAATCCCAGACAGGAGTACAGACTGGGAGAAGAACTCATTGAGAACAGCCCTGTGGAGAAAGACTTGGGGATTTTGGTGGACAAAAGGCTTGACATGAGCCTGCAGTGTGTGCTTGCAGCCCAGAAGGCCAAGTCCTGTGCTGCATCAAAAGAGGTGTGATCAGCAGATCAAGGGAGGTAATTATCTCCCTTTATTCTGCCCTTGTGAGGCCCCATCTGGAGTACTACCTCCAGGTTTGGGGCCCCCAGCACAAGAAAGATGTGGACCTGTTAGAGCAAGTCCAGACTAGGGCCACAAAGATGATCAGAGGGCTGGAGCACCTTTCCTGCGAAGAAAGGCTGAGAGAGCTGGGGTTGTTCAGCCTAGAGCAGGTAAGGCTCTGGGAAGACCTCATTGCTGCCTTTCAGTATTTAATGGGTTCTTATGAAAAGGATGGAAAGGGACTATTTATTCAGGTAGGTAATGACATGACAAGGGGTAATGGTCTTAAACATAAAGAGGATATATTTAGATCAGACATTAGGAATAAATTCTTCACTGAAAAAGTAGTGAGGCACTGGAGCAGATTGCCCAGAAAAGTAGTGGATGCCCCATCTCTGGAGATGTTCAAGTCCAGGTTGGGTGGGGCCTTGGCCAACTTGATCTAGTAGGAGGGCATCCCTGCCCATGGGAGGTGGGTTGGAACTAGATCTTTAAGGTCCCTTCCAACCTGAGCCAGTCTATGATTCTGTGATTCTATGATATGCATACCTGAATGGACTGACTGCTGTAAGCTGCATCATAGTGACCTAACCAAGTCATTTATTTTATGTATGAAGATGAAAAGGGACTTCTAAACTTGCTGTCTTTGTTTTCCTCTGAAACACTGGTATTTCTAGATTAGATTCAAAGAGATCACCAAATGGCTTTCAAATGCTGACGTTATTTGGCCAAGTGCTGATCTGCTATATGTTCAGCTGAGCACATTCTCTTTCATTATTTTTCGTTCACAGATGCTTTCCGTATGGGTATTTGGACTCTTTTTTGTAATCCTACATCCTTTTATTTTCTGAAAAGAATAACATTTTATGCCTTGAAGTACCTTACATGTTAATGGAACTGTAGTGTTCTACAATCCTATCAAATATGTCAAAAATCTGTATTTTCTTAGGTTTCTTTCTTCCTTCACTGCTTTAAGCAACACTGGTGGAAACATGAATCCCTTAAACCAATACTAAATACCAATGAGTAGTTTAATGTGGTAATCATTTCCATAAGTCCTCTTATTTGAGTGTAGTGTAATACTATTCTTAGTGTCTTGTGTGCATCATTTTAAATAAGATCAACATCTACTGTTAAATAATAATAGTATTGATCAGTCATGTCAAGACTGAAAACTCTCTTTTCGTGCAAGTGCTTGTTAAATGGTTACCATTTTACACTAAGCACTATTCTTCAGTTTCTCAGAACTGTTTTTTTTTTTTAGATAGCTTTTGAGAAATTACATGAGAGAACTGGTAACAGATTGGCTAACATACTGCAGACTAGAGTATATTTGTGAACTGTTATTTTGACTAATGTGGCCTCTACATTTTTTTTTTTTTTTTTTTTTTTTTTTTGGATTGTATTGTAGGGTGGAATCATTCTGCCCTGGTAGGAGTATCTTTTTTTTTTTTCTTTTATTACATTCATATGCAATATTAAAAGTTATCTGAATGCAGCTGACCAAATAGCTTTGTACATTCAAAACATTGTTGGTGAAGGCCTCTTACAATTTGTGATTGATTTGAAGTATCATTTTCCTGACTAGAGATTCTCTGACTGTCATCACTTACCATAATATTTGGTTGATCACTTGTGGTCTGGCATATATGCAAATTTAGTACTATATGCATTCATAAATTTAGGAAATTGATTATAAGTTACTGATTCACTTCAAAAGATGATTAAATGAACCCACTCATTTAAATGAAATGGAATTTCCATTCATTTGATCGATATATGCATAGGGCACACAGATGCTTCTAATCCACAAACACTCACTGTCTCTTGAAGTTTGGTGACTGCGGTCTGGAAACCATATTGGAGCATTTTTTTATGCATGTGCAAGTGCTATAGTGTAGAACATATAGGATTTCAGTTTGCCCTGAGCTTTGGAGGTTAAATGTTAACATAAACTTAAACCACCAAAGAGTCTATCCAGAGATATGAGATGTCATCATCTCCAAGTTGCCAAGGACATATGATATATTCATGGGTAGGAAGGAACTAACAGTGGTTTGTTTAGGGACTTTGTTTTTTTTTTTTTTTTTTTTTTTTTTTTTTTCCTCCAATCAGTCCTCTTGCCAAAAGAAAGCTGAAGCAGTTTATGGTTTAAAAGTGAACACAGAACTCAGCTTCCTTTGTCAAAATGGCTATAATTTACCGACTTACCTAATACACAGTGTGTATATCTTTGGAGTCTGTCAACTGTAGTACACATGGCTTGGCTCTTCTTGACACATTACACATGATGACATCTGTTGACACTTAAAAGTATTGTTAACAACAGAGATCAGAAAGACATGGCATGCAGAGGCAGTTGTGGCTACCAGCAACTCAGATTGTATTACATGGCAGACTTGGAAATCTCTGTTAGACTCTGTAGGGTGTCAAAATATAGGTAACTTGACAAGGCTGTATGAGGAGTTTGTGGGTTGAAAGCTGAAGGATTTTTTACTGCTGAATCAAGGGCAGATGTTTTACAGTGAGAACTTCAAAGCTATGGACATAGCAAAACTGTCTACTGTAATAATGGTGATGTGTGTTCTTTCATTTTCAGGAAATCATACAGGCTTCAATTAGCTCACTGTCTGGCACTGAGATCGTTACTGTTGAGAACTAGGTTATTCCACAACTTCAATAAGTTGTTGCTGTGGTGGTGTATCACTCTGTGTGCTTTCAGGAAATCCTAACATATAAAATGTTAATAAGGGAAAAAGATGCCAAGAAAGGAAAGATGCACCATCCATCTTTGTAAATGATTTCTATTAAAACATGTTAATGATGTTTGACCCTAAAAGCAGGAGTATGTGAAATGTCAGACTGCTTGGAGTGCTAAAAGCTGTAAGTGTTTCAGGAAACATATGGCCAAGGAGTTAGCTTGTATAGGTTTCATTTCAATGGCTTCCATGTAGATGTTAAACATAAGATTCAATCAAGATTGACAAATTTAGAAAACAAAATAGTAATATCTGTATGACCTCCTTAAAAGGCTCTATCAAACAGTCTATAGGCACCTGTGTTTATATTGGTGTTAAATTTTCATTTTAAGTACAAAAGTTTAACTCTCTAGTATTTCAATCTATAGAGCCAGCATTGTTATGAAATACCATTTTTTCCTTATAACAAACAGCTGATCTATGACCTTTTATCAGTTTTTCCAAGCAAACGCGATTTCTGTAGGCTAGTAGGATTTCCAGGACTTACATAAACAGTCAGGAATATTTTATTACTATGTGTATTCATGTTACTTTTCTTTGTTATCTGAGCATAACTTAGCTCTTTACATTGACTTTCCTTTTTTTTTTTTCCATATTATTCACCTATTAATATTGGAATATATTTAACTAATATATTCAACGAATACCTGTTTCAAAAAATGCACTTATGTAAAACTTATTTAATTTTCATGAATTTCCTCTGAAATGGAACAGGGTAACTTTGCTTTAAGATGGATCAGGAAAAGGCAGTCCCTCTTTTCTATTAATTTCTCTGCATGATCAAACTAAGCAGAATGTTTGCCAGTGCCCTCAGAAGGCATAGGATGTATTTTAAGAATGGCATATTCTTAATGATGCATGTTTGTGTAATTACTTTTTTTTGCTTTAATGGAAAATAACACTAGTAGTGATTACCAAACCAAGTAATGCAGCTAAATGCTCATTCTCAGTTTGTTCCATCTCATTTATGTCCTCAGCATAGCAGCCAGATGATTGTATTTTTTTTATTATTATTTTTTTAAATTTATTATTATTATTATTTTTTAATTTTATTTTTTTCCTTGTGCTTAAAGCCCTGTAAATTAATTTTTTTTGCAGAAGTCAATTTTGAGATCTCTTCCTGGGGAAGACAGATTAAGAAAGCAATCTCGCAAATAATACTTTGCAGCTTTACTTAAAAGTAAAAGCAGCAATTTGTAGTTTTGCAGTTCCCAGCCAGCCTCCTGTATGTAAGCCTGTGATATTATTTCCTTCAAGAAAAATTCCTTTTGAAGTCAGCCATTAAAATTTTTAACGTGGTTAAATATTCACTTGCTGGGTTTTGGCATACGAGAAATTTTGTTGTGGCACCACAGTGGCCTGACAGGACCCAGTGGCCTGACAGACCCAGGAGGCTGCTGGCACATGGCCCAGGACCCTTCTCTGCATCCCAAGTGGTGCTGCCTGACTCCCCAGCTTTTCCTGAGATCTCCTGGGTCAACGAAGACCTCCCTTTGCTGCCTTGCTTTCCCAAGACCCATGGTGGGGCTTGTTTCTGGCACCACTCTTCTGTGCCGGCCTGAGCCATGGAGAAGTGCCCTTTGTGCCCAGCCATCTCACAGAACAGCAGTAAAATAAGTTATTCATACATACAGTGTTAGTAAGTTGTGTAAGATGCGTCAGTGACATAAACATACATTTTGACTGTTCAGGTAATTAAAATAAAAAATAAAATAAAAATGAATTTCCAGCCAAGCCTGGGAAATAACCAGATGGTTTGGGGGGGAAGCTGCTGGTAATTCTCAATCATCTTAACTGAGGGAAAATCAATTATATTTTAAAATCTGGTGATTATTTTAAACCTGGACATATAAAGAGGTACCAGAAAACTCTGCCTGGTATTTGATAGAGTTTGTGGAGCCTCTATTGTTGAAAATATATAAAAAATTAATGTTGAGTGTACCCACAAGTCAAGGAGAGATTAAATTGAAATAATTACTTCCTTTGAAATAGTTAACTCAAAATTTGCATGAAATTTTATACTTCCTCTTCAGTTTACTCTTCTAGTTCTTCCTTTAAGGACACCCTTAATTTGAAGGTAAAAATTCAAGTGTCCTGGGCAATACCTTTATGTAAGCTACCAACCAGACACAGAATGCTATTTGTTTTATCCTCACAAATATCCCTAGAGATTTTTTTAACACAGTATTATGTAGTTGTCATTCTTTGTCATTCTATGACAACATGACATTCTATGTCATAATAATGTGGTTTTGTGCAAGTGGAATATTTTCTAATAATTCAAACATCCACCAAGATGTAGTGCAGTTACATTAACTGTACAAATTACCTGTAGTCAGCTACAAGTTGCTTCAAAACCAAAACAATATATGTTATAAAAGTTGAGATTGTGAACTCAGGAATTTGCAGGCTTGTACACCCAAACACATCAGGGTTTTCATGTAACACCAAAGTTCTCAGTGGCATCCAGGGAGAAGATTGATAAATCATTTTCTTACTGTGTTGTATTTGTGTTACTGTAGACACTAATTTCCCAGGGTCAAGGTTCTAGTCAATTGACTGGTTGGAAGGGTCAGGGAACAAAACTCCAAAACAAACAAAGCAAAAATTTATAATCCCAATTTTACATCTGGAGGAGAGCAGCACAGGCAGAATTATTAGAGGAAAACCTTTATTAGAGGAAAACATTGTTCATTTTTAGTCATTTGCCTTACCTACAGTTATCAGTACTCCATTTTAGGATTTCATATCCTCAGAATTCTTCTTGTTTAATACAAGGCAAACTCAAGTGTATTATCCTTACTTTTTTAACTCATCCCACAGCAAGCCTTTGCTTTTCATTGAATATTGTGGCTCAGATAACTTTTCATGGTTCAAATTCTGATCATGTGTGTGAAGTACATCTGTATGTAAGAAAGTTTTCTGAATGAAATACATAAGAAATATAATTTTTATAATGTAATAGCAATATAGCAGCACTGCTGCAAGATACATTTTTTTTTTTTCTTTCAGTGCTTGGAAAAACAATTTCTGGTGCAAAAGAAAGTGAATTTTCAGTGTGCATGCAGCATGTTGGTCATTATAGCAACATTTTGTTGTGATTACAGAATGCAAGTTACAGTTTTAAGCATTATTAGCTAGTGATAGGCCTGTGAATCTTAACCTTTTAAAATATATGGGTGCACAGAACCTACAGAAGGACATGCAGAAAGGAGAAGGAAAAAATGTAAGAAAGAAATAAAAAGCTTCTCTTCGCTACTTTCTTAAATGATGTGATCATTTATTCTGTGCAAAATAAAGATCTCTAGTCTTATTCATTTTAGGCAATGTGCCACATCTTCTTTTTGGATCTAGAGCTCTGGCTTAGCATGTAATAATTATTGTCTTACTTGCCAGATCTCTCAAAATATTTGGAAGTCCCATGGATTTCTACTGCTTTTTGGCAGCTGTTAGCAATCTCTTAAGCAGCTGCTGTTAGCTCAGGAATTTCTGGCTGATTTTCTTAAGCAGTTGCAGTTCCAGCTGGTAATTGTGGGTGTCAGGACTCACCTGCCACTGACAGATTCATTTCCTCTCAGATTGTTTATTTCCTGAATAGCAGCTTGCTCAGTTTCCTTCTTTCTATGGAGAATAGAAAGGCAAATTGGAAATGGGCAAATGAACAATTAGGGTTATCATCAGAAGAGACCATCAAAGAGTGGAGTAATATCTCTAGTCTTCCCAGAAAGCTGAATAAGTATTTGCTAGTAGACTCAGTTCTTTCTTCTCTCTGCTTTGTTAATCTGCTTCTGCCAATGGTGGAATGGAGAAGGACAGATGAACAAGGTAGATAATTATGCATGATTTTCATTGACAGAGGTGTGAGTGCAAGTTTTGGAATCATGATTTTGAAAACAGACTAAGGAAAATCACCCTTTGATATTTAAGGGAATCTCCAGGTGATGCTTTTGCTCAGCTGTTTCCTTTCTGTTCGTTGGCAAGGAAATTCTTCATACCTGATTGAAAATTCTCTTAGATGATAATCAAAACAAATTCTTTGTGTTCGTAGTAGTATTTTGGATGTGTAAGAAAAAAATAATCTGATTTTCACTGGTCCTTATAAGCTTCAGAGTCTTGCTCTGTGCCACTGCTGCAGCAAAGTAAGCTATGTATGCCCTGTGAGTCCTGGGCAACGGTCAAACTAAAGCAGAGTCTTCCAATGTTTAGCTGCCTGAATATTGATTTTTGTTGTTGTTGTTTCTAGTACTTGCTCCAGCAGTTAGTTTACAAGTAGTGGTCACATGCAATTCTAAATTCTAAAACTGCCAGTTGGGCACATCAGTGACCATGTGATAGATGCGTTCCAGGAGATCCCATTTCAGCAACAGCAGAAAAAAATAAAATAAAAATCATGCAATAGGGAATTGGCAAATACAATGGGAGTTATATCATGTATCTGGAGAGACAGTATAGTTATAGTGTATGCTAGTCTAGTGTGCATTCCTATGTAGGCAGCTATTACTAAAAACCCGCCCAGTTTTCAGTTCAGTTTTTAAGAGGTATTTTAACACATGCCAGTCAGTGGAAGATAAGGTTACCTGGATTCATTTAAGTGCAATAATATGAAGACTGCCTAATTTTTAGTCTATTTTCTTTGTATTCGTCAACACCAAATTTCTCTAAGATTCTGGATCTTGGTAAGTAAAAAAAAAAGAGTCGGCAGAACCGAATGCCAGTATGACATTAGGAGTAAGGCTTTTTCAAGAGTCTGTAACTTTTTATCTACCATCAGGGGATAGTGCCTTTTTACCTGGGTACTAAGCCTTAGTACTTTGTGACTCAGCTTGTAGTATATGCTTGCAATGAGATACTTGGGAATTTTTTCATAAATGGTTGGCATATTGCATGAGAGAATTTACAAAGCATGACTAATAAGCATGCTGTCCTGGGAGCTGGAAAAAGAGCCATGATTTTCTCTGACAACAGAGCACTGCCATAGCTGCTTAGTACCTGGTTAAAGCGATAATCTTTTAATATTTTGGAAGGAGAAGGTGTTATTTTGTGAGATGGAAACATGAACTGATTTGGCAGTGGATTGGTAAACACGTTCCTCCACCACATAGACATGTTCCCTAGCTAAATTTGTAATTTGTGTCCTAGATAGTACTTAAACATGCTTATTTAAAGAAAATTACAGTGTGCAACTTAACTGAGCCCCACCTAACTCTCAAATTCTAGACCTACCCTGTAAATATTATTGAGCCAGTGTTATATGAAAGAAGATTGTTGAAACTAAAAATAATTTTTGTGGTGTTTATAGTAAATGTCAAGTTGAGGTGTTCTGGTTACACTGGATGTTGGACACATTTATCATTTCCTTCTCCCAGTTTATGAGGCTGAGTTTCAGAAGAACTTAAGAATCAGTAAATCTACATATCTATAAAAGGAGTGTATAGTAGCTAGAATTGATATATTCTCAAGGGTGCTTTCTCATATTTTTTCTGCTTGGGCTTCAACAAAATCTCTCAGAAACAGTGAGGAAGGCTGGAAGAAAAAATATTAAAACCATTATCTCTCCCCTTTGAGACTTTAAGTATTTCATGTACTCTTTCTTATCACTAATACATGCAGCTTTATAGATTTCTTTTTAATGCCACTCACAACCACTCAAAGGTATTTCTGCAAATAACTTTTTGTTCAGAGGAAGACCTCTGCTCCCCACCCCACCAAAATAAATAAATAGGCTTTACCTATGTCATTTTGCAAATAGCATCAGTGATAGCGGAATTGATCTCTTTGGGTGAATTCCTTCTGACATCTTGGAAGTAAGGCAAAATTTCCTTTTCAAATTTTATTGTTTTATAAAGCCTATTAAAGATCAATTATGCTTACCCATCTAGATACTGTCTTTCTCAAATAGTTTTTGAAAAAATCAGGAAAAAAAATTCAAAATAGAAAGCAAAATTTGTCCCATTTGCTAGGACATTTGTCTCGTTGATGGTACCTGCTGGTGGGGACAAGCTGTTTCTAAAGAATTGGTGAGATGATTGTGCTTATTAGTTGTGCTTGGTTATCATTATTAATACAGCTGTCAAGTACAAAACATTTTTGCCTTGTAGACAAAGTCTGTGCTTGTCAACTAAGCAATCTATCAGTAAATAGAAAATGTATTGGATGGGATGATGACACCCAGGTTTACAAGAATGAGCAGAATATGGATTACCTTCTGGAAGTTTTTCACCACAGCTCAATAACGTCTGGTATGTGGGGGAATTTAATTAATACTCCAGAAATAAGTTTTCTCTCTTGGTTGCTACGTAGATAAAACTTTTATGGAGAAACAGGTTGTTTGCATGTGAGTGAATAACAGTAAAAAGTAAATCAGTGTTCTTTTGTATTGATTAGGATTGTCACTAACAGTTTCACGAGTCTGGGAGAGATGGGAATGAAACTGCCTGTGTAGATTAATCAGTGGAATAACCTCTCAGGCAAGAGATAAATGAAAATAAATGACTTGCCTGTACAAGAACAAACTCTGATGAGACTAGGCTAATATCATAATTGTCTCATTCAAAGAGGGCTAGTACCTGATTAACGCTTGGACCTTGCCTTTTTTTCTGTATGCTGGAAAAAGCAAACAAACAAACACACCACCACACAATGAGGATGTATGCCTTCAGGATGAAAGAAGACAGGAAGAAGACAAGAAAATTAAGTCTAGAATTTCTAGTAAACAGGCGGACAAGTACAGGTTAGTGGTAAAGAAATACGACAAAGATGGAAAAATTTATAGTATATTTGGCAAACTGACAACACTTATTTAAGGACAGATTTTTCATTTTCTGTAAGTTTTAGATATTAAACATCATACTGAAGATTGCTTTTTCTAAACATTTTGAAAAGCAATCTTGAAACTTGTATTCTTTTTGACATTCATATAGGACAGCAAAAAGGTGATACAATATGCAGAAAAGTCTGTGTATTATATGCAAATGCACGTATAGCACTTAGAAAAGCTTTTCCCTCAGGAACAGTTACTTGCATAGAAACAAAATAATCCAAATAAACATTTCCATGCAAAAACTGTTAAAACACAATGAAAATAGAATTTAGCATTACAGCAGACCTGTAAAGCAAATTAATATTCTGAGTATCAACTTCACAGCATGTGGCTAGTAAAATTCCATGCAGGTGCATATCTGTTTATATAAATCTTTTTCATGATCATAATGAATTCTTTAAAAGTTATTTTAGTAAAGGAGAAGAGAGATTCAATAGTGTTTCGGTAAAATAAAACAAACCTTTATTTTTTCATAAAATGGTTGTTTTCTTTTGCCCTGTCCTTCCTTTTACAGTCTGAACCATAACCTTCCTACTTTAATAGTTAGAAATTTTTTGTTTCCAAAATAAATTTAAGCCTGAACAGTGAATAGTCATTTTTCTTCTAAGTAACTTGGATTAAAATTCTGTCCCTACATGGTATCTATCTACAGTGTATTCACAGAGAAATCATATCTATTTAGATTCTTTACTTTGCTAGATTAAATAACTCTTTTTTTTTTTTTTTTTAATTTTCTGTAATTAAATGACATTCTGATCTTTCAGTCCTGTCTATAGCTCTCTGTGGAACTTATTGCAATTTAAATTGACCTTTCTGGGGCTGCTGACATCATGAATACCACATTTTATTCCAGGTGTGTATGGTATACTACTGGGCATATCTTGTCTCATATAAACTTTTAAGGAATGAACTATAGAGAGGAGAGACAAGAGAAGAAAACAGCATATTGACTAAAAGGAAGAAACACATAATTTCTAAAAGGACTTTAGGATCCTTGTTGTCAAATCAGTTACCAAATGTTAAACCCATTCAGTTTAATTTATTGATTGAAGACTAGAAATTAGGTGCAAGAACAAAGATTTTTCCATCCATTGAGGAAAGAGGAAAACATTTACATATTGCTTTCAGAGTTCGGGAAGTACACTATCAGACACACAAACTACTTATTGAAAGACAAGTGATTAAGTGCCTTCGTGTGTTTTTATGAGTCTTAATATCATACAGGTATTATTTGCCTATAAGCTTAGATTTAATTCTAAATGAAAACACTACAGTCAGGCTTATGGAATCAAAGACCAAAATACAACGAGCTCTATTCTGTTATTGAAATACTAGTCACACTCCCACAAACTTTCTTACACTTCTAAAGGTACAAGAAATTGCCACCTGCATGTAAGGAAGTATTACATGCAGTTTTTCACCCACCTTTCAGCAGAGAAAAAGAACAGTTGATCAGAACTTTAGGTAACAAGAGAGGAAAAATAAGGCTTTTTCCAAGGTCAAATAATTAAAGATGTAGTTAGTTATATTATTAATAACATGAAAGGAAAAACTGCAGGGAACAACTTTTGAGTCTAATTTTTGCCCCAAAGACTGATGTAGGTCCACTTGGAAAGCCGTTTAATTGTACAAGAGATTTACTGTGAAAAATATTCTATCAAACATGACACAGTACATTTATACCAAATAATTGAATGTCTGCATTCCTTTTTTAAGCCTGTCAATGTTTTTTAAGAACATAGAAGATTCAACGTGTGAAATTGGCAATGTTTCAACTTCCGTAGGTATCCGGGAGCCTTTTTTAATGTTTCAGGAGCATGTGATTTGAAATGTGTATCTAGAGGTCTGCAACGGTTTTTAATGCTTTCACCTTCCAGAACCATATGAGAATGTCAGCTACACACTAACTAAATAATGCCATTGGCATCACTATTGATAACAGTGCCTTCCACTGGAAAAGTATAGTTCTAAATACAGAGCCTTACATCTTAAGGGGTATAATCTCCATATTGCAGATGCAGTATATAAGGACACAATAAGTGAAGGGTGGAGAGCATAGGAAATTTGATCTCTGGAGAAAATTCCATAGAGAGGAGATTTAAAGGACTTAATCTCTTTGGTTTATCAAAAAGAAAATTGATGTGTGATTTGGTTATAAATTAATAAGTACCTCAGTGGAAAGTGAAGGTAAAGGGCTGTTTAATATAATAAAAGCTTGACAAGTACCAATGTCTTGAAGCTAGTGCCTAATTCAAATGGAAAATAAGGCATAAAGTGTTGATTGTATGGACTACCCACTGAAATGTTCCATCAAAAACCAAGAGGATTTGCCATCTCTGTGTTCAAGTTGGGAATGTTTTTTTGTTTGTTTGTTTGTTTTTCCTGAAAAATGCACTTTATTAAAATATAAATTTTACTTAAGTTAAAATGCCAATTACTCGACACCATTTGGAATTACATGTGTGAAGCTGTATGGCTTGTGATGTGCAAGACATACAACAAAGTTCATTAAGAGGTTCTGCGGTCCTATGGTCATATTGGTCGTATGAGTGTTTATCTTGGGATCCTACTATCTTTTCTTGATGTCCTTGTGTAAAGATGAAAATTAATGTCAGATGTTTCCATGCCATACAATGTGGAACTGATATATCTAAGACTCCTTTTCTTCTCTAGAGTATCAAAAGGTAGGATCTGCATAGAAGTGAAGCTTGTACCTTCTTAAAAAATATAAATATATATATATATACATATAAACTGTGCCAGTCAAAATTAAACTACGGACTATTTCCAAACGGGCCTGCTCATTTTATATCTTTGGTAACCTAAGGGGAAAAAAAAAAAAAAAATTAAAAATTTGTTTCAAGTGCATATCATGCAAAGGTAGTGCATATAGGCAGGACTATATAGGTCAGTATTCTAATGTAGTTAAAATTGATTTCAATAGGTATTTCAGATAAATTACACTTTTAAACATATGTAAAAAATTTATTTGCATAAAGGTCTTTAGATGCATAAAGTTTACTATTCATACACCTCTATATGTTTCGACAGATACTAATATGCATTTTTATGGTCTTAATGTGAAATTTCATTACAAGTAAATCTAGATGGAGTATGCTCATCAGTGAAAACTGCAACACATTATTTTGCCAACACTGCGTTTTGCCACTTTCATGTCTCCTCAAATAATGAAATAAAAAGAAATGAACAAAAAAATGAGTTGCAATGTGATTATTCAGCTCAACAGATCTGAGAGTTGCCAAATGGATTGAAAAATTAGAGAAATCTCTCACTGAAAATACTGTCTATGGAAGCTTCTGAAATCATCTTGGTTACTAACTTCATAACATCATATTAATGTAATATCAAGTGTGGTAGTCCATTTTGTGTAGTTTCTTAAAGTAAATTGGAAGGCAACAGAGGGTTTAGAGCACAGGTGATGTATATTCCTACACTTATTTATAGGAACAATATGAACTTGAAATGTAGCTATGTAAAAAATAGTAGAAACATATTTTCAGTAACTTAAATATATCACATGCTCTTTCATTTTCATACCAATTTCATTATTTTTAAGTCTTTCATTTGTTTCTCTTAAGACTGTTTATATCTGTCCATGCACGCTCAACAAGTGCAGTGAAAAATGACTAGGCAGAAGAGGATCAGATTTTTAAATACGCATAATCCTAAAGACAGACACCCTTTTACTGTGAAACATACAGTAACCTCTTTTCTAGGGAATGATGTGTTTAGTCTTTGTTGTTCATTCAGTATGAAAGTTGTGTAGCACATTTTTGTGAAAACACAAATATTTTGATTCTGAATTACTTTACAGTGTTCACTTTAACATAATAAAATTGCTTGTGTTATCTGTAAAAGATAAAGGCATAAACAATTGTGGCATATGGCCAGTGTAAATCAAAGCCAAACCATTATGCCATTTTTGTAAATGAAAAAGTGTGTGTACTTTGCAGGTGCACAAAGATTAGCTGTACATGTATTTGAATATCTATAACTCCTTCAGTTATGCATTTCCACACATACAAATATATGCAAAAAAAAATAAAATTTGCTTGAATAGAGGTAGAATATAATTTCAAAGTATGATAGGTTGCAAACCTTGATACTTTGGAAGCACAGAGTTTGTAACATATGTATAGGTTTATTTACTGGTATTTAACTGAAGAAATGTCACAATCAGTCAAGAACATAGAATCACAGAATCACAGAATTTCTAGGTTGGAAGAGACCTCAAGATCATCGAGTCCAACCTCTGACCTAACACTAACAGTCCCCACTAAACCATATCCCTAAGCTCTACATCTAAACGTCTTTTAAAGACCTCCAGGGATGGGGACTCCACCACTTCCCTGGGCAGCGCGTTCCAATGTCTAACAACCCTTTCGGTAAAGAAGTTCTTCCTAAGATCCAGCCTAAAATTCCCCTGGCGCAACTTCAGCCCATTCCCCCTCGTCCTGTCACCAGGCACGTGGGAGAACAGACCAACCCCCACCTCGCTACAGCCTCCTTTCAGGTACCTGTAGAGAGCGATAAGGTCACCCCTGAGCCTCCTTTTCTCCAGGCTGAACAGTCCCAGCTCCCTCAGCCGCTCCTCGTAGGACTTGTTCTCCATGTCTTTCATGTCTTTCAACTTCTTGTTTTTCCTTGTTTCACCATTAGATTTAGTGTGAGTGCAAAACCATGTCTGTGAGTGGAATTGCAATAATCATAACCTCCAATATGTTACTGCTGTTGTGTATCATAAATATAACCCTATTTAAGGCCTCAGGGACACATGCAGACTGCTAGAAGAGGTTGAATGAACTTACAGTATAATGGTTCTGGTAGCCTGTGTTCTATCTAAACAAGCATCAAAAAGGGAGGGAATCCCCCTGTATACTGTAGACAGTCTGATTTCTTTATTCAAATAGTGACAAGATTTACAGTACTGGTGATGATTGTATGGTTAATGAGGCTTGGAGCTGATTTTCCCTGGTTAAAAAGTTAATTCTACTAGCTTCCCAGTTAATTGCTTAGCTTCTACAGCGGTAGAAGTAAAAAAAAAAAAAAAAAAAAAAAAAAAAAAATGTTACTCAATTTCTAATATCCAGATTATAATCTATGTCAATTTTCAATGGAATTTTTTCAAAGTTTAGTATCCAAAAATAAGCATCTGAGTATGCTATAATAAATGGCTAAATTTACAGAAGTACTGAGCACTAAGAACTGCTGCTGAATTTAGCAAGATATGAAGGTTCAGGCCAAAGATCATATTGCTTTGGAGTCAAATACACTTCACTAGATAGTATGAGAATTTTAGTCTTAGTTTTCAGTAGATTTAGTAAAAATAATTATAAACACTTCTAAATAGTGAAATTTTGTTTGAAGTTTTGTTGGCATGTCTGTTTTCATAAAACTATTAGCAGTACTTTTTGTGAAAATGTTTATCAAGCATCTGAACTTCCTCCCCAGCTCTTACTGAACTCAGAATTTTAGGTCTGTCAGTCTGACATTTTTTTTTTTTTTTTTTTTTAAATCCTTTAGCATTTTCATAATGAAAGTAGAAATCCCATACAAACTTTCACAGGGTGTTTTACTTAAAGACCACTAGATTTAGGTTTCTGCAATGATGGGATAATGGGTGTGCTAACAAGCTAATCAATAATACTGTGTAAAAATGTGTAATGCATGTTTTTTTTTTTGTTGTTTTTAACTTAAGCTCTTTGATCAAGTGCTTTACATTAGAAATAGTACTTGAGGATCCAACTGGTCCAAAAAGCAAAATCTTGTAAGTCTTCCATTACACTAGACCCTTTTAGCGGCTAATGATTATTGCTGTACATGACTACTTTTTAGAAAAGCAGATATTGAATAGAAACATTTTCATTACAGCCATTATCAGAGCTTAGTATCTATCTATTTGCATGTTTAGGCCCTTACTACTTATCTACTACTCATCTACTACTGCACTATTTTAACTTTTCCCAGACTTCCTTGCACACTGCTGTTCCTAGTTCCCCCAATGCATTTGACTTAAAGTCTTCCTCTTTTTGCCTGGACAAGTACTTTTGTGACTGAAGGTGTTTTGAGTATTGTAGTAATAGTTTTTGTGATATTCCCAGTCAGCAACTTAGAACCCTACTCATTTGTGTTATAACGAAAACTTGTTTCCATGAATAGGTTGTAGCTTACAATTCTCATCTGTTCTATTTCCGTAACTTTTTCTGCCCTAAGCCCTTGACTAGTCCAGAATTTGGAAACTCGGCCATTGGGGTCAGAAGTCAATTGCTGCGTCCTGCTTTTCTCCTTGTTATCTCTAAGCTTTTCTGTGCCCTATCTTGCCAAGTGTGTTTATGCTGATATGCTCTTTCAGGAGAATGTGTAAGGATTTTATTTATTTTAAAATTCCCTTTTGACATGTTGACTTAAAGAAAATTATTCATCTCCTATTTCTTTCTGTTCTGTTTTTCATAAATAAATGTAATACCTGCTCAGTGGTTGTGCATCTTATCTGAAATACATTCTGCAGAGCCAGAGTTTTCTGCCCTTGCTTTAACTTAACAGTCAGTGGTATTTGTACTGTTGATTCACTTGCATGGAAAACACTGATGCAAGTGTTTTAAATTGGTGTTAGGTGTTTTTTTTTTTTTTGTTTTGTTTTTTTTTTTTTAATTGAGTTTCTAGTACAAGAGAAAATATAACATTGATTTTCCCTCTGGCTTGAGTTGGTAAATGGACCAGGAGTGCGGATAAAGTAGTGAATGCAGGGAAGACAGAGGTGTCCCTGCACAGGGAACACAGGTGAATAGATTGCCCTTTAATCATGGAAGCCAATGTTCTTGTCCAGGAGTAACTCATTTTAGTTGACCAAGGGCAATTGTGGTTTCTTGGTCAGAAGGCAGCTAGGTAGTAGCTTTGTCTACCTTTCTTTTTTTTTTTTTTTTTTTCCCTTTCCTTTTCCTTTTTCCTTTTCTTGTTTGTATATTTTTATTAGCCTGCATGTCAATCCTTTAACCACCTGATTTGAGAGAAAGGTAGGCCCTTGCAGAAATAATTAGGGCAGCGTATAAAAGCACCTTATAGCGAAAATCCCTGGCAGACAGGGACAAACTGGTGTGGTCCTTAAAGGGTCCTATAAGCCCTTAGGAATTTTTCAGGGTTGGAGATGTGGTGTCAGTCTACCTTGGTATGTGAAGGTATAACTGCTAAGAACTGGTTTAATCGTCTTAAGTCACTCTTTGCATTGTATTCATTGGAAAGAGCTTCTTCCCTATTTCAGTATATAATTGTAACACTAATTCCTCTGTCTCTAGTGTTAAATATTAGTTCTTATACTGTCAAAGGACAAATTATTTTCTGATTTTTATATTTTGCTTTATAAAGGCTCAGAACTGGAATACAGATAAAACATATAGACAGACATCTATAATGTAGTAAACTAAAGCGTATTTTAGAAAAGGAACTGTGCAGCAAGTCCTTTTTTTTTTTTTTTTTGAATTATGTAAATCGTTATTTCATCTCTTTAGCTTTCCATTAAACATTTAGTGTAGTCCATTGTAGTTTGGTAGAATAAATTCTAATTGATGAGTAAGTATCTATTTTATGTTATGGAACATAGAAATAACAAATAATAATCTCCTTTGCTGGCTACTTATTTTCCAAAGCAAAATTTCTGTGACAATAACGCTTTACAGTGATTCAATTTATATTATATCATGTGATGTAATATAGTTGCAATAATACTGGTTGATGGATGGTTTTTATGTTGAGAATACAGGTTGCTTATTGCACCATTGTTGCAAATCTCCATTTTAATCATCAGGCTTAAGTGCTTCCACCATAGGGAAAATAGATTATCCATAACCTGGATAAATAATTTTATGAATAAGTTAATTTTTCAGTTAGTCAGTGGATGTAGTGACATAGTGAAATATCAAGAAGAATATCTTTTTTTTTTTTTTTTTTTTTTTTTTTTTTTTTTTTTT
>CM021770.1:13471053-13575065 GCA_011076525.1 Nettapus auritus
TTTTTTTTTTTTTTTTTTTTTTTTTTTTTTTTTTTTTCTAGTCATTTATGTTCATTATTAAAGGAATAAGTGAAATTTTGTCAGGTTCCTTATTGAAGCATTATGTACCACTTCACGTAATAATTTTTTATCAGTCTCATTAATATAAATCTTCAATTTTAAATGCAATGAGTTTTAATGTTTTGCCTTTGCTTCTTTTTATACTTAGGAAAATATAGGTGAATGTCCAACTAGGTTTTTATTGTACCTCTGTTGAATTGTGATTTCACTTCAACAGCACGTCTGACTAAAAGCAAGGAAATTGTGAAATATCAGTAGAAAAACATTACATAGAGAAAAACAATTACTAGAAAAATATTTATGTGTCCTGGAGTATGGAATGTGTAACATGCAATAAACTATATTTTTTAGAAGTACCCAGAAGCTTTAGTCGTTAGGTTTCTTTAAAATACCAGTTTTTAGCTTTAGCAAATCTAAGCAAAAATAATGAAAGCAGAATGCTAAAACAGTATTCTTTTTAGATTCTGGAAGCTTACATGTATTGAAAGCAAGTAATGGCCAGGACATCAAGAGGCTAGAAAATTCCCTCTGAAATCAGAGGGAAAAGTTCTAGTTGCCGTAAATGTTTTCTTAAGTATAAACAAACAAACAAAAATAATAAGAATAATAAAGATTAAATCTTGTCTTTATGTCTTTAATGATTGGACTGGATTCATTTCTGTTTTTAGGAGCTATGAAGCATTTAAACAAGCTATCTAGAGATCTCAAGTCTTTGTTTATGCAAGTGTTCAGAACAGATTATACAAAAAGGCTCTGGATACAAATGAATCTTCTTTAGTGAGTAGGTAGGACTAGTTTGCTTTAAAATATTCCTAGCAGTGCAGGATATTTTCAGTAATTTCAGTCACTATTTAGGCAAGGCAAATATGCTTAACTCTGTGTGAATAACCTAGGTGAAATCTATGGAGTCTATAAGTAGATATACCTATAACATTGAGATTGTAGTTTGACCATCTAGTTTCTTTGCTGGGCATCATAGAATGCCTAGGGAGAAAACAAAGCTAGAATCAGATGCCCTGTGTGTCAGAATAATCTTTGCCAATAGTTGATTTGTTAAAGGAATTTCATGTTCAAGGAACTGAAAGCAAGCTCCAGGGCAAAATACTCCATTAATTTACTGAAAGTCAATAGCTCTGGCCATTTAGTTTAAATATTACAGCATTCCTCGTAGTGATTATAATTTTTAGTTTGCAACAGACTTGTATGAATTTTATAAACTTTGTTATGACTTCTGGCTACACTGAAATCGAGGAAACTTCTGTTGTTATAGTTTGCTAGGAAATCGTCGATTGATAGCTTCTCTTCACCTGAGGCACAGTGACTTTTCTAATGTGAGATTAGCTCGTAGCAATGATCTGAAAACAGAAGACAATCTCATCTTGAACCTGATAAGCTGATCTCCCAAGAGCAGCTCTGGTTTAATAGCAATAGCCACTGTTCATATGCCAACACCTGTAGTGAAGATATATGTTAAACTGTAATTTAACCTGATCTTCAGAGATCCTCATATCTGTAGTTTCTGTTATCTTCTATTGAATTAGTAGCAGATACTGAGGATTTGACTCTTCTAATTTTGTTTTCAAATTGATGTGCTCATATCCAGAGTGACTAGATTGTAGAACAAAGGCGAGTTCTGTGTTCCATCAGCGTTTTGATGACTATTTTTAGTCAATAGTATTTGAAGGCACAGGGCAACATTATGTTGTACATATATGTACGTAACATATGTACAGCATACCTGTAAACCCAAGAAAAAGTTCACATTTTTATTATACAGCTAAGGAAGCACCTTCCTATCTTTGTTAATAGCACATAGTAGCTAAAGGTACCAGTCGTGACTGTGGGTTCTGTTTCTGTGAAAAGTGAGTAAAATTGATACCAAAAGCTATTGTTCAGTCATTGGAAGAACAATAGTTTCTATTTAAAAGTTTGTACAGTAAATAAAACTGTAGTTTTATTGATGAAACTATTTTTGATGTCCCATGAATTACTCCCCTACATAATTAGCTGTTATATGTGACAATTGCAATACAGGTAGTGTGACTGCCTCTAATTAAATATAATTATGGAAAATTCCTTGATAATCAACATACCTATTTAAAAATACGGAACAAATCTTTCTGTAATGGAACAGACACATGGTATCACACTTTTTTTTTTCCGTCACAGTGTAGGATCTATTGTATGAGCGCTACATTAAAATAAACTAACTGATCAAATGGTTCTTTCCGACCTTGAAATCCATTGAAGTTTTGTGGTTTAGATCCTGTACCCTGCATTGAAAATTTCACCTCTACATATCTATGCATTTATTATCTTCAGTTATTCATCAGTTACTGAACATTGTGGACCTTTTGAAATAACCCTGTATCTCATTATGTAATCTGATATTTTATTTCAAAAAACATTGAAAATTAAGGTTTTCTTTGAAAGCTCCAAGGAGATTACATTGAATGAAATAGCATGTTTATTAAAAAGGACAGTAGATTTCAGATTTGTTACTGTGCTTCCCCCTTCCCTTTTTTCTCCTGTTCCTCGTAATTTTTGTCCATCTTCAAAAGCTTCTTCCCCTCCCCCAAAGAGTTATGGTGGTGCTATGTACAGTATTTTGTTTACAGTAGTGTAAATATTTCCAGCTTGTGACATCATTTCTGAAATAACTCACCTCTTTCATATCAACTCTTACCTAGGAGCCGTACTGCAGACTCATTGATGTAGGTTTTTTCTGCATGGCAGCCAAGGCCAAGCTGTGATTTCATTGCATGATGCAACTTCACTTTTTTGGTTGTCTATGGGATTAATTATAATCTATTATTGTATTGCCTGTGCATGCCAGTATGCTTACCCTAATGGTGTATACATTGAATGCAATCTAAGCATTAAGTGCATGAACTGGAATTAAAAGAACCCATAAAATTAGAAAGTTTGAGCAAATGTAAATTACACGTGTCAATATCTTTAGTTAAGCATAGAATGAATAGGACTTAATATGTACTAGGTCTATATATTTGAAAATTCCACCATATTAAAGTAGTTCATGGACTAGATAGACATTTGCAGTGTTATCAAGATAAGGGAAAATGGAGTGCACCAACTATCCAGTGTGACAAAGGCTGAATGATGCCAATAGCATTCAGAAAGATAAACCTTTCCCTGCTGTCAATTTTAGCAACAGGTGACAATGACAAGAGGTAAGATTACACATAATGATTAAAGGTCAGAATCTGAGAAGAATTTTGAATTGCAACTTCTAAATTTAAATAATAATTTAAAATGGATTTATATACAAAACTCCACTAAAATGAAATTTCATACAAAGAATTGTAACATTGCTCTAAGATCCTTTTACAAAAGACATTGTGACCATCCTAAGCAACCTGTTATTCATATGTTCTTACATCCTACATCAGCACAGTAGAATATATGATTTAATGTTAATCTTATTGTTTCCTGATAAAATGATGAAACAGCACTTTGGAAAGTGACTTGAAACATTTTTTTTAGTGCTGTAGATCAGTGCAGACATTGAGGGTATGTGATAAGAGGTTATACTATGTATGTTTTTTTTTTTTGGGGGGGGGTCAGCATTAATTTACAGATTGCACCTTAATATTTGCTTTGGTGAATGAAATTTATGCTTAATTTTGAGGGCTAATAATAGTGAAATGTTACAATGTTTGAAAAATGATCATTGTGAACATATATATATAAAGCTAAAATATGCTTTTGGTGTTTACTTTTAAGCAAGCTAATGAAAACATGCAATATATTCAAAACAATAAAGAAGAGAAATAGTTTCAAATCTACAACTGTTATATCACCATTGTGTTGATACCTTGCTGCCCTAGCAATATTTTCTATTCAAGATTACCCATGATTTACTTATTTTTATTTTATTTCTAGATTCTATATAATTATGTTTCATTACTTCTTTTTTTCCTCATAATGGAGAACAATTATTTTAAGGCTGTAAAATTGATCAGACATACCTATAGGGCGGCATGATGCTTTTCCACCTGAAATCAGTGTAAAATGGACTATTACACCACTCTTTTTGATTTTCCAGTAGCTCAGCATCTAAACCTGTCTGCCCATGTACGTTCCCGCACACAGCAGCCTGGATAAAAAGGTGTTGGACGATATAGTGCATGCTTGCAAGCCATGCTAAGGTGGTGCTAGAAAAAAAAGTGCTGCTATGTATTCATTTTGTTATATCATTGTATTCCTGTTCTTACATTGACATAAAATGGTTTTATACCAGGCTTGTGATATGAGCAACTGCTACAGGTGTTGGCAATACCTTATTCCATTTTTTAATGGAGTTAAAGAGACTGCTTAAAAAGAATCATGTACTGTCATTAATCTAAAGGGCTTTGTCTTTGCCATTGAAAAAAGTCACTGTGACTGAGACTGTCAGTCAGGCTCCAGGCTAGTCTCCTTGTCTGATAAGTTGAATTAGGAAAGAGTTGAGTTATTTTTTGAATTGTTTGTATAATTATTTATGTTCTTTTGCAAGGTAAATGTTTTTTGTTGTTGTTGTTTTATTTTTATTTTTTAGCAAGTCTTTCATATGATCATCATTTTGTCTGAAGAATATGGTAATCTGCTCTTAAGACTACTGGTAAATAAGCAGGTCCCACAGCAGGAACAACTATGACATTAAAAGTTCCACGCAGAAAAATTTACTAGGTTGCAGTTATATCCACCTGGCAAGCAGGCAGTTCTGGAGGTCAGAAAAAACTGTGTATGTGTGCATTACTTTGAAAATTATGTATGATGAATTTTCAGGAGTTCAGGGAGGGGAAGAAAAAAAAACTGATAGAAAGGGCTATCATAACTATTTATATATGTTGGGAGTAAATGTTACCTTAACTATCCTGGAGTTGGTTTAAAGGTGAACAATTTAAACTTACACATACTGTGATGTTCAGGATACAGTCAAAGATATCAGATGGTTACTCTTGGTAGCTAAAAGGTTTTTGCTTCAACTCACCTTTCTGTTATTCCTAATAAAGTGGATTAAGAATGTGAATCCAGACTTTCCAATGATAATTTAGACAAATATTGGATGTATAATAACTTGGTTTGGGAGAAGCTGAGTTGCATGGTCTTGTTTCAGAAGAAAATTCTGGTGTGATTTGTGGCACCCAAAGCATATCTTAGGTATTAAGTTACTAAGGTGCTTTAAGGACTGTTGTGTTGATGGGGTGGATAAGGCTAACAAGTCCTTTTGAGGAATGAGAGAGAGGAAAATATAAAATTATTAAATGCTTGTGACTACCATGATTTCTAGTTTATACAGATTTTTTTAAGCAATATATATTGATAATATATATATGCCTTTGAAGTATGAGACAATATATCCTGCCTGGTGTAACTGTGTATTAGGGTATTTAAAATTACAATTTAAAAAAATATAGCTCTAGTTGTATAATAATAATAGACTTGGGTAACAGCTGTACATGCACTGGAAAGCATGACTGAAAAAGCTGGCCCAGTAATGTAATGTGAGGTTTCTACCACTTTGCAGTGCTTTGGGATTTCATTGCTCATTTATGTCATTCACTGACATTAAAATCAAGAGTATACCTTAGGTTCAATCTTATAACTCATCAGTAAAAAATAGATAGTAGCCAGTTATTTTTATTAATTAAGGGAAACAAGAGGCAAATTCCAAAAAAGGCAGTCAGATGAATAAACTGTAAATATTTTAAGGCTTCACTTCATCTGGTAATCTTGTCATTTTTCAGATAGGATAGTTGAATTTAGGCTGTAACTTTCTTAGGAAAAGATTAGAGGGTTTTTTTGTTAGTTTTTTACTTACAGTATATAGCAAGGAAGAAGCATATGGAAACAGTCCTCAAAATTGTCTGGAGGAATCTAATATTTGTTGTGTATCAAGCAGAAAATCAAAACTCAGTTTTATGTTGATATACAAAGGCAAAATGATTAATAGTCTCCATCTGGAGTAGGTCAAGCAGAAGTATGTTCTCATTTTTGAAGATAGTTTCTTTGAAGAGTGCAGCTAGATGAGGAAGACTTAAAAGTTGGACAGCAGCATCAACAGAGTAAAAAGACAAAAAGCACTGAGATGGAGAAGTAGTTCAAGCTAGATACCAGTGATGATGGTTGGATGTTGAAAACTTCAACCTTGAGGAAAGTTCATAGCACGTGTGGAAAGCATCTTTGGGTAGCTTCAAAAGACAGCAGCTGCAAAACAGAATTATATGAAATAGAGCAAGTAGAAAATCTCAGAAAGTCACATACTCCTGCTGGAATGTCAGGTGGCTATACATATATTTATTACAACAGGCTCTTAGCTAAGAGTTCAGGTGTTTGTAGGCACTCTCCTCTTCCTTTCTGTAGGAAATGTTGGAAATTTGACATATGTGGATCATTGTGTTGATATGTAAAAATGTTGCTCTCTAGAAATCATTTATAAATATCCAAGGGACTGTAAGTAGCCCATAAATCCCCACGTGGAAAGTACTATTTGGCACTGTTTTAAAAAACCTCTGAGATTTTCTGTTCTCCCTAAATATTTTGTTGTTTGGCTATATGTTTTAACTGAAAAGGTTTTATGCCTCTGGTATATTTCTGGCTAACTTAACAAGATTCCATTTGTTCAATTCAGTGGGAACATGGAGAAGGGATTATTATGATTCTAGAAGCATCATATAAAATGTTTGCATTTTCATGTCACCAATTATTTTCTGTTTTCTGGAGTAAACAGCTACAACTTACTATTCCTAGCCAGGAAATAAAGAGTATTAAATAGCATCTCTATATTAAATAATATAATCAGACTAATTACAGAGTAGAAACATGCAATACAGGCAATCTTAGTGAACAGGATATGCAATTTAACAGAATTAGCATAGCAGAGAGAACTGAAGGGACTTAATAAATATTGTCAGAAAGGTTAATAATAAAATGTTAGTTGAAACAGTATACTGGAAGTTTTCTTTAATATCCTGGTAGTTTCACACAAAAACCTTTAATTAAAAATGTAATCCCTGGAATTGTTGCTCCATCATTCTTTTGTAATTGGGTTGTCATCAGTGAGATTGTTTTGTCAAGGTAATGTAAGACCATTTTCAATTGCCAGTGTTCTCAGCTTTTGGTAAAAAAATTAGTAAATCTAATGCAAAGTAAAATACTACCTACGTAGCTACGTGGTTCTCAGGCAAAGCTCTTCAGATGCAGATATCTTGAGCAGGGTGAGAACTCATTGGAGTATTTTGCAAGAAAAGTGTGTACACCTTAAAGAACATGCAAGGTTATGGAAGTTGACACTGGACATTTTTACTTATGGTTGTTTTAGCACTCGCTTTCTGAAACTTTAGCTGTACTGCAGGAATCTTCCTTTAGCTTTTGTTTTTGCAATTCAGTAATTAAAGAAGACATATGCTGTAAGCAGTACTCAGTGTACATTCTGATGGTATTAGGAAATATGCTGTTTTTAGAGTGAGAAATTTAATGTTCTGTAGTTCTCAGTAATTGAATATAAAAATGAGAAGAAAAATTTCCTGTAGTCATACTTCTTTACAGTTTTAGAGTAGGGGCTGAGGAAGGTAAGAGTTTGATTTTGCTTGAGTTTTGTGGTAGGCTGCCTTATTTTACAAGGACCACCAACAAAAATGTACTTAAAATTCATGGAAAACTTGAGTAAGAAAGATGAAGTCTGGGAAGCAGTTATATTGGGAAGTAGTTTCTCACCCAGGAAAGACATGAAATTGCAGTATATCATGGTCATATTTAGAGAAGGACAAGTATTAAATTATTTGCCTTGTTCCTTATTTACATCTTTTTCACAAGGTAGGTTTCACAGATAGCTCCACAGAAACACAACAATTACATCACCACTGAGTTTTACCAAGTTGTATTAGTTCACTTAGATGAAGTAAGCACTAGCAAAGTTATTTATTTGTCATTAGATATGTTGTCAATTACGAATAACTCTTCAGAAGTCAGAGTTATGCTAGGGAAAATCTGAAGCATCTGAGATGGGTTAGTATACATTTAGTTCTGCAGTTGTACCAACTTCATTTCAGTCTTCATACATGGATGTGACAAAAAATAAAATTAGTAGTCTCTGTCTTTCCAACCAGAAGTCCTTCTCTGTCTCACTTTCTAAACTAAATTATTTTTGCGTAAGAGACTCTCAAATTGCAGCCTCTTATTCTGTTTTGTGATGTGTGCTTGTTTTCTTATGTGAAAATTATTTTGTAACAATTAGTCTTGTGGAATTTGACTGAAGAAAAAATCTCCACAACTGGGTTCTAGTTGCTAAGATTCAACAACCTCTATTCAGTTGCATAGCCAATTTTTTCTGCTAGTTGGAAGAAGCTTAATTTTCTTTATGAACATGTCAGCAAGCATGCACTATGAAACTAATACTGTTTTAAAAAGTTTGAATCTGTCAAAATTATATTTGAATATAATTATATTTTTATATATAAAACAAATGAACATTTAGAGAAAAAAATGTTCCTCTTTATCATGAGACAGAAAAGTAAAGGATTTATAAGAAAAAACAGTATGTCTCTAACAGTGGTTCTAAGACAAACCTTTACTAAATGATTCTGTTATACCAGTTTATTACTGGTTGATCTGTTTTTGCTGTTGCTTATTACTTCTGGTAGTGTATTTTTTGGAAAAAAGGATGAAGAAACTTTTTAATTTTACCCCCATATTAGTCTAAAATTTGTCAAGGTTTCCCTGTGGGCTAGGAACATAATAGAGGAGTACTTAATTGTAGAAAACATCTGTAGAGCAGAGGGGTCATGATACATTTTTTAAATTAGATTAGAACTAGAAGGGTAATATTGTAGTACCAGCTTATGATTTTTCAAACATTAAAAATTAACAGAAAATGCTGTGATAGAAAGGTAAAGGTAAATAAGGACAGTTACTTGTATTGCTCCTGCTTTTGTGTGTGCATTTGTGCATGCGTTTGTGAGAAAACATGCTTGCAATTTTATAAACTAAGCAAATGTCTCAGAAATCTTGCAAGATAAATTTATTTCACATTATTTGGCATTTCATCTTTTATCTTGATCAAATTTGTATTTTGAAAATTTATTTTAAAATCGAACAAAGAAAATGCTGGGTGTTGATGTAATTCTAAGAGATGGTTTATAGTGTCCATGAGCCTAAGGTCAGTAACACATTTTGAGAAGGAATATGAAAGAGATGCATGTGGAAGCAAAGTAAGGAGGCCACTTCACATATGGAAAAGGCAGGAATGGAGGTGAAAACAAAGAAAGGTGTGGATTAATTCAAAATAATTTGATTGCATACTGAAATTGTGGAGTTTTTGAGACTGGGAACGATGATTTAATTCATTATGCAGAGGTCACTTGGAACAGAGAATGTGAAAAATACGCTTGTCGAAGTCCTAAAAAATATACAGGAATGTTTGTCTGAAGCTTTCTGAAGGAACAGGAGAAGAAAGTAATAGGCAATATGGAGTTTAGACATGGAGAAGATACAATAAATGAAGGTGAAGGACAACCAAGCACAGTCAGCATCTTAGTTATGAGTACAAAAACAGAAGCTCCAAGATTTGACACTGAAATGACTGGGAGCAGAAAGTACTCTGTGTATGTGTGTGCATAGGAGAAACAGAGTTAACTTTAGAAGTAGTAGGTTAAGTGATCACAAATACTTGTAATATATTATTATCATTGACAAGAAGGTATAGGAAATTGTCACAACATTATCCTTGACTTAGGGGATAATTGTCAATAAAATTCAGAAAGGGATTGTTACTCCTTCACTTACTACCTTCAGGTACATAGAACTTAGAAAACATTGGTAACGAAGAATGTAATGGACCTATGGACTTTTATGGATCCTGAGTTCTAGGGCTGTGACAGCAGATTATTTTGCATTTCTGCTAGGGGTAAAGTTAGTTCTTGCCTTCACTAAGGCATTTTTCTGATCCAGCTGACTGCTCTTCTCTCTTGGGGAGGGAAAGCTTAAGTTTTCCTGAATATCTTTCAGTACTAAATGAAAATGCTAGCAGCAAAGCTTCCCTGTTGGTAGATGACATCATGTCAAGTGAAAGTAATTTAGAATACATTTTTCATCAAAAAAATAATGAGCTTATTGATGTTATAATTCAAAGAAAGGCCTTATAAATTGAATCACTTATCAAGCTTTCTTACAATTAGAAGGTAACATGAACTGCAAGAAAATACTTTTTCTTTCTGTTACCCTAACTTGGTTAATAAATGAAAGCCATTGAACTAAGAGAGGAAAAACTGTTATGCTCTTTGTCACTCTGTGAGATCTTAGACAACTTCAATTCTTATTTAGTCTCACTGATGTACTATAATTATGATATTTATTTCACGGGGTTGACGCTTGCTAGGCATCCATCTATCCTTAGAATTTTGCTATATGTTCATACCAGTTTCTGTAAATAATATTTTAACTTTTCATTCCCTTCTGAGTAGTACAACTAAACCAGAGTAAAAGGAATAGAAAGTATTCTGCACTGAATGAGCATTGCTTATACAAAATGACACATCTGTCTTTTCCTATAGTTTAGTCTTAGTACTATGTCACCGAAACAATAAGTTAATCACAACACCCATAATTTTCCATTCCTGGTATTGTTAAAAAATATATATTAAATGGGTGCAAAGGAACACTTGTATCAAATTTGTGACTTATTTTTATTATTTTTTTAACTCTAAATCTTGTAGCATTGGGTTTGTTCTATAAATTTGAAGGAATGTGCAATTATAGGGGAGCCTTCACTGAAAGTGAGGAGAAAAAAAAGGTGATTTCAGACAAAATTATGAACAAATAATTTATTTATCCAATTAATAAGTATTAATTGCATTTGATTTAAATTTGAAAATGGCAAGTGAGTGGAATGTCTTTAAAATACATGATACTAAAGAGATTCTAAATATTGAGTGGTTTCTCTCATCTATTTGTTTGTGTTGGTTATATTTTAGCCACATCTACTGATATTTCTTCGCAAAACCATCCCTTGATCTTAATATTCACCGTCACTGGACATTCCTTCTGATAGAAAATTAACATTGTACCATATTTTCATATAATGATCTACTCTGCAACTTAATTTTAAATTTATTTTTCTTAGTATCAGATCATTTTATTTCTTTCTCTGGTATGCTGAGGTTGTAATGACTTTTTTTTTTAGTTCCAATTTTTTCAATTTTACATTTCATTTAATTAACATTATTCATTATATTTTAGCTTATCAAATTTCAGTAATGGATTTAACTTTTCCTCCACCATTATTCAGAAGACAAATATGCTTCCAAAAAATAAGATCTTAAATTAGGACGTTTTCTCTCAGTGCTCTCAATTTCTAAATTTTCAATAACTTCTTAAAGTTCCAAATTTATAGAAGCTGTGGTGCAATATTAACATTAGTAATTTCCTAGTTACAACACAAGTCATTTTCCTTTATGGACTTCTATGTGTCTTTGCAAAGCACTTTTTTTTTTTTTTTTTTTCTTCAGAATACTTGATAATTTGTAACCAGAATAGTTTGACTTAGAATTAACCTCTTTCATTTCAGTGTGTAACTACTTGCACTTAGATTAAAAACTGGCACTTATGTTAGGCTTGCAGGCCTTGTCATTAAAAAAAAAAAAAAAAAAAAAAAAAAAAAAAGAGAGAGAGAGAGAGACAAAAAAAACATTAAGAATAGATGGACATGATGTGTCAAAACCAGAATAGTCCACTTCGTTTCACCAAAAAAATACGGAGATGGAAATTACATATTGAGTAGTTACTTCAAGTACTGAGTTGGGTAGGCACAACATTTTCCATTGCGGTGGAGAAATTTTCATATAAAAACATCCAGGTAGATGTCACTATGATGGCAAAACTGGTGTCAAGTCTGAATGAGTGTAGAATTCCTTCCCTTTGCTTCTGTCATAATGGCATAATGACAATGGTTGCAGTGTGACACGGGTTGATATGTCATGCCTTATTGATAGAATCTGCACAGCTCATTTTTAACTGCAGCTCAATGCCTTGTCAGCTTTACTTCTTGTCAACATTTAGCTCCATCTGTGTAAAGTTAACTTTCTTACTCCTCATGTAGTCATTCATGCTCAGTGAATGAATTTATGCTTATAATGCCTCTATAACTGGGCTTTGTAAGTGCTACTGTTGCTGTAAAATGCTGTAATAATAAACAGAACAAGTAAATAAAGGTAACGTGAAACTGAGATGAGTAGTAGTGTTGAAAGAGCATGAGAGGAAGGAAGAAAATTAACAGAGGATAATCTATACCTGGCAAATAAATAAGTCTCTGTCTTCACTGCAGATTAGGCAAATTAAGCCCACTTTTATCTCTCTATATGCAATTTATATTGAATGGTAGCATGGAGCATAGAGTTGCAGCAAATAATTTGATATAAACATTGAGATGAATAAAGCGTTATTTGCCCTGGAGATCCTAGCAATATATTGCCTGGGAGCATAAGAACTGTAGAACTTATGGTTTGGAAAAACTTGATGCGAAGGGAAGTTTCAAAATGGCTTCCTTTCTGCAGCAGGCTGAATGCTGCAATGATAAAGATTTTTTTTTTTTTTTTTTCCCTCAGTCCAGATGCAAGCTACAGATGGAACTGAAAAATCCGAACTCAGTAATATCACCAAAATATAACTTGCAGTACAAAATGTTATATGTCCTTTGTATAAGTAATCATTCATTTAGCCTTAGTGACATGCCTTTCTGATATAATATTCATTTATATAAAGAGGACCATAGAATCACAGAATTTTTCAAGTTGGTAAAGACCTCTAAGATCATCTAGTCCAACCTTTAAACTAGTGCTGAAGTCCATCACTAAATGATGCTACTAAATTCTACATCTTAAAGACCTCCAGGGATGGCGAATCAAACACTTCTCTGGGCAGCCTGTTCCAGTGTTGCACAACTCTTTCAGTAAATAAATTTCTCCTAATATCCAACCTAAATTAACCTAGGATAATTTAACCTAGTTTATGTAGTCTAACCTAGGTGCTAGATTTGTGTTTGTTTTATAGATGGATAATTTAGAAATTGAAAAAGAGGGATGATATCTGAAATGAAGGATGTTTTAGAGAGTGAGAACTAGCAGGAAGAGTAGCTTACAAAGGGCTACTGATAAACAGCAGCCCCAAATCAGAATTATGATTCACTGTCAGGTAATGCTAAGTATTTTGCAAAGACGACAATGCATTAGATAATTTTTCAGATCTTGCAGCCTTTTGTAAAGGACAATAGTACAAAAGGAGAGCAGTTAGCTGCAACCTTAGCTGACCTTATCTAACATTTATGACAAGTAACAAATCACTGTGGAGAGGAAGATAATGAAGCTATCTCTATCCTAGTTATATTTGTGCAATTTCATTAGCTTCAGTGAATGCCTGCAGCTTTTACAGAAACTTAACCTGGAATCAGGGGTCTCAGCCTCTGGGTTGGTACAGGATTTTTCATTCTGCTTCTGTGGCATTTTCTGTAGTTTCTGTTGATAGGGTACATAGGATAACAGTGATCTTATTTTAACTAAATGCTTTCTTCTCAGTAATGCCGTACAGAAAATGAGTATGTTGGATTGTCATATTACATGTACACTTTTTGTAGCTAAACCTGTATTTGTGAAGTACAAAATGCTATTTTCTGTCCTATATGTTAACATTTGGCTTCTCTTAACTTCTGCCTGCTTTTCTAAATCAGTTTTATTTGATCTATAACAGAAATGTTTCATAACTTCAATGTCTTTATAAATATCTTTTTCAACGTTTTAATATTATTTCCTGTATCACTGAAGTTTCTTAAAATATACAGCTATTGTACATCAAGAAGAATTTTGCTGTATGCATTCATGCATCTAAAGCCAAGAGAGGGCATGCTGTATTTAACTCGTTTTGATCTGTGATGTATACAAGGAATGGAAAATTCGGCTGCATGTGTAATGAGCTGGTAGCCCGGGTAATTTCCTTTATGCCTTAAATTAGGTAACGGACATTCATAATGCATAGAATCTTGCTTGTTGAGCAGTCTAGCATTATATTTGCAGAGCTGCAGCTATATGAACTGGTATTACAGTCACATTCAGTGATCTATTTGACCTGGGAAGCCAAAGAATTTCTTCTTTCCTGAAAGAATGTTTTCAAGGGTTCCAAATGATCTACATTTTAGTTTTCTACTTTATTAGTCATTGTGAATACGTGATCATTTGCAATATATGTGTATATATATGTATATATAGTGGGACATTATATATACGTAGTATATACATCAGCATATATTGGGACATGACTTTCACTTCAGTCTGTGAATTCAATACTGTTCTGTGGCTTCACCAACCTGTTTTACAAAACTCACAAATAAATCACTAATCATACTCATGGAAGTTATCTCCTTTCTTAGATTAAAGTATGTTTATAAAGTACCAGTTTGTATAGAGTATGCTTTGGACTTGTCCCACTGTTAAATAAAGCATAATATAGTAAGCTAGAATTTGCAATGGCTGCCTGACACACAGGAAGGCATTTAATTAACCTGCATGCAGAAATTAACCCTTAGAGTACTGCTTCAAATTTCTCAATTAATTTTGTTGTTTAATTTTACCAGTGGGGTATGCTGCTTTTCTACTCAGCTCATAGTACTGTCATCAAGTACATAAGTAGCAAAACAAACAAACAAAACCAAACAAACCCAAAACTTACTGTAAGTAAGGGATTCTACAAAACTAAGTGCCGTAGGTTGCTAATGGGTAATGTATTTCTAAGCAACTTTTTTAAAAAAAGTTTTATGTTGCAAGAAAAATTAAATTAAAAAACGTAATATTTCACTGTAGCTGTGTGCCTGTTATGTTTGTTCCTAAAGCGTACTAGGTATGTTCCTATAGAAAGAAGTCAGTTCTTTAAGGGTTAATATGGGGTTAAGGAATCTTGGGTTACTTTCCTGCTTGTCTTTTATTAAAGGTACCTGCATGTTAATTTTCAGATGTTACCTGAACAGGTAAATATTAAGACTGTATGAATGACTAACTGAATGAATGAAATAATTCATTGGAAATGCTTGCTTGTATCTTGTAAACAACTGGAAATATAGAGATTTGATCAAGTTTTAAAATGAAATGCATAAAATTCTCACCAGATTAGAAACTCATGTACTGATGATTTACTTTGATTTTTTTTTTTTTTTTTTTTTTTCAAATAGCCCAATAGAGTCCTGCCAGAATTTCTACAAAGATTTCACATTACAGATCGACATGGCTTTCAATGTGTTCTTCCTACTCTACTTTGGCTTGCGTGTAAGTAGTGTGTCTTTGATAACAAGTATCAGAGAGGGAATATAAGTATTAGATAGGAAACTCTTTGAAGACAGACTGACTTTGCAATTACTGAACAAAATTAAGCCAACCTCTAAAATGTATGAGCAAAGCTTTGGGTTGAACATATTTAAGAAGTAAGGATAAGTGTATAGAATAACTAAGGAAACCAATAGTTGATAAGCTTAAACTTATATTCAGTATATTCCAGTATGACAGAAAGTGAAAATTATTATAGGTCAGTGCTGGTCAGTAAAGTCAAAGGTAGTTTCAGTGTTCTCAGTGAGTGTGAATACTTGAATTATTCTTGTGTTGTTAAATCTGTCTTTGGCATTTGGAGTTGCTACAGCTGCTATCATCGGTTTTATGAACATCCATTTTCCCAGACTGCTAATGAATACTTTGCAGAAATGTAAAATACCAGTTAATGTGCTGAAAAATATATAAAGTATCCTTTTCACTTTCTGAAAATCTACTAATGCAGTTTCATGGTCTAAAATTTTTTACATCTGAAACGAGCATTAAAAAAAAAAAAAAAAGAAAAAAAAAGGACAGTAATATCTACAATTCAAGTGTTTCCATATTTCCTTTTTCCCTTCCTTCTTTCCTTCCTCCTTTGGCTTCAGGACATTGAGATATGCTTTGAGGTTAACTGGTGGTTGATAACTGGAAAATGGTGGGAAAGAAGGCATAAAATATAGCAGAACTATGATGGAAACTTTGTAAGAGAAGAAAACTTGCCACATTGGCCTTTGAATTTCATACAAACATTGTCTCACGATTTTCCTTTGCCCTTTTTTCTTCCAAATCACAGGAGCTCATTTTTCTTTCTCACAGTGGCAGTTTAGCTCCTCCTGTTTATCTTCTGACAAACTTAACCAACTTTTTCTGGTGCTTCAGTAAGTCTGTTGCACATCTAGGTTATTTCATTACCCAGAGTAGGTGTAGTGTCTATCCTTCAGTTAAACAGATAAATTCCTTCAGTATTTAAACTACTATATATGTATGCTAAACTGCATTTTAAAAAAAACATAACCTCTAAAAAAAATAACCTCTAATTATTCAGCATCTCAGGAGCTTTTGTAGATGTCCACAAGGCCTTCAGTGTAGGTTGACTTTTTGACACAGCAGATTCAATGCATGATACATATGAACTTCCAAGAACCCTGTATTGAGAAGTATCCAGATACTTTTTGAAGTTTGTGTTGGTGATAAGGTTGTATGTTCCTACTAAGATAATTAAAATTACATATTGTCTACTTAAAGCAGTAATTTAGGCTACATTATCAAGAAGCAGAGCACAATAGGAGAGAATGTACTAATGTTAATGCTGTACACTGTAGGTTTTTTTGTTTGTTTTTTGAAAAGGATAGTGCCATTGACTCTTTCTATTCTCATTCTGTGGACTGAACACACTTTACTATTTGCACTATGTGAGATGTGCTGCTAGAACACCATTTTCAGTTTTAGTTTCAACACAAATCTTTGTGTTATACAAAAGTGTTTTGTGATGCACACCAAAGTATGGTAAGTGGGGATAATAAAGATTCACTTAAAAATTATATTCCTTATCAAAGTTAAAATGCTCGTACAGGTGCAACTTTGTTTCTCCAAGAGTCCTGCTGGCCTAAGCAGGAGTTCCTGAGGAAAAGGTGATAAAAGATGGATTGGATGTAAGAATTGGGTCAATAATGATTTTGCTAGCTAAGTACCAAGCATCTCATACCTTTAGCTACTTTATTTTTATCTGTTAAACATCTCCTGTGAGGACTCACTGGCAAATTAAAATATTTGAACAAATATTTAAAATCTCATTGTTTTCCATCTGTTTTCCCTGAAATGATGTCACAACTCAAAATCATATAAATATTACTATAGCTTCAGTTCTACAAGACATTCAAACACACATCTAATTAAAAATTGGTGGCTAGTGTCCAAATATGGGACAACTCAGAAGTCTGCAAACTGCTGACTAAGCCCCAATTGCATGACTTAGAAGATAATCAAGCAATAGGGGCTGGCAGAGAATGGAAGCAATAGAGTACGGAATGCTTATTTGGAAGACGGAATTGTGTTCATGCTTCTAGAACGGCACGTTAACACTTTAAGCATGGTAAGGGTTTCTTCTGTAATGAAATGTGTTTTTGTTAGTTTCTAAATGAATTCAAATACTTCCATAGAAAATTTGAGTGGCCTTTATGGAAAAGGCCTACGGAAAGATAAAATGCTGATCCGAATACATGTTGTGAATTAAGAAAATAGCAATCTGAGATCTTGAAAAACTTTGAGTTCAAATTATTCTGACTACTTTTAAATTCAGCAGAGGGGAAATGAAAGATTTTGCTGAAAGTGGATATGTTTTGCTCAGTTTTCATGCTGAAAGTTTGATTAATTAAATAATGCAGAACAAGAAAATGTCAATACATTTTAATTTTTGACTCTGCTCCGAGGCAAGTTCTGTTCTATTGTCTGTTTTCTTTTTAAGTATGACTTTAATATTCTTGACATCAATAGAACGCATTTTCCAGTATTTTATCTAGGATTCTAACAAAGTTGGTATGCACCATAAACATTTACTATTAAAGTTTTAATGTAATTGTAAAAAAGGAGAAAGCTAATCAGACACGCTTTGAAAGAAAGACAATGGATGTAGTCTCTAACTCAGAAAATACAAGTATTGTTTTAAAATACGTTAGATCGAGTTTTATGTCTTAACTGAGCAATACTGCTCCATTAGGTATCTCCATCATGTGCTAAAATTTTGTTTTTATATATATATTATTTATACAAAGCTTATGTTTTAATCATTACTTGAATGTGAATAGTTGTTTAACCTTGTTTAAGCAAGCATAAATAAGCAAGATCAAACTATGATGTCTGACATCTGAGTTTCCTAGATTCCCTAGACTGATTTCATAGTAGAGAGAAAGGACCTCTTCTACAGTGCAGTTCACAGGACTGAAATCCGATTGCTATCCTGAATTATTCCTTGTGGGGTTCAGCCTGGTGATTATCTCTCTCTGTATGATGATAATTGGATCTTTGTAAGCTATCATGTATTTAGAAATATGTGAAGAGCAAATACATAATGGGACTACTACCAACATGTTTGGAGTGCTAGAGCAAAGGTGATATAATTTGAAATATTTCATACCTACCTACACTTTTTCTACATTACTGATACATGGTTAAGAAATGTGGAGGAAACTGTTTTTAACACAGATCTTGCACCCCATCACATAAATTTTCTGCTTCTTTAGTTAGAAGAAGAATCTTCAGTTTAATCTCAGTGAAGTTATGAAGCAATGCACAATACAGACTTGCTCTAAGTGATGCCATTTTTCTTGTCTGGGCTGACCTAAAAACATCAGTTACTTCTACACTAACTTTGGAATCTAATATTTTAGAATGGAAAATATTGAACCCATTTGCAATCACCATGAGTATAACCTGATTCTTCTCTCTCTCCCCACCTTTTTTTTTTTTTTTTTTTTTTTTTAATTTTTATTTTCCAGTTCATAGCAGCCAATGACAAGCTATGGTTTTGGCTAGAAGTTAACTCAGTAGTAGATTTCTTCACGGTCCCTCCAGTGTTTGTGTCAGTATATTTAAACAGAAGTTGGCTTGGTGAGTAAAATAGTTTTTCCTTTTAATAGCTGTTATAAAAATAAAGCTGCTGTAAGAACAGCTTGGCATATTTTGATAGAGGATACCTTCATCTTGTGGCATCATGGAAGCAGAAGAAAGGTACCAAAATTATTCTTGCAGTCAATTTGCAATTTCAGCAGACAGGTGGGTTATGTTAGAAAAAGCACTTATTAAGTTCATTTTGTTCTTATTAACTATTATAATCTTCTACTGCAACTTGTGGCGAGGTCCAGCTTGAGAATACTAACGTGAGGCTGTTTTTACAAAAAAAGGGGAATTTAGTGTAATTGTCACAGCTTACAATCTGATCCAGACCATTATTTACTTAACTCTATTGTCATTAGTTATTTTCAACATTGTAATCGACAAGTTCTCTTCACATTTACACCAATATAGCTAAATTTTAAATCAATTGAAGCAATACATTTGGGTAGACGTTACCAAGTTTAACCTTTGTATAGGAAAGACCGCTAAGAATTCCTTAGAAGAAAATATGCCACACATAAAAAGGATTGCAAAAAGAAACAGAGAAGAAAAAAATTCAATAAAAAACAAACAAAACAAAACAAAAAAAAAATTAGCATGTTAAGTTTCTTGTATCGAGTGCATATTCCTTTCTAGTTATGTAAAACGAGGGTCAAAATTTGGGAGTTTTTATTTGGGGAGAACATATGGAACCTCAACATTTTTCAGTTCAGTTTTCTACAAACAAGCACTCATTGTCCCTGAAAACCGAAGGGAGTGATCTACTGGAATGTTTCACTCAGAAAGGAAAATAAAACAGACTATCTTTTACAGAAGTATAATATTTCCAGTTTTATACAGAAATGTAAAGATACAAAAATGATCTATGATTCAATGTTTTATGAAGAGCATAATAGATTGTATAACTATGTTTGGATTCACACTATACATTAGTGGTTAATAATACACTAAAGAAGAAAGCAGCAATACAACCAGGAAAGGTCATAACAAATCCTCATATGATTAATGTCTTCATCATATTCTTCTACTGTGTGTGCAAAACTAAGTAATGCTTTTTGAAAAAGAAAATGTGATACAGTTCCATATTATATGATAGGAAATAAAATTCAGAATAAGTTATGTTAATAACAAATGAACTTACCCTTAAAAGAAAATTGCTGATTTCACTAGCTGTCACTCAGTCCTAGATTGTCTGTGGTATGTGAATTAGAAGGATATGTTTTCGTACTTGAATCTGACATATCGGTTTCCCAGAATTTTCAGATTTAAATAATTGGAGATGAAGGTGATCTAAGAGTAAAGACTAGAAATTAGAATCACAGTATCAATAGAAAATGAATATGAAATGAGAAAATAGCACACATGAAAAAAGGAAATGAGGCAAAGAGGTAATTATTTGAGATGAATACCATTTGTGATTGCACAACTGATGGACTCATGGTGACATGACAATCTGACAGTACCAACAAGAATAATTAGAGACCTTGAACACTTTAAAAACTATCAAGGAGAAACTTTTCATGATCCATGTCACTTCACAGGCAGAGTTAAGTGTTGTACTTATATTTATTTGTAGGGTTGAAAGGATTTCCATTTTTTCTTAATTGCACCAATGTTACTTTTCCTGGATTTCTTCTTTATAGTCCCACTTCACCTGTTTTTTGACTGAATCCTTTTAAGACATTTATCACCTGCTGAGACACAGTTTTATTATTTAGTGACATAAAGTGACGTATTTACAGTGTTTGAGCTTTGCACTTCCTTTCACTGTGTCTATTCCAGAGCAATTTTCGTTTAAGGGAAAATCATCCTTACTGAAATATTTTACTAGTTAAAAAATGTGAATTACTGGGGTCTGTGACCAATGTAATTCAGACCAGGAAGTTATTATTTTGTGATGCTGTGATGAAAGAGTTTTTAATCAAATATACAGAAGTGTATTAATGAATGCTGTCTGTTCTTGTACACTTTTTAAAGAGACAGCTAAATTTATTATGCTGAAGCCAAATGCTTGGGACATTCTTACGGAAGTATGGAAGGACAGGAATCGTGGGTGAAAGGAAAAGAGGGTGTTCTGAGTGTGATACTTAGTTTCAGGTTAGGTGCCTGCTTTTCCTTTTTCTTTTATATATTTTTGTAATTGAGGGAAAAAAGCTTATCCAGAGGATGATTCAAAAGATGTAAGTTCGAGTTTCTGCTCCAAGTATTCCCAAGGATATAGGAATTACAGGGAGTTTGGTCTTCTAGTGAGTCTAGTAAATAGGGAGTGCTTAATGTTAGGCAACTGTAATGGGTCTGGCTGGGATGTTAACTTTCCCTGCAGCAGCCCGTACAGTGCCACGGTCTGCACTTGTAGCTAGAACAGCAGTGGTATCACACTAGTGTTGTGTCTGCTGCTGAGAAGTGCTGGCACAGCATCAGAACTTTCTCTAACCCTCCTAGGGGGTGGGCAAAAAAGTGGGAAAGAAACATCACCAGGGCAGCTGACCTAAACCAACCAAAGAGATATTCCATACCATGTGGTGTCACACTCAGCAATAAAAGGTGGAAGAAGGAGGAAGAGGGGAGGGGTGGGCTTTCGTTGCAAAAACATATGTCCTCCTCGCGAACACGGGCTACGTGCGTTGAGGCCCTGCTTCAAGGACGTGGTCAGGCATCGCTCATTTGTGGGAAGTAGAGAGTAATTTCTTTCCTCTGCACTTCCACATAACCTTTACTTGTTTTGTTGTTCCCTTTCCCCCTTCCTTTTCCCCTTTCCCTTTTTCCCTTTAGTTGAATTGTTAATTAATATTTCCTTAATATATATATTTTTTTCCCTTTAATTAAATTATCCTTATCTCAACCCGTGAGTTGTTCTTTACTTCTTCCCCTCCTCATCTGAGGAGGGGGAGTGAGGGAGCAGTTGTGGTGTTCAGCTGCCCAGCATGCTAAAACCACCACAGCAACACGAAGACCATCTAACAGGTTCAAAATTCACTCTATCCCAGCAACTCTTTGCATGTTTTAGGAATCAGTTACTGGTGAAGCAGGGTTCCTTTCTATGCCTTACATTTCAACATTATTCAGGAGCTCAGACATGCTAAAAAGAAATTTATCTGGAATGTATAGTGCACCAGGGTCTTTCCAGCTTATTTACTACTAATTCATTTTAGTCAGCTGTGATGAGTTTTCTAAGTATTAAACAATGAAAGTCGCCAGAATGTGTCTTGAATTCCTGATTTCACAAGAACCATTGGGGTTTAGCTAACTGATAATAAAGTAAATATGAACGCATACTTTAAATAGTATTTTTTTTTTAAATGCACTTTCCTAAGTCAAAATTAAACTTGCTCTTCAGAGCACTAAATTCCCATAGAAAGACATGTAGTAGAGGATGTGTCATCTGAATAAATAATTTTTTAGTATATGGTAGTGGAAAGACGGTTGGTTTTCTTCCTACTCCTTTGCTAGTTCAGAAATGCCACAATTAAAGCATTATTTGACTCAGTATGTGAAGCTTTCCACTTTCCCTGATTCTCTTTAGGGTTCAGTTGTTCGTGAAATGTATTTATGTGTCTCATAATTAATTTTTCAATCAGTATTCGTAAGGGATGATATTTCAGAGCTAATCCTCAAGCTAGATTCCAGTATGTAAACAAAATTCAGAATTTAAGAAGGATCAGATTATGCTTTACCATCAAATTATTCCTGTGACTGGTAGGGTGTTTACTGTCTAATATAAAGCTGAAGGCACAACAGCACTTAAAACCTACAAAAATATCACTTTTTTACATTTGATAAATCCCTTTAGAAAATATTTCTAGTGAATCATTTTTCTTATCTGTCAAAAGGTAGCACAAGCAAAGAGGACATATGAGCAGAATACAGCTGGCACGTGGAATGATCTGTATACTATATTACTGAAAGAATAGGAGATAAGTAGAGAAAGGGAATAAATGAATCTGTAAACAGTTCAGTGGTATACTGCAATAGTCAGTGGAGTTAAATCCACTATGCTGAGACATAAAATTGTACAGTTAAAAAAAATCACTATTTTCTGATGAAGTTCATTTGCATCTAGATCCCCTTGACATTTTTTCAACACTGTTTTGCAAACAGTAGCATTTGTGCAGACACTTACATGTAAACTAAAGTTATGCTTTATAAAATCATAAACACTTCTTGCACCGCACTGCACAAGAAATTTGTTGATAGTGATATAAGGACAATTCTCTACTTCAAGCACAGGCTTCTGTGGAGTGGAGAGAATCTTCCCAAGGGAAGAATGATTATGTAAAGGATGGAGTTTCTGGCTCTAAAGATTTTACAAGTCGTTTTCAGTTATATTCAGCCAAATAATTTCAGTGAATTACTGTCTATGTGCTTTCTTTACAGTCTAAGTGAAGGTAGGCTGAAAATGCTGTTGGAGGAAAAAAAAAAAATCCAATGGCAGGACTGATGCCATGGCAAAACTCATTTTTTAACACAAAGTCATTAGGATCTTAGTATTACTGTTAAGTTTTAGATCAGATCTTTTTTTTTTTTTCTTTGATAGCTTGAAGTCTAATAAGCTGGAGAGCCCTGCAATACATGAATATCTTCCAGTCTTATTCAGTAATGATTTACAAACTCTCTACACTCCTCTTAAAACAGTTACTCTGTCTTCTCTGATAGCAAAGGCACTTCAGATAACTGAAATGCCTTTTATCATGCACTTGCATGATTATTAAAAATAAAGTATTAAAGTTATTAGCAGATTGTAATAAGGAATAAAGGAATAATTGTCTTGACAGGGTGATATTGATAGAGGAAGATTAGGTATGTAAAATCATCTTGGCTTCAAGTTTACAAGAACATGTGAATGAGGAACAATTAACTGGGGAACTACAGTGATTTAAATAAAGCCTTAGTAATTACATAGATATATGATAGTTACCCATACTGAATCACAGAAGACAAAGATCCATTTCCTTTTCCTGACTATATGCTTTCAGTGCTTCATCTGTTCTGCTGTTATAGATTCTACTATCAGAAGGATTTTTTCATCATCTTTCTCTACTGATATCCCCCAGGCAGTCTAGTTTACTGCTGAAGGTGTGCTATTTTTTCGGAAAAATAGTTCAAGTTTTACAGTGGGAAAACAAAGAGAGACAATAGACACAAGTGTAGATATATCCACAGCATAGAGAATGAATCTCTCTGTGTTTATGGCAAATGTACTTAGCAAAACAGGGCACGGCTGTTCCCCCGCACCCCTCCCCCCCTCCCCCAAGTCCTTGCTCAAATCCTGTCCAGGTACTCTTATAGAAGTCCCAAGTAATTTTGTTCTGACTTGTTGTTTCAGTATCAATTCCTGGTCTCAGAAAATTGTTTCCAATGTCTCTGGTAGACATTCAGCTATTTTTATGAGTCAGAGAATGAAATTAGTTTCCCTCTGTGGTTAGTGGAAAGAGATAAATGATGAGAAAAAACTGCCTCTTATACAGGGTTTAAACTGATAGTGCAAATGCCTCCTCACCATCCAGCAAGTGTGCTTCAAGATGAAGCCTTAGTTAAAAATCTGTGTGGGGAAAACTGACCTGGAAAACAACATTTATTTTGATACCGTGTAGTCATTTTTTATGTAACCTCTACAGAACAGCTCAGTCTGAAATTGAATTCACAGACTTAATACCTTTTGGAAAATGGTATGGAACTTAGAGCAGTACCGTAGTTACAGTGACACAAAGAAGTGCTCTAATAACTGAATAGTGGGGATACTAGTGACATTGAATTATAAAAGCCAAACTTTGTAATAATTTCCTGTGTTTTGATGCATTCGCAGCTCTCAAAAGTATCCTTGTTTTAGCACATTTAATTTGCAGTCATTTTTCCAGTGATTTTTTTTAAGTATTATGTATTTCTGCCATCTATTGGTGAGAACTTCGAATACACATCCAGATTATAGAATATTTATGTCTTTCACAGCAGGATTTTTTAAAAAGCTAGTTACAACATATTCCATTTTACTTGCCTTAGAAGTTATACATAACAGAGGAAAAATTTTGTAGGAAAAATGTATTTTTGGTTTATGTGCGTGTGCACTAGTTTTATGTGCAGTAACATTTTTTTTGTCGATTTCAAATGACTTCAAACAGGTGTAAGGATTTTTGATGAAAATCGTCCTTAATACTCTATCTGCTTGGTCATTTGGCAATAATATGTCATTGAAAAGACTGTATTACATATGTATTATATCAAAGACAATGTTTTGCTTTCTTCTAATCAAACCTGAACTTGAATCAGTTCAGATTTCACAGAGCATGAGTGCTTTGTCAGAGTACCAGCTAGAGTGATATTTCATAACCGACTTTTGAGTGGGTAAAATAATAGGAAAATGTAAACTTATGACAAATAGGTATTTGTGATGACATCCAGAACTAATTCTAATGAATATTGTTGCAAACAAATGGACAGAAACATTTCACCCTCTCTCTATTCCACTGATGAGAAGTCAAAAAAAGTTAACCAAAAGACACAGAAGCAGAGAAACACTGAATGGAAAATTGACCCTAAATTCATTCTGGTTTCTAGTCCACTCTGACTGGAGGGACCATATGCAGAGGGGGAATTCGGTTTTTCCAATGTGAATAAGTGGCAGTTCCAAGCTAGTCTCACTCTGTGAGTATTGAATACTGGTCACAAGTTGATATGATAGCTGAAACCAAGTTTATTGCTTTAAATGAAAGTGCTTCTAGTGTACCTAATTGAAGGGATGGGCCACTTTGACTTTTCGGATCTCTTCTCCTGCCTCCTTCTCAAATGAAAAACTTGTTTGAGACAGAAAGTATCTTTAGTGGAGAAAAATTCAGTCATAAGTTTATAGTTACCGATTAAAAATGCGTAATTTGTTGCTTTAGATATGATACCAAGTGCTGCTTGTTCTTTATCATCCTAGCTATTTACTAGTTTATTACATTATCATCCCCTAATATCATCTGTTAACTTTATTAGTGTGGATTTTGTTTTCCCTCTAGAATATTAATAGAAGTATAAAATAATTTAGAGTTAAGAACCCATCCCTGAGAAGACTGTCATGGAAGGCATGCCAGATTCATTTAAAGACTTACTGGTTCTTGGTCTGTTTAATGGATGCCGTATCAATGCTGAGTAAACCAAATCAGTATTTATAACTTCACCTCTCAAATATGAAATCAAATGGAAAAGCTACAGGAATAAGATCTTTTTTTTTTTTTTTTTTTTTTTTTTTTTTTTCCTAAAATGCATACATAAGTATAACTCTTTATCGTAACCTCCTAAATACTGTTTAATAGATTTTTTTTTTTTTTCCTGAGATTTGATTAGCTATGACCTGTGGTTACTTCTTTTAAATATGTGAAAATAATATTAACTTTCTTACATATTTCTGGAACTACAGTAGACAATGCCACACTCACGGAAAACCAACTTTAAGTAGTACCCAGAGCGAAATTTTAAAATGACTGAATGTGAAGTATCCAGACATAATGACTTAAATATGTTTTGCTTAACAGATGTATTTAGCATTCTCCACAGTTATTTTAGGAAGGCAAGTATTGCTGTAATTACATGATTGTTTTTTCCTAAATAAATCATGGTACACACTTCTGTCTTGCTTGTATTACTATTGATAAAGCTGCAATAATATTTCTTTTATTTGCAATATGCAATAAAGTCTTTAACTCTTAGTTAACATAGCTTGTAAACACTTCTTTTTCTCCATGTGTAGTACATACTTAAAAAAAAAAAAAAAAAAAAAAAAAAAAAAAAGCTAGACTTTATATCATCTAATATACCAGTAAGACCTGGTCAAAGTGGGAACAGTTCAGGAGACTTTGTCTTGGATTGTTTAGTTGTAATGTATATGTGAATCAAAGAAAAGTCAAAAGAGGATTGGATTAAGATTTACACTGTTACTATGAAGTAGAAAAGGAGAAACTTAACTGTGTATTTAGTTGCACTGTTTGACAATTGTCTGATAGGCAAATATCCCATTGGGACAGGGAGAAATACTTGTTGACCTCTGCTTCAGCAGAATTCTGACCTTCATGCTTTTGTGATATTTTAGATTAACACTTGGATAGATTTGTAACAATGTTACATTCCTCTATCTGTTCCTTTATTCACTATGCAATTTTTGCATCAGTACTCTCCTACCATAAAAATTCAGGTGACATGAAGAGAAGGAAAATTTGGGATATAGTGATAAGTGTTCTTCTGGCTAAAGTATCTAAGGCATCTTCTGAGGATTTGAACTGCAGGATTTATTTACTTATTTATTTATTTATTTTACCATCTGGCAAAGTTTCGTACAATATTGAGCCAAGTCAAGAAAACAGCATCTTTCATTAGTTTCCACTTGTTTCACATCATTTTTTGAACTCCTAACCTTCTCTAGTACTTCTTTATTTATAACATCCATGCTTACATTATACAGGGCTTATTCTTGATTCACAGTCGATCCCCAGACATTCAGAATTCATTAACCTTGGTATCACTTTCAGCAGTGTTTTGTATCATGCTATCTAAAATTGTAAATAACAAAAATAAATACACATCAGAGGACAGGAAGTCCATGAATGGAAGGACATTCCTCCACTTCACAAAAGCATTAATGAAATTATCATATTCTCCATAACAGCTTGCACTGCAGTGGTGTACCTGTTGGATTGCTTAAAAGTCATTACCAACAAAGCTAACAGTGCGCAGAGGGCAGTTTGCTTGCTCTTTGTGTTCATGCTTTAGCATCTTTCTGTTTCCCATTTTTTTCTGTTCAGGGGAGTTTTTAATTTAGAACAGTGTTAAATGAGCTGTTACTAAATTTTGAATACTTTTATTTTTCTTCTTTCAGACATTTAGTTTATAATTCTTTTTGAACAAATCAGTACAGTGTGTTTGCAAATGTTACATAAGCTTATGTTACATAGGAAACATTCTGCACTAAATCTATCTACCAGTCTTCTCTGATTTGTTATCTGTAAAGGAATACAAGGCCAAAGAATTCAAATTTTCTCAGTATTTATGTTCAAACCATCTAAGCTTATCTTGCCTTCAAGATTGCAAAGACAGTTGCCAGAAATAGGCTTTCATATGAAATCTTCCTTGCTGCTACTTCAGGTCAGAAACAGAAATATTGGAAAAACAGTCTATTTTATTTCATCAGCAATTTTAGTGTTGTAAGTAAAACTAAGGCATATAAAGATCAAAACCAGAACAGCATCTCTATTAATAAAATAAATAATAAATAAAATAATATTAATAATAATAATTAAAACAAAAAACAACAACAACAACAAAAAAAAAAAACAAGCAACCAAAAAACATACACACAAAACTGCAACTCTTAAACTTGGAAAACTCTGCTTTTCTATATAAGTAAAATGTCCTATATGTAAAACTTTTTTTTTCTTTTTCCCCCTAAACCCTAACTTCACTAATATTAGGTAATTGTATTGCTTTTCTTTTAAATCAGACTCTATATAGTAAGGGAAATGGTAGCATACAGCACAGGATGAGATCACAGCATTTTGCTCAGCATTGTCCTATAAGGAGTGCTGTTTTTATAAACAATAATAATAATATTGTACAATCACTACAGAATTTAGCTGAAAAGAATCATCCATTCAGTGTTTTAAATGCCAAGATTGATTTCAAGAGTTTTTTTCAAGTTAGGATATCTTCAGATAGTCTACCTAAACAGCAGGAAAATGTTGTAGTCTCTCAGAAGCAAAAATGACAGAGCAAAAATGGCTTAGTCTACTGAATTATGAGATTTTTGAAGTATATCCAAACAGCCAGTGTTTATTTGTCCATCATCACTTCAGTTACTCAGCTGCTCAGTATAAATTTTCAGTCAACTATTGTTTTCTTCCTAATTGCTGGTTATGTTTTCCTTTCTTCAACCCCTTACTATGTAGAACATTTTCCTTCAGAACTGTATGTCTGAGTTTTGGTGTGGAGATATGTTCATGCTGCACTACCTTTCCAATCATGGTGCATCCAGCATTTAATGGCATTCTCAGTGCTGCCTCTTGGTTCAACATATCATGTGCTTGAAGATGCATTATAATTTCAGGTGATGCTAGACTTTGGGGATGTGGGATGCACACCTCCATAACCTAGCAGAAAGGGTTTTGTTTGTTTGTTTTTATTTTCTTCTTTTTTTAAAATGTATTTATTATTTTTAACAGACAGCAGTAATGTTACTGATGAAGTATGGCATTGACGTTGTGTTGATATCAGAGTGAACGTTTTCACATTCACAGTTTGCTCATTTTTACTTAATTCTGTTATGGGGTGCTTTTCTCTAAGGAACACCAAGTCAGTCAATAAAGCTAAGGATGTAATTCTCTTTCAGCCTTGTGACACAAGAGGAAATAATCATAATGGGATTAATGCAGAATACTAATATGATTTGAGTAGGTATTCTCTCTTTCTTTTTTGCAACATTCATATTTTTTTTCCTAACTGAACTTTAGTGACCCTTTCCTATTCAACATACAACTTCCATATTATTAGTTGTTATTGAAATCCTAAATTGCTATTATTGAAATCCTAAATCCTATAGGGATTCTCGTCAACGTGCTGTTACATAAAGGCTGCTGTAAGTAGTAGGTATGTTATTTAAAAGTTCACTTTTTAGTTAGGTACTTAAATGTGTAATTATAGAAGAAATAAAACAAATTGAGAAAATTTACTATTCTTACTAAAAATTGTATAACATATATACAATTTGTATATTTTTAATTTATGTACAATTAAATTGATATTATTTGAACTGTTAAAGCACGGTTAATTAAACATTTAGTGATAGCTAGATATATGGTTAGGGCAATTCTAACTCAAGAAAAAAGTTTATAGTGGTTAGTTATCAGGCAATATATATCATGATAGTGTGTCAATCAATGAAAATCTGAGTCTCTACACAGAGGATATTACAAGTATAAGTTAAATGAGATGGGATAATTTGTAAATAAAATAGTGTGATTTCAGCTTTTATTTTCTATAAAATTTTATCTTAACAATGAGTTTGGATTCTTCTGCATGGCTTCACTTTCCTTCCTGTTATGGGCAAAATGTCTTTACTGTACTGCACTGTAAAATGTACAAATGTACATTACTGTAAAAACAGACACACCTAGAAAATAAAAATGAACCAAGATGGCTTTTGGAGTCTCTCATACTCAAACTTACTGTAGAAATACATCTAAAGCAAATGGTATACAATTGCATAGAGGATGGATCCTGTAAGAAATATGTTACAATCACTGGAAAAGATCAAATGTGTGTATTTGGAGGAAGGCTTTCTTCTAGGAAAACATCAGAGACACCCACTTTTCTAGAAACTGTTTCTAATCTTCTCTGACAGAACATTGACATTTTCACTATCTGTTCTTAGTGTTGATAATTCTGTGGCAATATATTGGTAATTTATGTTAGTTTTTTATTACTGAAAGAATTTATGAACAATAAACATGGCCTGAGAATTTGCATCTCAGCAGTCACATCACAGGCAGTTTTTCTGTCTGAAATTAATTTGAAGAGTGACACTTTAAACGCTACTCTCTTTGCTGGATTTATTCTGGATTATGCCCTAGTGCTGAACTGAATCTTCCAGGTCTCAGGTTTTGTATTTGAACACATTGTAACACTGAATAGGCAAAGACATCTTTTACTACTGGCATGGTGAAATAAGGGATACTGATAAGTGATGCATGGACAAACATGACAGCCATATTCCCCAGAAAGTGAAAACACCATAATCTTTGACTTCTGAGAAATTTTACAGCTAAATTCTTAGTCTAACAGCTGGTGTGAAGCATTCTGTTTTTTGTTATTACGGTATAAATTTACATCACATGCAAGGAGTCATTCTCTCTAGTGAGAAAAAGGGCATCATTCATTTTTGACAGGCATAAATATTTTATGAAGTGATTGGCACACATCTGTCAGAAATTGGACTTTCTTTTCAAACTTGCATCATAATCTCATACAATTTTTTGGAGTATCATTTTCATAACCTGTTTTTCATAATTAATATGTATGTATATGCTCAAGTCTGTTCTTTAAATATTTCATTTATGTGCAATTCAAAGGTTAAATAAAGTTTCATACAAATTGATTAGAATGGAGAGATTTGAAACCTTTTCAAGTCTTACTTCATAGTATGTTCCTTGGTTCTTTGATGGGTATGGCCTCATGACTCACAGGAGCAAAGACAGGCAGAATTGCTTGTCTTTGTTGAAATAAATAAATAAATAAATGAAAAGTCCTGCAGCATGAGTCAGACTTTAGATCTGGCTTTTGTCCTTCCTTTGCCTTTGTTCTTATTGTTCTCTCCTGCCCCATGTTTACAGCCTCTCAGAATATAATATTCTTGATTTTAGTGCAATTTGTTCCTGATGTGTGCCAGGGAAAATTAAACAAGATGCTAACTTGTCGTTTCTTCAGTAAGTAAAACTACTTTATTCTGAGTTGTAATGGACATTTCAAAAAACAAACCCCAAATTTCCAACCTTCAGTGCCACCTGTCTGCAAGTTCAGCTCACTGAAGTGTAACTTCAGATTTCAAGGGTCATATTGATTTTAGTAACATCATCATTTAAACTGCCCAATTAATATATTCTCCATAATCAAAGAAGTAAAATAGGTATCTTTTACATCCTTTTTGAGTACAGACATTATCTAGAAAGGATTATACAATTGTAAGGAAAAAAAAGCAACGAGATACTAATAACTACATTTTCTCCCCGGAAGATAAAAACAATGCATGTACATACATTTTTTTTTTTCAGGAATTTAAGTTTGAATTTTAAGTTTACCTTCTAAATCATTTATTGAGAGTTAAGATATCAGATCGTTCCTGTTTTCTCATAACTCACTGACAGGTTACAGCTTTGTAACAAAGATGTAGTTGTTGGCTTACCCGTATAGTTTTTATATTCATACAAACCATTTTTTTTTTTTTTTTTCCCCTTCTGGGTAATACTGTGGATTTTTTGAGTAATGTTTTCATGCTTTTTGAAGCACCCAATTCCTGCACAGCCAAAGGGAAGGCAGAGCTCAGCTGCTTGCAAATAATATTTTTGAAGTAGAAAATTATGGCTTAAGTATGATTTACCTTCCCATCAGTGAGGGAATATAGTCAATGCCTTGCTGATGTACTGTATGAAGGCTAGACATTAACCATATGTTCTCATGTATAACATTTTTCTAAAATGCTAAAGATTTGACTTAATCATCTGTAGTTCATAATGTTGCCCTGTGTTGCCTCATTTCATTTATTTAAATTGTTTCATTGATTTTCAGTGTTAGGGAATTTTCTGCTGGAGGGTTTACAAAGAGTTAGCACAAGCGTTACGATTTTAGTTTTACTTGCCTTTATTTTCTTTGAAGATTTTTTTAAAATACAAGCAACAAAAATATGGCCTTATCTTCCTGCATGTTTTTTTTTGTTTGTTTGTTTGTTTTATTGTGAAAGTTTCATGACATTTGAGAACTATCCTTTATCCTATTTATATTAGAGTTGGGAATCAAATAATTTTATTTTTTTGAAGTGATCAGATATAATTGCAGAAATGTTTTTGTTTGTTTTAACCCTGTGCCATTTGGATGTAAAGGTGAGGTCTATATAACATATGTGGGGTCTCTCTGAATACAAATTCAACAGCTAAGATTGAAATTGAGAAAATTTGTCTATACAGTCCTGAAGGCTAGTTTACTTTTTTGTATTGCTGAAATGATGGTGGGAAATTGGTTCAGCGCTGAGACTGGTATCTTGTGACTGATCTGTACATTAATCTTTAACACCTTACAATGAATTGCTTGCTGCTGAATCTGGAGAAAACAAGGCCACCTCACCTGCTGAATTCCTATCACAGTCACATCTACTGTTCTAAAAAATTGGTCAGGACAAAATTTCACGTTTTGGTCAAACTCTTATGAAGCTGCTCATTGTTTTTTTCACTTTTAAACTAGATAATAATCATGTGAAAAAAAAGGGGGGGGGGGGGCAGTCCCCTAAGCACTGATTGTTTCTCTTTAATTAAAGTTTTTCAAATGTGCCATTGAAATTAACCTGTAATATGTGCATTGCTGCCTGTTTAGATTAGATAAAATAGATGGTAGAGAACCTTGCTCTTACTGAAAACAATAAGCTGTCTTGCATAATCAGATTGTAGAACAAAATGCTAAAACTATCCCAGAAGAAGCCTCTGCACAACACATGAAAGTAAAAAAACAGCATGGTAAATAGTAATTGAAACATTGTCAAAATTAATAGAAACATCTGTCTATGATGCTGATTACTCCTTCTCAGGACTAATGGTGTCATCCTCCTGCTGATGAAGTCTAGATTAATATTTTTAACTTGTAAATCAGGTTTATTTCAGATGTATTTCCATTTTTTATTTTTTATTTTGATATATATAACAAATATAGCAGTCCACTGAAACAAAAAGGGGGAAAATCACTAAAAATCTATCATCCCCTATGCCAGAGAGCTGAAAGAGTTAAAGAAATACTGTCAGATGACTAAAGCCAAAATATAGGTTATGCAAACAAAAAGCTTGGCTATTCCAATTTATTACTGCAACACTGATTTGCTTTAGAGATATTCTGGGCTTACAAGACTAATGGATTCTACACCCAAATATTTACTGTACTAAGTACAAAGTACACTAATGATAGCTTTAAAATTGAATAATAACGAGATTATAATTCTAGTCAAGGTGAAATATAAAAAGAAAAAAAAATAGTATGGCTTACGTGGTAAAAAATAAGTAGGATGTTCTTTCAGTTTGAGCAGTACAGGATGTGATTAGTAACACAGATGGTAACTACTACCTTGTTAAAATCCTTCCAGTCTGAGAGGAATAATTCAAATACAGATTTTTTTTTTTTTTTTTTTTTTTTTTTAAAATATGTCTGCATGCATTTGTACAGATTTGTACACTATTCCTACTGGTCTCAGTGGAGCTTTACTATTGTGACCAGTGGGAACCTGACCAGGCTGTTTGTAAGAACATAGTGTAAATGTTACAGTGTAAAGGAATCACTGAAGTGATTTTCTTCTTATTCAGTCTCTGTATAATACTTGAAATTTGAAATTCATGAGTACTGTGCTTCCCATTTCTCTATTTGGCATTGTCACACTTTGATAACGTTTCTAAAATGCTTTGAGATCCTGTACATTTCCTATAAGCACATGGTGCAGTCTATTTTTGTGTCTGCATTTCATTGTAATACAGATGACATTTTTATATTTTTGGCATACACATCTTTGTGGCTCTTTTATGGCAAAAGATAGGAATGATAAACGTATTCCTTGAAATGAAGATAACTTTCCAAAATGAAATGTGTATGTTATGCTCAAAGTCAGGAAGTTGACTAGAAAAGCACATCATATATCACGGAAGGTACCATCTCACCTTTACATTTCATTTCATTTTTATTTATTTATTTATTTATTTTTTCTTATTGAGATAGTAGCTGAACAAAAATCCCATTTTGTGAATATTCACAGAGCAAGTCTGCTTGAGAGACCTTATGTGCTCTATTTTTTGTGCTCTTGGTGGCTAATTTTTCTTTTTTTCTTCAGTAATATAGCTGGTATTAGATAAATGGTCGTAGTGTTTTATTTATTTCATCTGGGAAAAATCCTGTAAGAGTTGGCTGATAACATGATTCCTGCCTTATACATAATAACCAGAAGATACACGTTTAAAGTTGCCAAAGAAAACAATATACATGTATTATTTATGTACATGATCTACAACAATTATATTCTTTATGAGAGTACCTGTTCATTCCAAGTGAACAACAACATATTTGTAGGTTTTGGATTGATGGGTGTGGCTCTCTGGTGTAGCTGAAAGAAGCTTATGTGGTAATATCCGGATAGAAGATGGCTTTTAAGCTCTAGTACATCACGGATCAGAGGAGCATCTGTACTGCCTGCCTGCCTGCTTCTCTGATTTATTTTGTCCACACTCTTGGTGATACTCTTAGTATGTTTTGTGAAGCTGAGTTTTGTATTTGCATTAATTCTATTTGTTTCATGCTAACAGAAATAGGCTAGGTTATACGGAATTAGCTTTCGATAACAACATGTAAAGGTGAACTTTGCATTCTCCTGTGTCCAGTTAAATAAATCTGCTTTCAAAGAGAAGTTCTGTTAAAGAAAAAACTCTGGGCTGTCTCTCTGTTTTGATACTTAATTAGGAAAACAAAACAAAACAAAAAAAAAAAAAGAGGGATATAAAGAGGGATATAGATATAAAAATAACTTCATTATTAGTGGATGCTGTGACTGAAGACTGGACTACAATACTTCTTATGTGCAGTGCTTCTGAAGCAGAAGATATATAGTCATGATTCCCAGCAAGATTTTAGTCTACCACAACCCTTCTGGGGGCACACGTACAGAAACTTATAGAAGTACTAGGAGGCGTAAAAAGTCTCTTGGAGAATTGTTCCAGAATGGATATCGTGTTAAAGCTGGACATAATAGCCCTGAAAAGGAAGAACAACGTACTTTTCGAAATTCCTTGGTGTCTTTTTATAGGGTCGGCTCCTACTGGGGTAAGGTCCAACTCCAATTTTAAACATTTTCTTCAGAACTGTAGTTTGTGATTTTGTCTTTGGTGTTAGTGCTATTCTTTTTGGAAAAGTTTGTTTGTTTGTTTGTTTCATATTTAAAATAACACTATAGGATTTCAGTTTCTTTTTAGGAAAAAATCCTTCCCAAACTCACATGATGTAATGTGCCCATACCTCCAACACCTCCTCAAAAGGGTTTGGTTTTCAGCTAGAATCAAATAATTCAGTCTTTACTGAAGGCTGGAAAGTAGAGTTCTGTGATGGTATGGTTATTGAGGAATACGTGTTTGTTTGTTTGTTTCCTTTTTTTCTTTTTGAATGGCTGTTATGTTAATAAGTGGATATGTAAGTTAAAGAAATGTGTAGCAGAGATATTTAGTAACAGTTTTTTGATACAACACTATTTTAAAGGAACTATACAACCTGTGTAGATTTTTAACTTGCAGTTTCACTGCCCTGGTTCATAGGTTATTGATTTTTTCATGCTGTGGCCTGTTTTCTCTGCTTGTACACTTGCATAACAGAAAAAGGGAAATGTATCAAAATATTTGGGCTGTGTTGCAGATTCTCTTACTTCAATACTATTTCTTATCACTTTTTTTTAACTTTCATTTTCAGGGAGTGGAATTTAGGGTTGCTCTGCTACACTGTGTGAAAGCATACAGAACATGATTATTTTGCATCCTAAAAATTACCCTCCCCCCCGCTTTTTTTTTTGTGTGTGTCTCAGAAAAGGTTTGAAGTGATTTCCTAAATAAGGATTTATTGTTTATCCAGTCTTCTGTAAAACATATGGTCTAAATCATACACAGGTAGCCATTCATAGGTTTGATGAATAGTGAAATGATTCATTGAAGATGAGATTCTGATAAATGAGTGAATGGTTTGCAAATAATAGAAATGGTACACAGAAGCTCTCTGGATTTAAGTTCTTATGCCAGTACTTCTGGATATGCAACTGACAGAAAAAGCTGACAAAAATTGTCATAAATATATGACAATAAAATTGTCATAAATATATGACAATAAGAAAGGTATTATGTGTTTCATTTATGAGAAATAATGTATTACTTGATTCTGTTACACTAGATTGACCTCTTATGTTGAATGAGAAAATAATCCAGTTCCTGTTTCTGTTTTGTACAGTCTCATTAAGGACAAATAATAGTTCATTTGTTTTCTCCTCTTCATTACAGACTTACAGTTGTATATTTCCTTTTTGCGGTTTTGTAACCTATGGCAATTTCTGATCACCTCTGTATTGTTATCCAATTGAAAGCATCAATTCAGTCAAGACTGCGGAACTGTCTGATTGACAGGAAAATATCATATTTGAGCAAGTTTTAAGTCTATGAAGTCAAATAAATTTTAAAATCATTTTTTCTTTGTAAAGTTCATTGAGTAAATAATTTTCTACTCTCATTTTATTGCTACTGTCACTTAGTTTATTGTCATAGTTATACCACTATTCTGATCTAAAGCATTCATCTTACTGAGCTTAGTAAAGACGCAGAAAGCAATTGCTGCAGAATATTTGAACCTCACGAAAGTGAACAAGTACACAGAAAGATGAATCAAAATACTCCTGTTGTATTCTGTATCTATCCCATTATTTCAACAACATAATATGTTGTTTCCTTTTGCACAGCTCATTGGTTTTTGTAATATTTGAGACTGATTTCAGTTATTTGGGGTGATACTCTTAGTCACCTTTCAAAATTGGTCTGAGAGATTTGGATGTGTCACTTTTTCATATCCAAATTCAGTGCATAGGTTTTAACAGGCATCTCTAGGAGTCAGGCTGGTATTGTGTTTTGTTCTGTTTGTCTTTGCATATCCCAGGTTGACAACTCTGAACTTGTAGATACTTCCAAAAACATAGGTTGGTACATGTTTCTCCCTTGTTACTAGAAATATCTAATTTTCTGGTAGCTTACTGTAATCAAATAGTTTACCAGTTAACTTTTGGTAGTTATCTGCTCTAATAAATGTATGCATTGTGCACATTAATTTTAATTCTGAAATATAATTGCTTCTTTTATTCCCAGTAACCTCCTATGTTAGCTAGAAAACACACATTTTAATCTTTCAGTGTACTTTGAAAATTGCTTCTTCATTGTTAGTAGTGACACATGTAGCTAAATAGGTATTTGCACAGTAAGAAAATAATCCTGTGGTGTACTTGGAGGCTCATTTGAGTCATTCATTATATCTACAACTGAAATTATTGGACTAGAGGCAGAAACTGTTGAGTGAAATAGTTTGTGTTATATCAGACGAATCTGGTTTGACAATTGTAATAGTCTTTTCTGCTCTAGAAATCTATGGATCTCATAGCTTTATCTTGGGCATTGCAGTTCAGAGAAACTGTAATACATAAGAAATCTACCCAATTTAAATTACTATTAATATCATTTAAATGTAAAGCAGTTTTATAGTTATTTCATATTTACAGAAGTCTTTCCCACATACATAAATCCTTCCCAAATGTTGCTTAGGAAGGAGATATGTACACAATTGTATGAGTAGCTCACACAGCTTTTGAAAACAGAAATTTTTGTTAGTGTTTTTATTACAGAATTTGTGTTTGTATTTTTGATGCATAAACAAATGTCATAAATTTCTGTTTCTGGTGAGTTGGTGAGCCTGAAAGAGATTATATCATCTTAGTAGTAGTAAATGAGTCAAATTTGGGATGGAAACAGTGAGAAAGCATAGCATGGGTCATTGTGTTACTTATTGCATGTTATTCGTTTTCAAAGCCAGCTTATTCTTTATGGACCTGTTGATAATTACTCTTGAGTGAGACTCATCAAAATCTCTTCTATTTAACTTTGTTTAATTTTGATCATGTGGATTCATAGTAAGATACCTATTGAATAATTCAGGCTATTTTTAGTCTGACAACAGTTTCACTGCAACAAGGTTATTGCTGTGAGGATTACTGTGTCATCAGCTTATGGATGCATACATGATTACAAGCACACTTTGGCATGTCATTAATTCCAGCACCAGAATGAAGTGCTCTTCGAACTTTTCCTCTGGGAATTATTCGTTTGATTCATCATCCATTTGCTAAGTGCAGGGTGTCATATTTGGGGCAGACTTGTTTCATCAGTTTTATGTTTACAATTTATTCGTAGACATTGCTTTTGTAGTTTATTTGAAGAGTAATTGTGAAACTTCTGAATTACCTGCAGTCTTTCAAAATGCACAGAATTTGCTGCAGATGGTTGTGCAGTCCATGCTATTAAACATTTTAGAGTGTGAAACATTAACTCAAAGACAGCACCTCTTATCTCTTTCACAGCTTTAAAACTAATTATTCAAGACTGGGAATTCCCCTTTCTCCCTTATTTTAGTTCATCTAATATTAGTGGATAATACCAATAAACTACCCAGTCTTCACGTGGTTTGAAGATACCCCAATGGGGATATGTGCATATTAGTATAATTTGCCTCTAATATGTGGAGTTGTTTTGGCTGACTGATTCTGTGTTAATGGTGTTATGGGGAATAAACACTGTAGGCATAATGGATTTCATTTACAGTCAATGAACTGATGCTTACACACTCAAAACTTGAGAGCAGGATACTATAAGTACCCGGAAATAAGGTTACACCAACCTGCCAGCTGTACTCCTACCATTGTTGTTACAAAAATTAAATGTTTCTAAAATGTTTGATTTCTGTACTAAAGATAATTATGTTTTAAATGTGTTTTCTAGAAAATATGAAGTAATATCATATAGGATCATGGTAATTTGACTGAAGTTTTCAATATCGTCTAGAGGGTCTTCTTTTTTCTAGTGCCTTTTCATAGGCTTTATGCCTTGTTATGGCTTGATACTATGAACATAGGAAGAGATTATTATTAAACGTTGTATTCTTTCTAGTGTGTTGAAACTCATTATTTGCAAGACAGGAGGTACAGAAAATCATTTAAAATGACATGGGTGTAGGAATCTAATAATAGTATTATTTGGGTCTTAAAAAGAGTAGAATATTGGAAAGTATTCATATACTGTGATGGTAAGGAAAACTGTCATTTTCTCTTTGTTTTTACTCGCAGGTGAGCCGTCCAGAGTAGTTAATACCCTGAGGTTTCTGAGAAACAAAATTTGATCCATTCTGTGTAATAATTCCTTCAGCTATAAAACACAACCCCACTAGTAATGTCCTACAAAATATATAGAGGTTACATGGTGATCTTTTAAAAGCCAGTTCTATTTGTAGACCAAGTAAGCTGAGCTCTTAAGCCTCACCACACACACACGCACACATACACACATTTAAAATTCTGAAGGGAATTCTTTAAAATAGTGCAGGCTGTAGCAAATGCAGAACTTAATTTGTAAAGATTTTCTTCTTTTTCAGCAAAGTATACACTGAAGCTACAGTTTTTCGTTCTAGTATTCAATGTTGTAGGAACTAAAATATATCTTAAACATTGTAAGACTGGTAGCAAAAGTTTTACTGCTAAATTTGAGTCTTCATTTTGAAACGTTGCAATGGATAGCTCATTAACTTCTCTTAAGATGCAGTGCATTTGAAATGAGGGATTTTTCTCTGACCACCCATTTATTAAAAAGATGCTAGGGAGTGGAGTGATGGACAGTTTCAAAATGCACATAATTTTGAATTGTACTATTTGTGGGAACTATTGCAAGTGCAGCAGAGGGATATGTCTCTCTCAATTTGAGAACTATGATCTAAAATGACTATTCTCTTCTTTCAAATGGATCTGAAACTTAGAGGGATATGTCTCTCTCAATTTGAGAACTATGATCTAAAATGACTGTTCTCTTCTTTCAAATGGATCTGAAACTTAGAATTATTAAGTATCATTTTATTGCTTTTTTGCTTAGATTCCCAAATCCATTTTTTAAGTTGTGATTAATCTTTGTATTTCTACATAGCCATTAATTAAAAAGAAACTATATGTTTGTGATACACAGATAAGAGATATTTTCTACACTCATGGCTCTTTATGAGCCTTACTGATGCAGTGAAAACTCAATAACCAAAGCTATTAAGCAGATATTCTTTATTACAGCATCAAGTGTAGGGGGGAAATTGCTCCACCTAACACACACGCACACACACACCAAGAGTTACTGGCAGTGTGTTTATATTAGCGGGACAAATACATATTCATTTCGTTTCCCCCATAAGTCTCTTGCATATTCACCAAGCCTCCGAAGAATCATTAACGAAGGTTCCCACACCTACTCACTCTGGTGGTCTTTTGATGAAGGCAAGGAGTCTTCTAAATTCCTGACCCTTCCTTTGACAGACTTCAGCAGTCAAGCCACTTCTTTCTGGTGCTATGCATACAGTCTTTTACTCCCTTATCTTTGGGGTCGTTAACATACTAGCTAGCTAAGACCTACAGAATCAACATCCTTTATCTTGTTCCCTGTCTCATTACCAAGAGTAAAAAAGTAAAATAATTTTAGAAAGTTTTGTAGAATATTATGGAGGGAAAGCCTTAATTTAACACACATCTCTTTGTTCTTGAGGGGAAACTCTGTATGTTGAGAAGAGGAAGGTTGTGCCCAAGTTTATATGTTTGCCAGGACCGCTCTTTCCTTAAATTTCTGGAAAGAAAAAAGTGTTTTATAGCACTGGAAGTAGGTGAAATGTGTCAATAAAGAGGATGTATGAGATGAAGCAACCCTGAACACAACTGTAACATCCGCAGTAGTATATTGCACAATTTTTATGTAACTCTTGGGTGCACTGTCTACTGAAAATTTTCCTCAATGTCTTATTTTAATTTTTTTAAGTTGTGCATGTATAGAGTATGCTATGTACCTTTATTCATACACCAAAGATCTGCAGACAATTTACTATCAGTTTAAATCTTTCTTAATTATTTAAGCCCTTAATCCTTTACACTATTTTATCTTGCATACTGCCTTTCACTGGCTTTTCAGTTGCCTGCGAATTGCTTATTCAGGCAACCCAATTTCAACAGAAAATGCTATTTCTTTGTAAAAATTGCTACTTTCAATAGAGTGTAATCTATTACTATGCAGAATTATATAGCAGATTTTATTTTTTAGGAGAGAGTGTGTGCTTTGCCTGTTCTTCTGGTTGAATTTTTGGAAATTGGGGTGGAGATAGGGACCATTATTACAATAAAAGATTTTATGTCATTAAGATTTACTGATTTAATCAGGCATATCCACAGTCTAGTTTATCTGGGTTATCAGATCTCTTGGCCATAATCTCTTATTTTTCACTAAGCGATGTGGGAGGTTGGAGGAATGAGAAGTTTATGATGTATTTGTGTCTTGGTCAGTCTGGAAAAGAAAGTCATGCGTACTAGAACTACCAGCAGAACATCAGTGGGGTATTTTTCCCCTTAATTTTCAGCCTATGTAAGCCTCCCAGAATTTCCTACGTAAACGAAGGCTTTCTGGTAGGATACTTCAGCAGTTAAAGAATTAAGTTTAAAACAATTTGAAAAAGTCATGGTTAGGATCTTGGAACTGTTAAATATGGAAGAACACCTCAAAGGTATTTGACATTTTGTATGCTACCTCTGTTGATTTCACTGGTCACTGTAATTGGAAGTGCAATGCTGTTACAATATGGATTATTCTTTACTTTATTTACTAGACTTTTTTTTTTTTTTCTTTAATGCAGGTTTAAGATTTTTAAGAGCCCTTAGACTGATACAGTTTTCAGAAATATTGCAGTTTCTGAATATCCTTAAAACAAGGTAAGACATTTCCTTATGTATTGAGTATTGATGGCAGAACTGAAACGGCTTTTGTTTGTGGTCCTAGTAATATATGATTTTCTTTTCTGGGGAAAAAAATAAAGAAAGAAAGAAAAGACACCTACTCATTATCTGTTCTTTAAAACTTTTATTTTGCTGATGAATCATTTACCAGTGTAAGCATCTTTTTCCATATTATCTGTAGAAGGTTTTTACTTGGAATATATGGCCTAGACTGAATGCAGGTAAACTAAAAGTTGAATGAATTACAGAATTACATTGATTAGATATTATTTCTTTTCCACATTATCAGTCAGTATTCCGCTGCCTTGCCAAAACAGAAATAGAAATTCAAACAGTGGAATACAGCTAATTTTTTTTTTTTTGAATAATAATCATTATTTTATACTCAGCTGTCTTTGTTTTGGGCTCATTGTCATTAGCATTCCTTTCAAATAATATATTTCCCCAGTTAACGTTCTTGTTTTCATTGATTCTTTGAGCCATTAATACATGATAGTTGTGTAGAAAAAGCACAATTTTGAACAAAAGATCATTTTGAGCAACAAAAAAGGAACCTTCCCGTGCCTAACAGTAGTAGATGCTTTGCCTTCCATCATTTCCTAAATTACTCCAGATGAAGTATTGAACCTAACTTCCAACAAGTACTGTAAACTCAGTTCCATTTTGAACTCCTGTGCTCTCTCTACCAGTTGAGATGCACATGTGAGGATTTAATATGTAAATAGCTGTCTACATGCTATGTTAATTAGTAGTCATGGGCAAATAGATCCTTCAGATTTGTAGGCAATCATGGCTGTTTCTTTGTTCCTTAACTGTAAAATTTTCTGTGCTCTGGAACTGTCAAACTCTGTCTTCAGCTATGTGACTATAAGAAATCCAGCTGTTGTCAAGTAGAGAAAATAATAAACATACAGGATATAGCCTGGTAGCTTAGAATGTTACAGGTTTGGTAAAGAAAGGGATTAATTTGTCCAGGAGCACAGACTATCCAATAAGTTTGCAACACACTGAACAACCTCAACAGAAGACATAGCAATCAATAGAAAAGTTCCAGAAACTCAGGGAGTTTTGGATAAAGGCTAAAAGTCCCTTTCAAATGTGGTAGATCTGTAAACCTCCAGATTCATAAATGAAGGGATATTGCATTAATTATGTTCAGTTTATTCAGAGCACACTTATTCAAGATTGACCTGTTCATTCAAAATTAACTCTTAGATTAGTTATCATCTCTGTAATTATCTTATCAGAATGCCCAAATATCTGTAAAACCCAAATGCTGACTATTTGAAAGTTTGTAAGGCAGAACTTTCTGATGTGACTATTTCAGTTTACTCGGCTGATAAAACCCCCAGAAGATCATCAACAGTCAGTGCCTCAAAACACTTTATGTCTCTCCCTGTTCCTAGTTCTTCAGTAGAAGAACACATCATCAGCTCTTTTGTGTATCTTACTTAATAAGCCTGAAATTAACTTAATAATTGGGATTACTATTGATGTTCACAAAGCATTTTGTAAAGTGAATGACTCAAACTACAACAAATGGACAAAAATTCTATTTATTTTAGAAAAGTTTTTAGTTACATCTGACATGGTAGTGCCTTTTATATTTATTTTACATGGATTTGACTTGCAGAAAGCAAAAGAGTTTGTTACTACTATTGCTAAATTTAAATGAGAATTATTTTTTTTCAGCATATTCTAAACTACCACCATAAATAAAACCAATTTAGCAGAGATGGTCTGAGATATGTGAATATACTGTTACAGTACCAAAAATACTATTTTCTTGGCCTATTTCTATATTATTAATCTTTTAGGGAAGCAAAAAAAAACACTTTTTGCAAATGGACAGTCTTTAGTAGTCTTTCAAGAGATAGAGCATTTAAGCTATTGCCCCCATTTTTTTTTTCTTAAATAAAAATTACTTACCTAAAATTCAGCAGTTTCAATTACAGTAGCCATAAAATCATATTGTTACCTTAAACTCTTATTTTGTATTGCATACTTTTGACCAGCTACTGCAACATTGTTTTGCTGAGTTTTTTTTAAAAAATAAAAATAAAATAAAAAAACTCAAATTATGCTCAGTTAAAAAATTAGGAGACTAATGACAGAATTTGAACTGTTGAACTGAAATATCACATTCTGTATATCATTACTAGCTCTGAAATGATAATAAAGAAAAAGACACCGAGCATGTATGTATATATATATAAATATATATAAAAGGGAAAGAAAGAATGTATTTCTTTGTTTAAGGTGAGATGTGTTCATATGAAAAATATGGAAATAATTAATCTAAAGGTATTTTAGTGTGCTTGAAACTAATAAAAAATAACTACTGGCAGGACAAGAAACTCATAAGGTATGAAGGGCACTGCTATGTTTTTTTTTGGTGCAATTAGAGAAGAAGCTCTATCCTCCTTGTCTTATTTCCTTCATTAAATAAAAGATTTTACTTTAAATGCAAATTACTACTGGTTACTGACTGGGATATGAGGATTAAAGGAACACATCTCAGTCACTCAATAGACAAGGAGGGCCATACGAAATACTAGAGTCCAGAGGAAGAAATTAAACACTGCAAAAACAGAGGTAGTGAGAAGACTACCAAAGTAGTGATGATTATGAGAATATCTTAAAAATTATCAATTATATTTGAAAAGAATCTATATGAAAAAAAGCAAAGGTTGACAGTGGCCTATTAAGAGACAGTACTCTGCCTATGATCTATTTGTTTCCCTAGTTTGAAATGAAGTGAATCTTACTCTTTTTTTTTTTTTTTTTTAGTTCCCATGTTTATGAAATATAATGAATTGTGTGTTGTTGAGTTGAAATTTTCTCTCCTCCACTTCACTGTTTTCTAATATTTTTCAACAAAACTACAGGGACTTAGGACTCAGAGTAAGGGATTTTGCACAGATGTTGGAAAGAGCTTAAAGAGCAGGAAAATGTTTGTGACTAATCCTTCATCTATATTTAGACTGTGGTAGAAACTGGAATATTTCATAGAGGACAGAAGGTGCAATTATTAATAAATTTGCAAAATTAAAATGTTACAGACAAGTTATGTAAATAGTTATTTTAAATGACTGCTAGCATTTCCTTGTATTACAGTAATATGTGGAGACCAGCTGACACATTATTGCATTAGGAGTTTCTCCTGGCCTAAATTCAGGTGAAGGATGATATTTAGCCGTTCATAATGGAGCTTTGCATCAGCATGATATTTATCATTTTGTTTAATCTTGGAACATATGGGCTAGAGTCTTGTGCTATGATTGAATGCGGTCATCAACAAAATATGAATATTAATCAACCATACCTTCAGAAAGTGAAACACGGAATGTTTCAATGTGCATGAACAATGATTAATTGCAAAACTGAAGTTATAGCATCATAATTTTGAATACAATAATCATTATAGCAACTGTACATCTTTCCTAGTCCTTACAGATGCCCACTTCATCAATTGCCATTCTTAAAAAATATCTCCAGTGGAGCTAATGTCTGCCTTATTTCCAAGGTTAATTTCTCAACTTTGTTTAGATATTAATGTATTACAGTGATACACATTGATAGTGAGTTTTTCCCCATTTTTCTTCTTTTGGAACATATTGCTTTGGGAATAATAGGGATTTTTCCAAGGCTTCACTCTTTCATAGATGTGTTTTCAGAAACGAAGGACAGCTGCTTTCAATACAATTCCATGAATGGTTAAGATCATTTAGACATAATAATACATGAACTTCAGTTCATTGCATATTTATTGAACATACTTCCTAGCTTTTCAAATGATAGTGATTTTTGTAAGAACAGAGGGACGAAGCTTTACCTAAACCTCATCCAGAGGCTGTGAAGTATGGCATTTTCCTGCTGAACTCAGAGTGAGGTCCTTGCTTCAAAATCAATTCTGACTACAGGAAGGCATATACTACTCAGTGGGACTAAAAAGAGTTTGTTTTGTTTCTCTGGAAGATTTCTTTTTTAATTTATCTTGTTAGGAGTCCAGATGTAGCTAAGGTTTCTGTTTGTCCTTCTGCTCTCAAATACATTTGAATTTTTCTAGTTTGTTTCCCTTTTAATCCGTTTGTTAGCTCTTTCAAACCATCTAAATTACACAAATGTGATCTCTGCAAAGACAAAAATAATACATGTTTTGCATAAGCCATTGATTAGGGTTTTTTTAGGGTGCCTCGTTCTGTTCAGAAATCATCATGAGAATCTTTCAGTCTAAAATATACAATTGTATGCAAGTACATAGTAAAAATGAGTGATAAATTTCAGTACATGTAACTTTTTTCCCCCCCACCACAGTAATTCCATCAAGCTCGTGAATCTGTGCTCTATATTTATCAGCACATGGCTGACAGCAGCTGGGTTCATACATTTGGTAAGTATATTTCAAAATATTTCTCTGGCTTTTTTTCAGGGATCACCTGCTATTTGAGCTACTGTATTTCCTGAAATTTTCTTGCCCTGGTTAACCCCTTGGTACATCTACTGAGTACAATTTAAAAAAAAAAAAAAAAAAAAAAAAAGAGAGACATTACAGTTCCCAGTTGTTCAGGCTTTTACTCAAATTTATTCTGAATAGTAAGTAATACGTCATTAACATTTATATTTGGGTTCAGCAATAGTTAAGGCTTGAACTGATGCAACTTCTTGAACGATTGCAATTTACCAGTAGGTGGCAATGTTTCCTAAGTAACTATCTGAAAGTTCTTCCTGGAAGGGGTTGGCAGAGTCTGAATTGAGGTCCTGGTAAATCAATGGTTGTACCAGGAAAAATAAAAATAAATAATAATAATATATAAAAAAGAAACTGTATTTCCACAAGAAGTAACAGGATCGCTAACATTTGGGGTAGCATGCCTTCTGTTTTGATCTTAAATTTCATTTTTTTTGGATGCATCTTTCACTAAATACAGATTTTTTTTCATAAATTCTTATTCTGCACTTAAAACCTGAAAAAATGTAAGATACTTAGTGTAGAATTATGTATGTTTTCATAAACTTTAATATTATTTTATATGAAAGGTATATGTCAATTGTATGCATTTAAAACCAATAGCTTTTCCTAAATTATTTAATCAATATAATTAAATATGTTTAAGTATTTGAAGTATTTGTCCACTAAGGACATTTTAAGACCAACTTAGAATATGGAAAATTTTGAGGTGCTTGTAGTAATAAGTTATTCTGGAATAGTTTTGGAGTAATACTATAATTTGATGATATTGGTGTTAATCTATAGTAATTTAATAAACTTCACTTGAATTACCTTGCACTATTTTCACCTATATAACATTAAATTCAGTTGTTTATCTTCTAGTTGTCTCAGAAGTCATTTAAAATAGAATAAAATATTTCAGTTGGAAGAGACTTAGAAACATCAAGTCAATCTCCCTGGCCACTTCGGAGCTAACCAAAAGTTAAAGCATATTATTAAGGCATATTATCTAAATGCCAGTTTGAACATTGACAGGCATGGGGCATCAACTGTCTTGCTAGGAAGCCTATGTTTGGGTGTGTTTGACCACCCTCATTGTAAATAAATTTTTCTAGTGTAGCCTGAAAATTCCCCTAGCGCAGCTTTGTGCCATTCACAAATGTCCTATCAATGGTTACCAGGGAGAAATGTTTGGCATTTAATTTTCACTCTTAGGAAGTTTTGGATTTTTTTTTTTTCTTTTTAATATCTCAGCTGTAGGAATTCTCAAACTTCAGGCTTCCTGCTGTGGAACAAATTTCAATAGAAATTATAGAGGATATAATCCTTTTCCACTGATAAATTTATAACTTACCTTTGTCACATACAATAGCTTTCCAATAACAATTGGAAAAATGTTACTGTGGTAGTGCATCATAAAACTTAGCCTGTCACTAATGCTTTTAATAACTGCACGTTTCAAAACAAAAACATTAAGCAGTATAATTGCTTTAGAAAGAATATAGACTGGAAAATATCTGAACAAACGAGTATGAAATGAACCCTGTTCTTTTTAAATAATTTATATTATTTAGTAGTGATTGGAAAAAATGTTTCCCGTAAATAGTGAATGAGTGGCAAGACTACACATATTGGCAAGAGAACTGTAAGGCTATAATAATGACAGGCTTAGGTTTTCTGTTTCTTCAAAATAAATCACAGGAAATGATCCAGAGTTTATATTACATGCTGATATATATATTTCATTATCAATAGAGTTAATTTTTGTTCCTTATTTAATTATTAATTATATATTTTCTTGTACGTTTTAGGTGGAGAACTCAGGGGATCCATGGGAAAATTTCCAAAATAATCAACAGCTAACATATTGGGAATGTGTTTATTTACTGATGGTTACAATGTCCACTGTTGGTTATGGAGATGTTTATGCAAAAACAACCCTTGGTCGCCTTTTCATGGTCTTCTTCATCCTTGGAGGACTGGTAAAATAATAATTTTATTACTTATTATTTATTCCTTCTACCTTAAAACTTGACCATGTATATCTCAGTGTTATAATTGACGAAATAATAATATCTGACTTAGTAAATTAAAATTAATTATTAAACTCTTAAATAAGTTTAAAGCACACCATATTTTTTCTGTATATTTGGCAGAACTTGTCAGTTAGTGGAGTCAGAATTGTTATTGTCCCATTTAAATGCATAATGCATGTGAATACATTAAATGCTTTAGCATTTCCACTTACAAACTTATTCCTAGTTTTTTACTTTCCAGTGACCAAGTGTAGGGCATTTGTTGAGGATGCTGTTGTTACTTAAAGGCACTTTGCGGTTTCAGAAGTATACCCACCCTTCTGTGTTCCTTCCCAAAATTCCAACAAACACTGTGGCTTTGGACTGCCTTAAAGAGCAGCTTGCCTGATCCTGATGATGGCAAACCACATTCTCTTTAATTTCAAGCATTCTTTCATGTCATGTAGCACAGTTTTAACTCACAGTTTATCATACAAAGCATGGCCATGATCCTTTTATATCAGCAAATTCGGGTGTTCTTTGTCCTGTACATACATAGCACCAAAGTTGCTACTTGTCTTGTGTCAACTTTCCTATTATATATCAATATTAATAATATTATGGGGCCTGTTGCAATGTTTCTCTCTAAAACAGCAAGGTTTATTTTAATATTCACACAGTGCAAGGTAAGTGCTTTACAGATGACTAACAATATATACTAATTCATATGCATACATGTGTATTGTTATTTTACTCTTATATATTGATTTCACATATACATACATCTTACAAAGGTGATATGTATATAACTGATGTTATGAATGCCATATGTGTCAGACACACAAATATATATGTATATATATACGCATTCCCATCTATGTTTATTGACATCTGAAGAGAGAGACCATGCCAACTGGCAGTAGCTCTTCGAAGTATCCAGCCACAAGGAAGATGTTTGTTGGACAAAACATGGCAGAATAATTTTTTTTCTCCTTAAAACCTTTTTTTTTTTTTTTTTTTTTTCTATCATATGTTATTCCAATCCTTTTAAAAAACATAAACTTTTTTTTCCTATTTTTTTTTTGGGGGGTGGTGGTGACTGTTTTGTTTCTCAGCAGAGGGATTGACCCTGACTACATCTTTTTGTCTTTGTTTAAATCCTAATCACAGGGGAACAAGTTTGTCTTTCAAAATAGAAACGCAACCGTTATGGTAATACTTTTTTTTTTTTTTTTTTTTTTTTTCCGGTGGAGATGGATAGTTTTTTTCCCCTCCCCTTTACAGGAAGAATTAAACATAAGGTACAGCTGTGATTAGGTAGCAGTTTGAATTCATTTTGTTTTTGTTTTGTTTTGTGAGCCAATTTTTCCTCTTTTGACCTTTTTCTTAATTTATGAAGTATGCAACTTCTCCAAGACCAACTTTTACATTGAACCCTCATGTTTTGTTTGATAAGAACTTTTACACTTTAAAAATTTTCTTTTTAAACACCTTCCCAGATCTAATTCTTTTGCATTTTCAGATCTTAAAGATATATATCTTCTGAAAATATTCATCATCCCCCTTTCTTTGGCCTCTCTTTTTAGTCTTTTCTTCTGTCTCCTATCTTCTTCTTAGGCCATGTTTGCCAGCTACGTCCCTGAAATCATAGAGTTAATAGGAAACCGCAAGAAATATGGTGGTTCCTATAGTGCGGTTAGTGGAAGAAAGTAAGTATCCCAAGAGGCTCTGCTGCCTCTACTGCAGTAGAACACTCTCTGCATGCCATTTTCTTTTTTTTTTTTTTTTTTTTGTGTGTTTTTGTTTCATGCATGTAGGCAATGTTTGCTCGCTACGTGCCAGAAATTGCTGCTCTCATCCTTAATCGGAAGAAATACGGCGGGACTTTTAACTCAACTCGAGGCAGAAAGTAAGTCAAAAAAGACCAGGTGTGGTTGTGTGACTTTGAACAGCCCCTGAAGGTGGTAATAGCTGACTTACAGCTTAAAAGGCTGTATTCCTTGACATCAGATGTTACCACTGGAGAATCGTCACACTGTAGAGACCTGGGCTATGCTATGGTACAAGTCACAACATTTCGGCCCTGCTTCAAGAGAACCTGGATACCACTCAGACTATGAAACTCCAGTTTGCTGTTGTGTAAAATAAGACATTTATGTTGATCAGGTTATTCCATAACTCTGTCAGACAATTAATAGTGTTGTTTCAATAAGAAAAATCTTCAATAAGAAATCTTTCAATAAGAAAAATATTCAAAAAACAGGTTCAGATTTCATGCACCAACTATTAACTGCAAATGGATATGACACAAAATCATAGTTTTAGGATCTATGACGAGGGGTTTTTAAAGTGATTCTCTTCCACTAACCTTGTAAAGTCTATCTTAAGAAGAGAAAGTAGTAGCCTTAGTATCAATGAAGTATGAGAAAAAAAAATATTTTTTTTTTGGCTTCTAGCAACAGCTACCTTTTATTAGACCATACTAGTTCATTACATTTCTTTTGAAAGCCTGTTTCTTTACCAAGTTAAAACTAGCTCTTTCTGGCATTCCCAGCATCTAGATCTGATCGTGTATAGCCTTTAATGAACTAGATGTACCTTGTAGATATATTATTTTCTTCTTTATATCAGCATTAACGTTGCTATCCTCCGTGTCATTACATATCATTATGAAATTCACTGGTAGAGATACGTTTGCACAGAACAACAAGTTATATGAAATCCCTTCCATAGAACAATAGGAAAGATCTCCAAGAAACATATCTATTTCATTGTCCTTCTCTGTACTTCAAGCAGATATGTTTTTCACCTTGTTCCTTTCAAACCATCAGCTATGCATCATTACATAAATGTGTATTATGGTTAGTAAATTCTTTCTCCTCTTTGTGGAGCAGAAAGACTGCAAATGCCCCACAGAGCTAATTCAAGAGTACTGATTTACATTGCCGGGTAGATAGATCATTTTTTTTTTTTTTTGTTAGTTATAACTTACAATATTGTTTAATGAATAATAGGCATATAAATAATAACTTCAATAATTCTATTTTTAAGCTACCCTCAAATGTCTAAAGTTTTTTTTTTTTTTTTTTTTTTTTTTTTTTTCTGGCAAACAGTAATGTTGGAAACTTGCACTGTATTTCTGAAAGAAGTGTCATTGATTTCCCAAAATGTTTATTTGTAACAGGCCTACTCAGCTTCATACTTGTATTCATACCTGTTTTCTCAAGAGAGGTTTTTCAAATGGAGAATTTACATTTTTGGTTTTGAAGCAACAAAAGAGTTATGGCAGATATAAATATGGCTTTAAAACTATTTTGCATACAGAGTTGTAGTCTCCCCCATTTTACATTGTCACTAGTACCTAGCATTGCTCAGATGTCTCTGAACTTGGACTTGATCTTCAGTCAGAACCCCACATCCTGAAAACCTCAACTCTAGATCAAAGGCATCCTGATAGCTTTTGGGCATGCTTCATTTAATTTCTCACCTTTCTTTTTGTCTTTATATGCACTATCTGTTTGTTTTTAGCTCACTGTCATTAGTGCTTTCTCTGCTGACCTCTGCTGCCCATATAACTTGTCAACTGGAATTCAGCTTTGTCATCAACAAACAAAATGTTCAATTTACTTTATGCGTTGTTTTCTGGTTCAAATGTTAATTACTAAGTAGTTAAAAGAAGTCTTCTGCTCATGTTGGTCTTTCATCAGAGAATCTAAGCTTGGGAACTGCACAGTAAAAAGCTATTAACAATCCCTGTTTGATGTTGCTTTTGCAGTCAGTAGAACAAGATTGATGAAATGTTATGTTTGGCCAAAATTTAAGTTTTCATTTGGAATTCAGTGATGAGAGAATGGATTGTCAGAGCCAATAAGTTTTCCTTTGCTTGGGATATGGGCATGTGGTAGTAATTAGCAATATAAAGTCTTAGTTGAACAGCCAAGCATAGATTCTGGCAGCAAACATAATGAGAAACTACAGTTGTTCTATTTCTAATGTCAGAAAATTTCCAGATAAAATTAAATGCATGTAGAAAATGAAAGCAGCTAAATTTTGTTTAAAGAGATTGTTTCCACTGTTAAAATAGCAAATGTGTGTACTTTTAATTTTTTATCCAAAATATATAAGTACATGTAATCTGCTTTGTAGGATTTATATATATAATGTGTCCTCATGAATTATGTCTGTGGAATAACATGCTTCTATATGACTTAACATTTAGATGGGTAGTTAAAATTAACATATGATTTCATATCTTTTAAGGATTGCACTATATGCTTTATTACTACAAAGAGAGTCTTGCTAAAGAATCTTAACTGTTGAACTGGGACATGGAATGTATGCATAAGAAGTCCTACAGGCTCCACTTCCTAAAGGGAGAAAAAAAAAATGAAAACACCAGCAATTTTAATCTCACATTTCATTTTATTTTTCAGCCAGTAAGGACCCAAAAGTCTCATATAGGAATAATTTCCCACAATAAAGAAACATAGTTCTCTCTCTGTATGCAATTATCACTGGTTAAAACTACTAGATACTAAATAGCTTTGTTAAGAAATTCCACTGGGATTTTTTTATTATTATTTTTTATTTGATTTATAATCTCTGCTTAATAATATAGTCCTGTAATGAGACTTCCAAGGTCTCACAGAACATGAAGTAGGAATATTATTACAGCCTTTGACTGAAGTTTCATCTGTTAAAACAGCAACAGTACTCACTGTTGCATACGGCAAAATGCATACCAGCATATCTATACAAAATGTGACCAAGATCAAACATTCACATTTAATGATAGGCATCATTTGATGATTAATTGTCACAATTTCAATCAAGTGGGGAAAAAAAAAAGGAAAAGAAAAGAAAAAGAAAAAAGTTACCCAGAAGGATAATAATTCTTGTCTTGAATTTCAGATTTGTAAGCAGTGAGATCTATTAGGTAATGAGATTAGTGTTAAACAGCTGCTTTGCTACTGTGCACAGATCAGTTCATCGGAAGACTCTCTAAAGGTTTTACTGTGTCCTGATACACCGAATTAGATAGCCAGTAGATAAAAAAAAAAGGGGGGCGGCCGCCCTCTAAGTTTAGTTAGTTTAGTTTTATGCAAAACATTTTTTTCCTGGTAGAATCACCACTAAGTAAAAATGACATGGAGAAGACCAGGCTATAATTACAAAGACAGAAAATATTTTGATATTAAAATAAATAAACAAAAATCTAAGATATCTAAGATGTAGCTATAAAATAAAATTCAGATGTAAGAAGCCATCAGAACTTGAAAAATATTGTTTTGAATGTTCATAAGAGGTATCTTAGGATAAGAATAGACTAACCTTAATTTTCTAAATAGTTTTCTACAGAGTTTCTGTTATATCACATGAGCCACTACTGCTCACATCAGTCACTACTACTGTTTCTACTTCCTGTCGCTCCATCCATTTCTGTGGATTAATTCTGTAGTATATGATTTTACACTTTGTGGAAATAATTTTTGCAAAGCAGATAATGCATGTTATATTCTTTATATACTAGCCTATCTTTTACTGATATAATAAAATATTTTTAGTATTATAGAAAAATACTATTTGTTTTAATAGACTGGTAACTACCTGACAGAATTTTTGTGAGACTTAAAGTCAAGTTTATGCTTTCTGAAGATGATGAATGCTTGTGAAATACAAAGTAGGCAAATATTTATAATGAAAGTTAAACTCTTATTAATTGCTTCGTCACTAAGCATAATGTCATCACAGAGAAAAATATCTGTAATATTCTATAGGACATAGAATCTTACTAACATAGACTTACAGAAAATCTGCTTAATGCAGAAGGTGAGGAAATAAAGTAAATGTTTACTAAATTAGTGAAAAACTAGTATCAGTAATTACTGGTGTTTTTAACAGACAAAATACTGGAGATAAAAGCTAGATGTAAAAAGTTGTGGGGTGGAGAAGGAAAAGATGTGATCTATTTATTACAATATAATAAAAGCTCTACAAAGGTCTAGATTAGACATCAGTTTAGAAAATAATACGTATTTATATATAAAACGGGAGGTTTTATGATTCTTTTGGTTGGCTTTGACATTTGTTTTCATCACTAACAAAATGAAATGATATACAGTTTGAATGTTAATGATATTAATATTTGCCATTGTTCTGAATAATTTTGAGACCATCAGCCAGTTCCGTACATGCTATCCACATATAGCTCTTTTGTCTTTAAGACTTTCAGGATAACTTACTCTTTTCAGGCTCTTTGTTACTTGTCTGTAGAGCTCATGAAATAGTATTGAAGGGGTCATTTTAACTGAGTAGCATAGAGGGATGAAAAGGTCAAGCTATTATGAATTTCATTGTGCTGGTAGACTATTATTTTTTAGACTAAGAGCAATAAGCTTACAGGTTAGCTCATGCATGCATACATCTGGAAGAAGGGAAGAGGCAGTGATCACTTTGGCTTTGGATACTTTTCTGAAGTGCTCCAACTAACCTCTTAACTACAGAATTCAACCTCTAAGTCATACGTGAGTGAGGTTTTCTTCAATAAACTTTTGGTTTGGGGATCACTAAAATTTTGCTAATGCGCTTTTTGTGATGTTTGGAACTTACACTTTCAGTCCTAGCCAGAATAGGGCTTTAAAAATAGTCTGTTATTCATTTTAAGCCATATATATATAAACACATATTTATTTATTCTTAATCTTCATATTATCCAGGTCTGGTCTGAGATTTGGTTAAAGATTCAGATATGGTAATCTGGTAATTTATAATTAACTTTTTATTCTGAATTTACTCATTTATTTGAGAATCGAGATTGTTCCTAATAAGTTTTTTCATTTTTGTATTCATGTGTTCATATGATCAGACTGGATTTTAATTCTGTGAAGTATTTTCAATTTAAAGGCATTAGCTTTTTGTAATTTAGCCTGCACAAAGCTCTAGAAAACAGATGGAAACAACATTGGTAAACTGATGGACTGAAAGAGGGTCTGGATAACTTAATTTTTTGTTGTTGTTGTTTGTTTGTTTTCCTTTCTTTCCTCTGCATTAAATTATTACCTTTTAATTTCATAGGCTAAAATGTTTTTCCTTTTGTATGCAATGGTCCTATCAGCTCCAATGAAAACTCTTTATGAGGCAGTGACATGGCTTCACGTGAATATAGACAGTGAAAGGGAATTTTATTATTATTTGTTGCCCTGATGGTAAATAAATTAAACTTTGTTAAATTTTCAATGATGTTTTAAATGATCTTGACACATTACTCTAGTTAATGTTTAAGATTAAACGTTGTATTTTAATGCCATCCCAGTTCTTTCCTGTATAAGCTATTCAAATCTCCTGTTTCCCTTCTCTCATGATCTGCTCTGCTTCCCAGAGATTTCTTCAGATTTCTGAAGTTTACAAGCCATAAATTAGTAAATTGTCAGTATGTCAATGGGAAGAATCATCTGTTAGAGATTCCTTCCAGAAGGAAACATGGGATTCAATAACTAAACTTCACAGAGAAAAATAAAAACTGCGGACAGATAGATCTGGTAAACAGAAAGACAAACAGATAATTTAAGTTGACAGACCATCTTGGATTCATTAGACATTTGAATATGATGAAAAATTAGAACTTTTTTTTTAAAGCTTATCCAAATACTTTGGCAATGGTCCACTTGCAACAGTAATGAGAGACACAGCTTCAAAGAAAGTGACATTCGATTATATTAAATAATTTGATACAATATGTAAGATACTATTTTCCAGTGGGATGAGACTGTATTAAGAGAATGTGGCATGGATTGCATTGTGATCCTCAGGGGTGTCTCTGTTTCCCATCTGCTAGCCATTCTTCCAATCCCACTGTTTCAAATGAAGTCTCACTTAGTGATAAAGAAAATCTGATGAGTGTTAAATAGCCTGACAGATAGAACTAATAGGAAAGACTTTTCCCCTCATTTTTGCATACTTATTAAACTATATCCATTCTTGTGAAAGCAAGAAGGGAAGTGTGGGAAGTGATATATAACAATATTATGACTTTTTTTTTTAAAAGAGTCTTCTAGGTCTCAAATCATGTTCAGATCCTGAATAATTTTATACTTGTCATTAAAAGTGTAAAAAAAAATCAACTTCTCTCCTTCTCTCTGCCTAAACTTTGAGAATGCTTTTTTGGGTTAGGCATCAAAGTAGCAGTTGTTGCTATCCAAATTTTGTTCCAAGAAAGTCTGACTCTGTTCTATAAATTTGCTGATTTACCATGTTCCACAAAATATAGAAGTCATGATTTTCAGTGTGGACGTTCCAGGAAAGTGAACATGAGATGCCAGAAGTGGTGAATTAATCAGTAAGTTTTAAGGAATTATGATTTCTTTGTTTCCTCTCAGGTGCTCTTGCAGAAAATCAGTCATGACACTTTGGGGTGATTTCAATGGAAATAAATGCACTGGCTCTTGTCATGAATGAACTGCTCAAACATTTTAAAGTCTTTGCTACCTTTTGCATTGTCTATAAGGCTTATTGAGCATTCAAAAAACCAGTAAGGCAACTTTGAAAAAGAATAATGGTGGAAGCATAACAATTAATTCAGAAGAAAATGTAATGAATTTCATAAATAATAACAGGGTGTGTCTGGTGTCTGATAACATGCTGCACAAAATAGTACAAGGAAGTTTAGGGTTTTATGTGGTTATAGTAGCAGATAAAAGTTTGTTTGCAGTTGAGATGATAACAGTGGAGATATGGTTTACTCCTGCGTTGCACTACAAGCTTTCCAGTATGGACCTCTTCTATATGCAGTAACATTTAACAGTTTTAACTGCTTCTTTTTATACTAAGTTATGCCCTAATTTCTCATGGTGATGTAGCTGTGTTGTGTCTAATGTTGTAGTATTTTTATGAAAATAGAAGTACTGTAGATAGGGATGACAGTACCATCAAGACTGAATGAAAGAATGAGTCTTAGTCTTTTAAATTGGTGGAAGCCTCTTATCTAATGCAGACCCCGGGAGAAACAAATTACTGTGCTTTCTTATTATTGCAGTTTCATAGGCATGCATCAAGCTAAGAATATTAACTTTTCTTTCTTAACTTGCTTTATAGACAAGTGTTGCACAAGTTCTTAATAACAGAAGGTAATTTCATTTAACTGTACCTGAGCAAGGAAGCTGAAATAAAGAAGCTCACAGTGAATCACTTAGGAGAACATGCATTGCAAACAGACTTAGATGCACACTGTAATATACAGTTTAAACAAAGGAATGTTCCATTTATCCAGGAATAAAGTCACTGAAATGTACTCTATAAGGCTCTTCTCTAGTACAAATCTCACTTTGGTGGGCATGAAATATACATAACAGAACATACATAACAGAATTCTTCTGTACTATTTCTGTGTGGTTCAGAAAAACACTTTCTAGCATTTAAGTGTTGCCAGTGACATACCACCCATATTCGTTAAGCAAGACTGAAACCTGAATATATATGTGTGCTTGCCACATTTTTGCAGCTGTCATAATTCACAACTAATCAGGGTCTTGTATGTGGCTGTACATTTGTTACACCCATTAACAAGTTTGAGTTTAAGAAATTGAAATTATTTCTTCTTGGCTCTTAATACATATAATGATCACACAGTAAATTCATGTCTGCATCAGAGGTAACATTTAAATGAGTGACATTAATGATTTTCTGTTTATTTTAATCTGATGTATGATCCACTGACCTATATAGTATAATCTATACTGAATGTATATCTTGCACTTTTGAGTGTTTTCTGATATTAACCAGTTCCTTTTTCTTCACGCACAATGTATGAAAGAGTCTGAAGAGTGTGGAACCTGTTGGAAAGAATAGATAGTTTCTATGAGAGAATAGAGAGTTTACAGATGATGTTGTGGATTAACCCAGCTGACAGCTAAACACCACACAGCCAATCACTCACCTTTCCTCCCCAGTGGGATGGAGGAGAGAAGCAGGGAGGAGAAAAAAAAAAAAAAAAAAAAAAAAAAAAAAGTAAAAGCTTGTAGGTTAAGATAAAGACATATTTTTTTAAAATATTTTTTTCTTTTGTCCGGAAGTGTCCAGTCCAGGTGGATGGTTCTCAGTATTTGCTTTTGTCATATATGTAATACGTAGTCAAGATTTGTTATTGCTGTTTGTTTGTTTGTTTGTTTGTTTGTTTTATGGTTAAAATATTGTAATATATTATTCTGGCTATTTGAAAGTCTTGTTGTACACATTGGCTACAGCCAATATTAGCAATAAGTGGTCCTTAGAGCTTCATCAAGTCTTCTGTGAAGAAAGAGAAAAACATCAAATCATGATTGTACATGACCTATTACTCTGTCTGTATTAGTCTGAGAGAGGAGTTTATATTAAATAAGGCATATGTTTAACTGACTAATAGGGGGAGAGACACAAGCAGAAATGTAGAATTGTCACTTAATTGAACTGAATTAATAGTATCTTAATATTGGGGTAAATCATAAAGCACAAGCAGCTAACAATGTATTATAAGTTAGTATATTTAAAGATTGCTGATCTAACAGATAAACAAGAAAATCATATCTACAGAATCTGTTGACATTTATTGACTTCTGTTAGGAAGACAAAGTGACTGGGACCTGTCCTTCATTGATAAAAAAGCACTTAGATTTTAGAAGGACATGTTGATTTCAACCACAGCAGTCTGCTACCGGTATGCAAAAAAAAGAATTGAGATGGTTGATAGTTGAAGGTATGATCAGAAAACTAAGCAGAAAGATGATAAATATATCTGAGCACATGTATTTGATATAAGTATTATAGTTTTATAGAGACATCTAGATCAATATGTGCCATATATCATTTAGTTACTTGACAAGTGAACACCGTGTTTTCAACTGAATGCTGAACAGAATTTTCTATTTATTATCTTTGATTTATTATGACAGACTAGTTAAAGTGAGTTTTTCAAGTTCTTTATACTTGTTCCAATAAAATTGATATAATTTGTTTCAAAATAAACAGGCAAAAGATTTACATTTTGTACTTTTGTGTGTGTGTCTGTGTCCTCTGAAGGAAGAACCACGTGAAGATCCTTTTTGAAGAATCGTGTTCACAGTGGATCTGTTTTCATTTACAGTGCTATTTACATGGATTAACCATATGTTCTCGATTATCTCATGTTGGAATTTTAGATGTTTTAGCTTTTGCTTGTTTCATTTTTTCTTCCTGAAACTATTTGTATTTGTGGTGGGTAGGGACCTTATATCAGCAATATTGTTTGCGTTATAAAGAGCTATTGCATTTCAGATGATATTTCATTACCTGAAGTACTTCAGAGGAAAAAAATAAGGTATTGTAGAGAATTTCAGCTGGGTAGAATAATTTTCTTATATAAGTGTACTCTTCTTATGTATTTGGTAATTAATGACCATTAGGAAGATGGACATGGGAGAAGAATGGATTAGTCGGACACTATTGCTTGATAACATGTATCCCCTCATAAGCTTTGTATTGTCTGTAAAAGATGATTTTTGCAACATTGCAATTGTGTAGTATGGATTTCCATTCTTATATTAACCAAATTTCGCCTCTGATGCAGTTGCACTGACAACTGTTACTTTACAGAAATAGTAGTCCTCCTGAATACTTATCAGCAATGAAAATGTCTAAAATCATGAAGTTTGGTTTTCAATTTTATAGGGGAAATTCTAAATTTCATTTTTAAATAACAAAAAGAAAATAATAATGTAGATGAATGCTGTATTACTTTTGAGCATTTTCATAAACGAAACCTAAATGCAGAAGTTAGACATTTCTGTTGAACCAAAATTATTAATACAGTATTTTCCTACCAAGCACCTCCAGCTGCAAGCAAAAGATATCCAATATATTGGCTTTAGTGTACCTTGTGGTGCATGGAAAGGCAACGATTATTGGCACAAACAGAGAAAGCTATAAATCTTCAGATCATACATAGGACAGATTGGAACAATATAAGCTCTCTTAGTTTTCTAAGAATGAATAACTCTGAATAACTGAATAACTCTCTCTGGGGCAAATAGGAAATCTGTTTTCAATTTCTTCTACTTCTAAGCAAAAATATAATTTATGATTAAAAGAGATTTCTTTGTGGGAGTTTCCAACCAAAAATTAATGTTAGTCTCTCATCAGAAAACATTGTTTGAAAACCAGGAGGGTTTTTTTGTTACAATCACTGCTCAGGATGCTGTCTTGCACTATATAAGAAGGGCAAAGATAGGAAAAAAGGATAATGCCTAAATAACCCAAAATCAGAGTGCTAAAATGAACACATGGTGCAGTTGTCTTCTGGCACTTCCGAAATAATCAGTCCTGATGCTCAAATGCAAGTGTATTTGACAGCCAAATGTTTTATTTTCACTGAATCAGATTGGTATGAAACTGTACTGAATGAGAATCATAGCAAGAGTGAATTGTTGTTCCAAATGCAGCTGCTTTTAGTGGGATGTTTTTGGAGTAGAAGACCTCTGGAGGTCTTTTCCAACCTCATTTATCCTGTAATCTTGCAATCCTGTGAAAATTTATTCTGTAATTGATTAACTTGGGCTACAAACTCTGTTCTGTAGTTTTTCTCCTTGGTTAGTCCATATTTTCAAAATGTGGAATTTAATGATAAAAAAAAAAAAAAAAGGTACTGAACATCTTTTCAGAATCTGAACTTTCTTGAAAAATTCTAGTTACATTGATGTATTGGATTCATTAATGCATGGGCATTCATCCATTTGGTAGGGCAGGAATCTTAGTGCTTGAAATCATATCTTGCCCTATATTAAAGGCTTTTATCCTCTGATCAGACTGTATGCACAATAATACACACACACGTAGTGCCAGGAGCTCAGGTGATTTGATCTCTTAGGGAAACTGAGAAAAGGTGCTTCTCAGAATGGGAATGCAGGCATGGTTTTATGCAGCACAGAGGCTGCTGGAAACTTTGCCAAGCTCTAAAGATCCCAGAAGAAACCTCTGGGACCCTTTGCACCAAAAAGGTATGAACTAATATATTTTGTCCTGTTTTCTGATGTTGTGTTTACTACCTCATAAAACAGTAAAGCTTGAAGTTAGGGATTTTGTGCTTTTAAGTGCTTAGAGTCTGAGAAGCATACAGTGCTTTGTATACTTCCTGCACCAAAAACTTAGGCTGAGATTGACCTAAATCTTGCTGAATCCAAAGCTGACATTCCAGATAGCTAGTTTAGCAATAAAAGTTCATAGTATTGATTACTACGTTAAGTATATCAACATATATTCTTTTCCTGTCAAAAGGAATGAAAAATATAAGTTTTTATGGTTACTATGTCTAAAATTATATCTGAGGCCTGGTGATATCACTGAGAGTTCGTGCAAGAGGAGTGTGAGAGATTATCGTATTTCTAAATAAGCCTTTAAAACTGTCCTATGCTGTTTATAGAAATGGTAGTTGTAGAACAATACCATAAAGTGTGCTGGACTGGTATAATACTGTGTTTTGCTTTCCTAGTGACCACTTGAACCAATGCAAAAGTAACAGTACAAGGATGGTGATATTATTTACTGCATGATATATGCTGTTGATTTATTCTCTGCATCATTAGCCTTTTTCCAATGAGTTCTGTGCAATTTTCACGCACATTTCATCAAGCACCAAATTATGAACCAAGAACAGGCCCATTACATTAGTAATCATTGCTGCCACCTGTTATTTGTTTTTTCCAGTCTGTGGGGTTTCTGCATTACTGAGTTGTCTACAGAGTAATTGTGAAATAGGTGAAAGATGGGCAGTCTAATTTTTCCCTTTGAAATACCATGCTTTGGATTTGGCAGCTCAAGTGGTCATATAAGTTTGTGAAATTATGTCTTTGTAGCATTTGTGTGTAGACCATGTGACTGTAATGAAGTTGGCTTTCTCTTAGTTCAGTAATTGTCTGTATCATCTTGTCCATCTTCCTGACTTCTGTAAGCAACATGATAATTGGAAGTATTAGCACTAGGCATATCAAAATCACCATCTGTCATAAAACAGTAATGGAATAATGTCATAAAGCAGAGTAATGGAATATGGGTTGAGTTTATTCCATAGAGGAAACTGAAAGACAGTGTAGGATATTCTAATCAAGAACATTTTGGATGTTGCTTTACAATAATAAAGGAACAATGATCCATTTAGTCAGGAAGAGTGCAATTTCCTAGGCCTTTTCCTCAGCTTCTTGTATAATTCAAGAATGCATATGTAGGTATGTGCTTCCATCTTGCATAGTCAGATACATCTGTTCAGTATAAATGGAAAAATGTGGAGTATAAGGAACCTTTGTAACCTCAGTATGTGCAAGCTTTGGTTCTTTAAGCAATCTATTGCAATAGTGTGTTAACTAATGATTTCTTATTGTAATGTATTCTCACTGTAGGAGTTACAGGAGGGTTTTTGTTGTTTTTTGTTTGTTTTTATTGCTTATGGCCTATAATTGGCAAGCTTTGTGCTGCCTTCATTGGCCTAACTGTCAGCTTTTAACTGTAGAAAAATATAGAATAATTTTAGGGAGATTTGTTGTCTCGTTATGTCGTAACTAATTATTTTGAATGGTATCTATCGGTAAAGGAAGTAAAGATTTTTTTTAAAAAGCATGTAAAATAGAGAAATATGACTCTGAAATGGACTGGTTAATACAGCATATAAATATGTATATAAATGATGCCACTTGCTCTTAAATGTGCAGTACGCTTGACCAAATGGTTTGTTGATAGTAATCTTTGCAAGTGAGAATGTACATGTATTTTGAATTGCAAATCACTTTTTGGACTTGATGTTTTATTTTTTCTGACTTTATGGAATAGGTGTTAGAGAAATATCAAGACAACTAATATTCTTTTGGCCAATAAATTACTGTTTTCTTCTTTGCTTTCTTGCTTGCTTGTTTTACCTTCTTTGCAAAATTAACTCTGATTTTTCTGTAACAGGCACATAGTTGTCTGTGGTCACATAACACTTGAAAGTGTATCCAACTTCCTGAAGGACTTCCTGCACAAGGATAGGGATGATGTCAATGTAGAAATCGTCTTTCTGCATAAGTGAGTAAATTTTCAATATAAGTCCTATCATATGTTACTAAAACTCATTGAATTAAGTCATATCTTGTGGGGGAAGATACAGGACCTTCCAAACTCCAAACAATTATAAAATATTCATTAACATTCAATAAACATGCAATTTCTTTTTTCTGTTTCTTTTTCTTTTTCTTTTTTTACAGTATAAGTCATTTTGAAGAAAGAGTAATTTTATGCAATTATTTTATAATGCATTGCTAAGTCCACTTGTATGAGTATTTCAAGCAAACAGACTTCACAGCCAGTCATGTCAACTGTGGTTTAGATATCTCAAATAGGAGTGTAATTATGAGATAAAAAAATATTGAAATACTAATAAATAGATGTGAGAGTTCTTTAGCATAAAATATTCATTTGAAACTAGCATAATTGGTAAAATCTGTAAAACTAGTGAAAAATGCTGTGTGTTGTATGAACTTATGCTGAAAAGACTTTTTCACCTTTCATTTCACTAGGAAAAAATGCATATTTTGTATTGCAGAACATTTATAAAAAGAGAAATGTAGGCACAGTAGTAGTTTCAATATAAATGTGATGCATTACTTTATAGTGAAGGTAGGAGAGATTCTTGTCACCATACTTGGTACTGTTCTTTTACCCATATATACATACCTACACATGCTGTCTCTTGCATTTTTTTCATGTGAGATTTGGAAGAATGCCTTAAGGTGGTTGATGTTAGTTACAGGCTCTGCCTTACAAGTGATATAACATGAAATAGGTGTACCTATGGAAGAACCTGTTAGAAATAGCCATGTGCTTGGGAGAGAGGCAGTGTGAATATTCTTTTCTGATCTGGAAGAGCAACTGTTTCAAAGTGCTTTAAATTATGAATAAGTGATATTTTTGTATTTAGCAGCAAGTTCTGTACTTTTATTCCTTTTAAAGAAAGTTATTAAAAGCTGATAATTTGTGATGATTCAACAAATGAAGCTGGAAAACTAAGAATCAAAATTTGCACAATTTTTCTTTTCTTATCTATACCTTTTGAATTGAATTACAGATGATATCCTTAAGGAACTACTTTATTTGTTTTCTTGTTTGCCAGCTCTAAGTAGTAACAGGAATTGACTGCAAGAGGAAAGTGAATTTCTACAGTGAAAATCATGGTGATAGGGATTGTGAAACTATAATAGATGCTCTTCCATTTAGACGTGTTTATGGCAGAATGAAATGAGACAGAAAGTCACAGCAAGTTTGTTTTAATTCTAGTTCTTACAGGCTACAGGAATGGATTCCTTTCCTGGATTTCAGTGATTTCTCACTGAGCTCTTTTATTTAATGCAATCTACCATTTTGAGAGTGGTAGGTACATGCAGAGGATTGTTGTATTAGCAGATGATTTCTATGGAAAATGTTGTGAGAGGAAGTTTTCAAACTTTTGCACTAGTTCTTCTGGATTCACAACTGCGAGAAAGTGACAAATGATGAACATTTAGAGTGGCACAATTAGATGGGCCAGATGTGCTGTAGACAGAAGAGAGGAAGTGTAAGCAGTATAGTGTTTGTCTTTTAAGTACTGCATGCTGTTTCTAAACCACAGGAAAATCATCAGCAGAAGTCTGAGCACCTAATAAATAAATGGGTCAGTTTATAAATAAATGAGGTAAATGGGACAGTTATGGAAACTGAATTCTTGTTTGCTCTTGTGTTTTCTTCCTCTTCCCAATGCAGTATCTCCCCTAACCTTGAGCTGGAAGCTCTCTTTAAACGACACTTCACTCAGGTGGAATTTTATCAGGGTTCAGTCCTTAATCCCCATGACCTGGCAAGAGTGAAGGTAATAGCTCTTTTGTTCTGTTCTCCTGCTACCTGACATTTATTTAATTACTCACTGCATTATTTTAATAAAATAGTATCTAAAAAGTGGTATTTTTATTTAGGTGCTCCCCCAGAAATGTTTTCCTCATTTGTATTTGCTTGTCTAATAAATTACAATATTACAATATCTGTCCATCTGTCCATAAAACTTGTTTTCTTTATATCTTTACATCTTCAAAGCTATAGTAATGATGTGACTTAAGAAACATTGTATGCCATTCTGTTGAACTCTTTATGAATTTTTCACTGGGGTTTAGTTCAAGAGTCTATTTAACATTAACATTTAATATAATAGAACATTGTCTTACTGTAATTGCTTAAAATGCTCCTGTCTTACTTTCATCAGAACAATTAGAAAATGATTTTTCACATGTGAAATCCTTTTTCTATTCTCTAGAATCCTGATAAGAATACAACTTAAGATATTTGCTAGTTAGAATGAGGTAGTTCATTGTCTAGAATTCTCTGTAGTAAATTCTTTTGTATTTTTAAAGCAAAGCATGACGGTTAAAGGAAAAAGAAAAAGAAAAAAAAAGAATTGAAAGCTGTATCTGTCAGATAGCACCACCTTGTTTTCTCTCTCTCTCTTTTTTTTTTTTTTTTTTTTAGTTTTTTTTTAGTTTTAGTTTCCCTCAAATGGAATGTAAACCAGCTACTTAAGCCAATAAGGTTTCAATGCAGCATTAGCACTTTCTGGAGTAGTAATCCTGTCGTAATCCTGTCTTCTGTACAATTCGGCTACAGAAATTGCTTAACCTTTTGTAGCCCAACTCATACTGTGTTTCAGTTCGTCAGTGTTCTCATTATGACCATGAAGTTGTATACTGGTATTTTGTTCTCTGTTACACCCTTTCTTGTATTGATATTTGGTTGTATAGAATGAAAAATTCTTTTGTCATCTGCTTTGAGTTAAATAGGGCTAAGGTTTGCATGAACATAGAGGTCCTGTGAACAGATAAGTTCTTTCGTCCTTGTGCTTCCTGAAAACTGGTGCTCAGATTCTAAATCATAGGTTCAGCCATCTCTTCCTGTCTCTAATAAGAAGATATTTAGATTCCCAAACAAAACTGCAGGACTAGTGGTAGCACTGTACTAATATAACAGGAACATCCTGTGCATTTAGGGGTCTAAATTTCAGTATTTGATTACAAAAGATATATCCATTAAAACCTCCGTGCTTTAGCTTATACAACATAGTAGTAGTGAATGGAACTATCAACCTGGTTTGAGCACCATTAACAAGCTCCAAGAAATTGCTATGTATATATGAAAGCTGTTGCCATCATCCATGTTGCTTATACAGTCTTGTAACACTTTTTCTTATTAGTAATATGAACTGACATTCACAATCAGAATGGCAGTGTTGGAATCCCTAATACTTTATCGTGAACAAATAGACAAAAACAGAGGTTGTTAATTATTTTTCCTTTTCTTTGGTGTCTCAGATAGAGTCAGCAGATGCGTGCCTAATTCTTGCCAATAAATACTGCGCTGACCCAGATGCTGAAGACGCCTCCAATATTATGAGGTAATGTCATTAAGTTTTAATTCTTAGGTTTGATTAGACAACTTCTGGTGTTCAAGTAGGCTGTAGCCACACATAGCTTTATTGCTGATCTAAAGATCAATGCTGATAAATGATCCTGAAGACCATTTCAGAGTTTTCTTTAGGGGGCAAATTTTAAGATTGTCTCAGAACCTCAGAGATGAGGATACCCTTAAATTCCTGCCTAAACTGTTTTAATTTAGCTGCTTTATACATAGCATATCAGAAGAGAAAATTATGATAAGAGGAAAAACTGAACCAAAAGTGAAATTTGAAATCAGGGTATTTGTTTTGGACTTTATATATTGGCCGTTTTTTCTCATTTACAGTATCTTTCCCATATTCAGATATTTGATTGCTCTTCTTCCAACATAGTTCAACTATAATTGTGTAAACAACTAACTATTTATTTATTCCTCTCTGCTAAGTCAATGAAGGAATCACACAGATTCACAGATTTGAATTTATCTTTTTTTTTTTTTTTTCTCAGAAATGGCCTGTTTTCATGGTGTAGGTAAAAACTGATCCTTTCAAAAGGGACATGAAAGCTTTATGTAGCACCTTTTCTGTTTCTTTGTTATAACCACTTCCAGGTCGTGTTACAGTACCACTTTTCAAACTGGTGCATCCAAAATAGAATCAGCTGCAGTTATTTGGCTTGTGATTACTGTTGTGTTCCTACAACAGAGTAATTTACTAATGTTCTCCAAGTCCACTGGCAGGCAACATCTCTCTTCTGGATCTTCATTGCTTGCTGTGTTTGTTACTTTAAGAACTCAGTTTTTCTAGATGTCATGGAGAGGGATGACATGGCCGCATGGAGCACGAGCTTTGGTACTCTTTGTCATTTTGTAGACCTTAGAGTTGAAGTTTTACATAACTACGCACAGGAACAACAGAAGTGAAAGGAAAAGTCCTTGTGCTGCTGCAACAATAAATTACATAAATGCATGCCCTGCAAGGGCTGGTGTTGACAACGGGACAGAAGGACCTTCGATCACCTCATACCTCATTGTTCCTCAGTAAATCTGCTATCCCAAGTAATCACACTACTTGGGGAAAGTGAGGTATGAACTTCATGATAGCAACGATACAGTGGTCTCCAAGCTCCATCCTCCTTTTTAACGCTGAAGACCAATATTGCTTAATGATGATTAACAAGTCACTTTATTATATTAGGGGTCACCAAAGCTTGTCCTGCTTCCTCCCTGTATTCTCTGAACGAAGAAGATGAAAGGGTCAATTAGTGGATGGCAGCTAGAGTTACAGTAAAACTAAGCCATTCCATTTTTTTGTGTTTTGTTCATACAATCTTAGTTTTAATGAGACCAATCTGACCTTTTGGAAATTAAAACGTCACAGATCTATTAAAAAATTCTCATACAAAATTGACCAGTTTTATTTGTCTGTCAGATGTTTGCATTCTAGGAGTTGAAGGAAATAGGAGAAATAAAAAGAAATTTAGTAAAGCTACTTCTCTGAAACAGTTCACTATGCACAAGATACCTGGGTGTCTGGGCAGGGCTTATATTTGCCAAATTTTATTTTTCAGTCGTGCTTTTGTGTTTTAATGCAAAAAATATATATATTTATCATGTTAGTTGCATAAATATATTAAAAGTATTTCTGCAGATTAGTGCATTCTTAACACATTTAATACCTTTAATAAATTAAGTGTAATAAAATGCAAAAGTAATTTCAAGACTGGAATTCTCTTGTGTCTTCTCACATTAAATGAATTTAATTCAATTAAACGGAATGTTTAATTGAATAATTCAGTAAGAAATGAAAAATCAGTAGGAATAAATGTTTTGTCCTTTTAAAAGATGAAGTAAATTGAAATAATGAATACTTTTTTTTTTTTTCCCTCTTTCTTAAGTTTGTTCATACAAAACATGGCTTGTTTCTTTCATTAATTTTACTTCATTTTTTTTCAGTCTCTCTTCCTAACACATTATCAATCTATTCAGTTCTACAGCATTTTCAATCTGTACACAGCTGAATATGTTACCCTCATTAAATAACGAAGAATAGCTGCAATAGCTGCAGATTATGGAAGTAGACCTATCTGTTAAAAATTCACAGTTCAGATATCAATTTCAATATCGAGCTTAGGAATAATGCAGAAAAAATGAAGATGAATTTGCACTTGGGTTCATGTAAAATAAAGTCATCATTCAAGGTGTTTAAATATGATAGAAGTCTAACAACTATAAATAAATAATGGGAGGGGGGATGAAATGTCCTTTCAGACATTTATCATTGGAAAACTTGATTACATCTATTCAAAGAAACAACGATAATCACGAAAGATGACAGTAATTGCAAGTGTATTATTTGCTTAACATAAAGAATAGGATATCTGAACAAAGCTGCTAAAACAGGTTTTGTTTGTTTGTTTGTTTTCTGCAAAATCTGTAAGGAAGCCATTAAACTGAGTAAATCCTCAAGTTTGTTCTCTGGTATTACTTGACAGTTGTTAAATGAACTTGACTAGATGTAAATTTTGCATATGTTTAACTTTGATTATTATGCTTTACAGCCAAATACATGAGTACAGTTTTAACTGTGGGACTTGACAACACAGTGAAGTAGATGTGCTGGGATACAATATCCCACTAACTAAATATTATTTTAATCGTATATTTCTTTTACTTTTAGAGTTATTTCAATAAAGAATTACCATCCGAAGATAAGAATTATCACTCAGATGTTGCAGTATCACAATAAGGTAATGTGACAACCAGTAGTGTATCTCCCCACAGGTTTTAGTTGCTTTGTGTTTTGCTACCTTGCACTCATACACTATTTTTTCTAGCTTCGCTAACAATAAGCACTTTTCTTTCCAAACACCCTAATGAGCCTTGTCAAGTAATCCAGTTCCAAGGTAATTCAATTTTATTTATATATGCAAGTATGCAAGTATATATGCAACCTTATCAAAATTCTCTGACATTTATTAACTACCTTGGATATAATTCTCAAAGCTACAGTGTCCATACTTGCTATTGATTCCAGATGAACTTTTAACCACTCAGAATCCGTAAATTTTGTCAAGTTTATTGCACTAGAGCTACCTGAAATGAATTGGTGATTTCTAGGCAAGTCAGCTTTTGTGGAAAGTCAATTCTTTCTGGATAGTTACAAAAAAACATGGGATTATTGTCTTATTAACCATTTATAGTAAATTTATATTTCTTAAATGGCAATGTGGATCTCTAATTGACAAATTGCAAGTTCAAAAAAAAAAATAAATAATTAAGGTGAAAATTAAGGCTCGCTCAAATATAAGTATGGGCCTGGCAGAGTGTCACAGCCACATATATACATCTAGAACATGTCATGAGAAATGTGAAATTTTGTCTATAATAAAAAGATACATAATAGATTGCAGTCCTTCTTAGCATAAAACTGATTTTTAAGTACTTAAAGTAATTTTCCCTAGTCAGAAAAATAAATAAATAAATAAGGCCAGTAACAAAATCATTCACTTCTATCTGAAGTGAATTAGTGTACTGTATTTACAGAAGTATTTCTTCCTCTTCACCTGTGGAGTTTATTTTATTTTTTTTAATTTTATTTTATTTGTTTCATTTTATTTTATTCAGGCTCATCTACTAAATATCCCAAGCTGGAACTGGAAAGAAGGGGATGATGCAATCTGTCTTGCTGAGCTCAAGCTGGGTTTCATAGCCCAGAGCTGCCTGGCACCTGGCCTTTCAACAATGTTAGCCAACCTCTTCTCCATGAGATCATTCATAAAGGTAATGCCTTGTTTCATTAGAATGTTTTAGTCTGCAATTCAGTTTGTCAGAAAGTTGTATATCTCAAATGGCTCAAATATGCAACAGATAGGAAAACATTAACAACTTCTGTAAAACAAACAAACAAAACAAACAAAGAAGAAAACAGCACACACTTACATGCAAAAGATCCCTGCTGCAAACTGGGAAAACTGTCAGGTTCTGTCAAAGTTACGTTTTTGTTTTTATTTGGAAAGTTTGGTGTTAAAAAATTGTTCAAAATATCAGTTTCAAGGGGGATATTTCTGGTGTTTTGTGTTTTGCTCTGCTTTAAACAAACCATGTGTTTATCTATGAGGAAAATCCCTTCTGCTAAAACAAAAATGCCCAGAAGAAAGGACCGATCATTTTGTTCTTTTACATCAAGTGGATAGTGGACCTTTGACTGTGAGAGTAGATAAGAAATGTGTTGGAACCAAAGCCTAAACATCCTACAACTTCATTTGTGTTTCCTCTCAGTAAAAGAGCTTTTTCAAACTTAAATGGCAAAATTTTAATGCTGTTATTTTAGACTTCTGTGGCAACTGGACCAAGGCCTTGATTGCAGCAGTCAGTGCTTCTCTCATGCTTCCTTCCCCTGTCTGGGACAGTAATTCCAAATATCAAGGATGCACAGTTTCCAATCCCTTGACTGTTATTAATAGGACACTGTCCATGATTCATCAGCATATAGTTGCTCAGATATTAATTCCTTCTACTTATATCCTGAAGGAAATTCCATTTTGTTGTGTGAACTTCATTCTTTTTGCAGGTCATTCACCCTCAGGAGTCTCAAAAATTTGTAGTAGTCAAACTAATATATTCAAATTAGTGTGGCAAAGTTTTCTGTGAACTTGCCCTTAATGTCAGAAGTGGGTCAAAAATTTTTGCTTGGCTTCTGTCTTCCAAAATCAGAAGTGATGATTTATCTCCAGGAAAATCCAGTATATATCTTCAGAAGCCCCAGCCTTAATGCAAGTTACTTTAATGTTGAAATTCAATTTGCCGCGAGAAAAGAAAAAAAAAAAAAAAAAAAAGCAAAGGGAGAGAGAGATTCAGAAAGTGTCTGGCTTTGGGGGACTGTGCCAGAGACACACACTTATGGTCTGGATTTGTGGATTTGTACTTAAAATATTTATACAAGTCAAAAAATGCGAAGTTAAAGGTAACATCTTTCCAGAAAATGTCTCTGACCACTTACACCAGTATCTTATTCATCTTCAACCCTATATTATTTTATAAGATATTCTTATAATAATTTCCATGCATTGGACTGTTTCACTGATTAACAGTTGTAAGCTGAATGCTCAGTTTTAAGCTGAAAGCACTTTGCTCCTTTGCTGAGGTAGAAAGCATCCCACTCTTCTAATGGGATCTAAATGGGTTAAGATAGTCTGCATTTTATTGATTGTGATTGCTTCTATATGTACAGAATAAACAAAAATAACATCAAAATTGATTTAGAGGAAGGTATCAATGTCAGTTTTGTTCTTGTATCTCTGATTATATACAGTTATAAACAGAGCAGCATGCAGACATACCTTAAATTGTGTTAATTCAGGTGGCACTAACAGACTGCTGTCAAATACTGCATTGGTAGAATGCAAGACTGTCCTAGTATTGGTTAAAAATGTTGCTATTTAACTAAGAATGAGTTATCCAGGTAAGTAAAATGGATGTAATCATTTTCAAAGAATTCTGAGTGTTAAAATCTAAAGTAAAATAAACATAGGAGAACTGAGAATATACTCCTTTCCATGATGATTCAACTCAATTGGTGATAGCAAAAGGTTTATTTCTTTATTTAACTGAAAGGATATTCTTTCGGCCAACTATCTCACTCCAAAAGCTGTGTTTGAAAGAGAAAGCTGTTAGAGAAAGTGGTGGTTGTGATTAAGTATTGTAGAAGAGCAGCTATGTTAATTGGAATTGTTAAAGAGGATTCTATTGAAAAGAAAGATGTATGTTCCCTAAAAGGACTTCCAGTCTTCATTTAGAGTACTGAATTTAAGTGGTCAGCCTTTCATAAATTCCTTGAGCAAACGTTAGTAGAGTCTCACGCAAGATAGGAGATTGCCAGATATATTTACTGAATATTCTCTTTAAAAATAAAAAATAAAAAACAAAAATAAAGAAAAAAATAGAAATGTGTATTTGTTCCTCCTTCTTCATAATGTGATTAGAAAGTCATTTAATGTGCCATAAATGCTTGGGCAGTCGAACAAAAAGGATCATGATTGATGGTGACATTGCACACACATTTAACTCATTATATGTTACTTAACAACAAAATGATCTGTGTAAACAGTCTGCCTGTATTAAAAGTAAACTAAGAAACCTCAAAATATTATATTTGTCTAATATTTTATATTTGGTTTTAGAGATACAATCTCACATGGAATCTTTTATGCTCCTTTTGGCACCAAACTGGATTAAAAAAACAAACAAACAAAAAAAATCTCAAAAAGATTGTGATGCCCAGTTGTAACAAAAAGGGTCTATAAACACTTAAAGGAAGAAAGACTGTCCAACAAATCATGTTGAGGGGAGAAAAAAAAAAAAAGGCCAAAAGCTTTATACCTGTAAATTGTATTTCAATAGTCTGTTTTTTTATAGCACAAAGTGCTATCATTGTATTGATAAAGAAATTGGGACATACTGCTTGCATAGTCTCAGCAAAAGATTGAAATACTATGCTGTAGTGAATTTTCAGTATTGTTTGGATTAGCAAATGCATACCAGAAGTCTACCCATATGAAAAACATTGCAAAAAGTAAGTAAATAGAATAAAAGGCAGAGGTGGTCAAATTTTGTCCTTGTCTGCAATCATGCTTTCCAACATGAGTTAGTATTGTTGCATAAATTAATAAAGTAAGGAATGTGGTCCTTGAGTGTAACACAAGTCCACAAAATGAATTAGTTTTGTCTTTGCTCTGTTGGTAAGACATCATTCCAGAATTGAAAAATGATCTAGAGCAGTCTCAGTTCTCTGCTAAGCTATTTTGAGGGCAGGAGTGTTCTGTGGGCTCTTTTGGCATCTGTTGCTCACACCCACACATATGCAATGCCCGCTTCCCTCAATACATTCTATTCTAGTACAAGCTGAGAGATGGACATAATGAAGCCATGCAGATTTACATCAGACAGGTGCTTATACACACAGATGGAACACATCAACTGGTGTTCTATTTATTTTTGGCCACCTAGGCAGTCTTGGGCTGTTTTAAAGTGTGAGACTAGGGTTTGTTCAGTGAGTTTTCTCTAATAAAGGAGAACTTGAAAACAGGTGAAAAATGCAGCTTCTCATGTTGTGAGGCTCCTAAGTAGGCCGTGTAATAAACAGAGTACCTTGACTTAGGAAAATGATAGAATCAAATGAAGTGATAGTTGACACGTAATGATGCTTAAGGAAATTTGATTATAAGACTAAATCTGAGAAGCTTAAATCTTTGCTAGGAATTTATGAACTGCTTTGAGCCAATTATCTGACACTTATCTGTCAGATTTTGGTTTCAGTGTCTAAAGGTACAATGAAGCCAGACATTCACAAAAGCAATTTGCGTAGATTGAAAATGCATTATGAATGAGGATGAGGAAATGTTAAAAATAAATTGGAGAAGTTATTTTCAGCTACCAGTCAAGAATATTATGTTTGCATTTCCTCTTTATTTCCATGTATGTAGCTAGAAAAAAAATGTGGTGGAGAAGAGAATTATAAAATTATCAGGAAGCCCTGGAAGCATTGTGAGCCTAGGTGCTAGCTGGAGTCCCTGCGTTAGATGTATGTAGAAGAAAACAGCTTAGCGAGGGCTCAGATGTATTGCTCTATGAAGAGGTTACTTTCTAGGCAGTTCTGCTAAAACGTTTCTCCACATGACCTTCTGGGCACCTTTGAAAAGCAAGTTTTATATGTATTTTAAAAAGGAAATAGTTGACAACTTTCACGTGGTTTCTACAGCACTTTATTTTTTTCTTTTTATCCAATAAAATAGGGTTGCTTACCAAATAAAATGTATTTCAAAATATACAATGTACAGTGTTCTTCTAAACATCTGAAATTAGTCTTAAAGCATTTGGGCTGCCTTTTGCTCTTCCCTGGATGGCGATGAGCTGAGCTTATTCAATGCCAGGTGACAGGCTTTACAGCAATTTTAATTGTGCTATAAAGGAATTTTCCTTTTGTCACTTCCTTAATATTTATAAAGACATTCCATCATCCTCCCCCTGTTTTTCCTTGCTTAATGCAAAGGATAGTATAATATCCCAAGTCATACTACACTTCTAGTCTTAGTTCTCTGTTTTGATAGTGAGACCTAAATTTTGACAGAAAAGATTATATAGCATTGTCAGCTTCAGATACAATCAATTTCTTACATATAACTATGTCATTACACCGAGAAGCAAATGCTTTAGTAGATCAGTTGGGGCTACAGAGCTGCTGATAATTATACTGACAGGGGGTAGGGCTGGGTGTGTTAAGGTTTCCTGACAATACTAATGGTTGTGTTTGTGAGATGTACATAATTTTTTGATCTCTCTGTCTCACTGGTAAGTGATTGTATTATGTAAATGTATTTGCCGATAACAACATTGTGCCTATATACAGATAGAGGAGAGCAAAGGAGTACTGGAGTAGAATGTGAGAGATGTAGGTTCAAACCACTGTATGACACATTTTGTGTGAGATCCAACACAAAGGGATAAATGCTCTTTACCTAGCTTTGTTTGGAATAACTTAAATTTTTGTCAGTATTTGTCAGAATTTGCTCTTAAGTTACTAAGGTCCCTGAAGAGAGAAATGAATTTTTACTATTTGAACCAACATAGCATCCTGTGATAACATTTTGCTATGATTCAACATCAAAATCAAAAGAATATAGTATATGCTATAGTGTGGCTGTCAGTCAATGATCATGAATGTTTCCTTGTTGTTGCATCATAAATCACTAATTGTGCTATCTTGTTATCTTTCTAGAATGTTACATTTACTGATGTTACTGCAGTATCTGCTTGAAGTATGTTAATTATTTAACTTCAGGAGTAAAAATAATAGAATGACCTGCTAAGCCTGCTACTCAAGATCAGGCAGATGTATGTCTTCCAAACAGAAGAATGTTACTTTTCTGTAAGGAAAGGAAAGAGATGTAGAAGTGTCCGTCTTTTGTCATTGCTTTGTAATATATTTGAGGTATACAATATTTGCATGAGTAAAGTAGGGGGTCCATATTTAAACAAAAAAAAAAAAAAAAAAAAGAGAGAGAGAGAGAGGGAATAAAATTGCTCTTGGTCAATTATTTTGTCTTCATTCAGTTCCAGTCAAGAATTGAAAACAAACATGTCATCTCTGTTGCAAATATTATTCTTCTACAGTTGAAATAGTTTCTTCTCAAGTGACAAAACTGCTAGTGAGTTACAAATTGAATTTCTCTTAAAATGTCTGTTCCTGAAGAGTAAATGAAACATCACTTCTCTCTCCTTGTTCAGGTGGACTTTCCTTATGTGATTAGCTATCTAGTTCATGCTGAATATGTTAAAAGAGTATATTATACTGCTACTCATTAAAGAAGGTTGCATGATTCTAGGTGTTACGGAAATGTAAAGCTACATTTCAAAAGGATCTCTCCTGTAGACCTCAAAATTTGGTCTTTTAATGGTGCAGAGAGGAACAAAGATCATTGTAGCTTTTATAATACGTCATTTGCGTCACTGCAGAAGTTTTGTCATTTCATCTAGTTACCGAGGAAAAAATCATCTTTCTTTTTCAGTTAACCTATCTTTGACCATTTTTGCTTCTTCTAGCTAAGTTTTATTGTAGCTTCTTGACAGAAAAGACACTGCTAGTTCTTAGAAAGTCAGATTCATAAGAAATGAAGAGATGTAGTGGAGCCTGGTCCTCTGGTTCTCCCAGCCCAAAACCAAGCCATAAATTTAAGATAGCTTGAGGTTAAGCTGATTTCCCATCCAGCTTCTTAACAAATCTTTGGAAAATATGTGTGGGGAGACTAGAGGACAAATTCGTTTAAAAAGCACAAGTCACCTCATCTGAAAATGCACGCATAAATTGTAGCCATTTGGATAAAGCATATAACCTTTATAAAGAATATGTAAAATAAATAATATTTTCGTTTTTCTAGAACATTGGTAAATAGGCTTAGGTGGACAAGAAAATACAAATTCTAGAGCAAATGAAGAAATTGAAAGAGAATTTATTTAGAACATATGAAGCTACAGCAGACAGGTAGATTAACTCATCTCTATAGTGTTTTGGCTACACAAAAACAAGTGTCATCATTGAGCTGATGCATCAGTGACATACTTCTGGAGAGATGTTTCTGAAATATGTGTTTTTCTTGAACTAGAAGCTTCTGCTTCTCTTCTCCTCCCCCTCAAAATGTGGGCCTAACAGTTTTACCTTACATAAGATCTGCAGAAGCGTATCGTAATAAAATTAAATGAATAAAATAAAATGGAAATAACATGCGAGAAATTAAAAAAGTAAGGGAAAATATTAAATGATAGTAGGGCGCAATAAGATCAGGGTGAAATGGATTACCCTAAAATTGAAATTTTTGTAGTTTAAAATCAAGGGTGTTGTCTTCACTGGTGACATTTTCAGCTAGGCTAAATACAAGATATAATTTTAACTAACCATAGTAATTTTCATAGTTTTACTGAATGAGATTTATGGTAACTTTGATTAGTAGAATCTTGACCATATTCACCTCAAGTTCAGTTCTTTTTGCTGAACACAGCAAAACATTTTATTATTCTACATTGTTGTTAGCCAACTGACATGAAAAACATCCATTTTGTAAGTGTATATGGGACAGATTTTTTCATCTGCACATTAATGGATAAATTTTGATAAATTATTAATGAATAGATAAGTAAAAAATGAGTATCACTAAATCAAAAAAAAAAAAAAAAGAAGAATGGATTATCATCATTCAAGTTATTTTTAAAATAAAATAAATGCACATTTTGAATAAATTAATTTATTTAAGGATACAGTATTTGAGGTTAATAGCTACTACAAAGTATCAGAAAGCCCTAAATTAGTCATGAGTACTCCTGATACTTCAGAAGTATCAGGATACTTTTTCGTCATTGTAAATGTTTTAGAATTAGTACCTTGCTAATAGGGATTATGGGAGAAACTCATTGTGTTTTCCTGTGGAGCCCTTACTTAAAATGCAGGGTAGCTGCATGACTCAAGGAATTTGAGATTAAATATTGAACGCTGGAGATTATTAATCATTGTTTCGTTTCTAGCAGACCAGCAGGTACTGCCTTTCACAAAATACCAGGCAGGTCACCATCTATCTCTTTGAAGTTACAGGAAATAGTCATAGGCCAGGTGCAGACAAAATGCAAAGATCATCTTCTCTCCATTTTAATAATCTTTTATAACATCACATATATCAGCAATTCTTAAAATTCATTAATCAACATTTCATAGTATTTCACAGAACATATCTTCAGCATTCCAATCACTACAGGAAGGAATTTAATACTAACCAATACCTATGAATCTTGATTGCTACTATGTAAATAAGTGTGTTTTTTTTTCAGTCCTTTCTTGAATTCTTAACTAATGATGAGCTGTTAGCTGAATTTTAGACCTGCCTGCAGCTCCTTCCTCCAAATCAAACCTAGTGGCTTAAAAAAAATAAAGCCAGGAAAGAAATTAGAAAGGAGAAATGGAGTAGAAAATAACCTTACTCTGGTTTTCCTTATGCTATTTTATCCTTATCTTTTTTCTCCTTGTATATTTTTTCCAACCCCAGGTGGTGTCAATCTAAGAAAAAGCCACAAAACAGAGCTTGTCACAAACATGTTCTTACTGTCATTACTCTGTTTTTTATCCAGTCGGCACTTTATCTATTTTCCATATATAAAGAACTTCTGATCAGCAACGTTTGCAAGCTTCACATAAATAAAAGGGTTATAAAAAACGTGATATGACTTCTCTGTGTGTGGTGGAGAATAACACAATGCAAATCCCTTTTAGCATCCCACATGGTCTCCTTATGGTGAAACAATTTCTATGGAAGAAATTTCTCTTGATTGTTTGCAGCCCACTTGTCAGGGAGTGTATGATTTAAATCATCTCCGTATTGCAATTTATTCTTGCAGTTGTTTGTTTACTTTTCCAGAACTGAAGTAACTCATTATCTGGCAGCGTGTCCGCAGGAAAAGAAAATTTTAAAAAATAATTTATTTGTAACTGATATTTTACTGGGTTATTAAAAAGTTTGTAATTCTTCTGTTCTTTAGAACGTTCCTTTGAAAGTTTGCCTTTTGAATAGTTTAGCGTTAGGAAAAGACTGGTGAATCCCAAATTAGAACCAAGTCTGTAGGATAAAAGATACATAAAATACCATATGAGTCCTGGTAAAATAGCTGTTGCAGTATTTTTTATTTTATTTTTTTAATACTGGAAAATTGTGCAACAGAGATTTATGTCACACTATATTCCAATGAAAATTATAATCTAAAATAAAAAATACAGTTATAAGTGTAATAATATTTAATAATACAATATACCAATCTAATAAATTTTGTGTAACGACATAATATTATATAATAATATCTTAATTTTATTTCCCTCACCTGAATGACCATGTCAAACACAGTTTCCTTTTACTTTGTGCTGTTTGGACAATGATCCTAAGCATTTCACAATCAGTAGAGATTGGTTCAAGTGGTTTAAATGAGCTGTGGATCAGGGAAGAGAAGCTTTTAAGTTGTAAAATTTTAAAAAGCTCATCATCATTATAGCATTTGAGTACAAGCTGTGTGTGAACATGGTATGAAAAAGGATCTTTAAGTTAGCACAGTTGTAGGTCTTATTTATGCTGCTAGGATTCTACACCCCTGACATGTGCTTTTGCATCCCCAGAGGCTCAAATGTAATTCCTTTTCTGAATCCTTTCAATTGGACTGTTGCTTTATTTCCCAGTAATAATCATCCTGATTTTAGTCAGTTTAGCATGAATGACTACTGTATCCCTCACACTTGTGGTACTGGATAGCCACAAAATGCTAGGACAATGAATCGGTCCTACTGTCTTTTATGGCTTTTAAAGGTGATTTTTTTTTCCTAAGACACTTTAGGCATTTTTTCACAGATTGTACTGATATGTGGGAAAGCAAGGTTTGTATGCTCTAAACATATCGTGACTGGGTTGAAGAAGGCAAAGAAAATACCTGCTTTATTAGCTTGAAAGATAGGCACAATGCTGTGTGCTTGTGTGCTTCAACACTGGTTAAAAGAAGAGGTAGTAACACTGCCAGTGGGGTGGTAAGGTAAGAACTAGCCTCTGAGTTGGAGGCTATACCTCCAAAACTAAATGTCAGGAAAGCTGAGACTTCAGTTTGGAAAAAGTAGTTAAGAGGGGAATAGAAAGAAGGATATATGGGACATTAGCCTAGAGTAACAGTTCAGTTGGAATTGCTTGTGATGTCAGGTAATGAATGGTGGAGAATAGAAAGAGGCAAAGTCAAGTGCAGACTTACAGAACTCACAGGCAATGCTGGGAGTCAGGATGAAGGCCGCTTTCCAAAAGAGCAGATAAAGAAATCAGTAAGAAAAGGAACATCACTGTATTTCTATATATTTCTAATTTCTGAGGAAAAGCAAGAAAAGAGAAAAGAACGCACAAAATAAATTATGCACACCCAATTGCTCACCACCAGCTGACTGATACTGCAATGGCAGACCCCCGGCCAACTCTTCCATTTTTATTGCTGAGCATAGTGGCACATCCCTTTGACAAGTTTGGGTCATCTGTCATGGTTTTCTCCCTCCCAGCTCCTTACACAACCCCATTCTCCTTGCTGGCAGGAAAGTCCTCGGCTTAGTGTAAGTACTTATCTGTAACAGCTAAAACATCAGGATGTTATCAGTATTATTACCATCCTAAATCCAGAATGAAGTACCATACTAGCTACTAGGAAGAAACTTAACTCTATCCTAGCCAAAACCAGGACAGTATACAAAGGAACAAGAAACATCTGGTTTTGGACTTTTAAGGAATGAAGAGGTCTCAGTTACCATTTAAAGCTTTTGTTTTTAAAATGCAGATTACATTTACAAGTTGTGCTCATGTATTTTTTTCCTAAGTTATACAAGATTTTAAAAGCAATAATAATCTTTTTCCAGTTCCTAAATATTTATTTTAAAATTAAAAAATATTAAAATTAAAAAATATTAGGTGCTTACTTTATAAATTGTTACACAGTTACCATTTCCCTTTGATTTTACCTTGGTTTAGAAGCATAATTTAGATTAAAATAATAATTTAAAAAAACTTATTAAGCAACAGTTAAGCTAGTAAGCTAGTTAAATGAAAAATAAGATTAATACCTGGAAAAAAAATCTTGAATAACATTTATGTAGGTATGAGTTTGTTTTTCAATTTAAGAGCCAGAAAGCCAGTTACTGGATGCTGCATATAGTATGCTGTCAGTCACAGTTCCGAACTGGCTGGCAATCAGAATATGTGCTTTAATTTTTTCTACCCTAAATTTTTATCCTTTTTTTGAATTTACATGGAGATGCTTCAGTTAAGCCCTGTGCAAGAACCTCTTGCTTTAATGTTGTTTTAAAACAGCTGTAGTCTGACAGAGCAGACAAAGATAAATTGTTGCTTAAAGATTCTCTTCTTGATTTGATTTATTGCTGAATGGCTGAAAAATCCATTTGAATGCTGTTACCCAACTCACTTACATCGTGTCTTAATTTCTTTGCTTGAATACTGACAGAGACGTACATTTATATTGATACTTGTGATATATATTCATAACAAAACCCAGACTTCTCCTAATATACTGTAATGGTTTTACCATAAAGAATATGCAAACCTATGGTTTGCTGCCATAAGGCCTTCCATACCATAAAAATCATTGGCTGGATATTATCCAAGGAATGTGACGTGGTGGGCAGTAATGTAGATGCACAAAATTTTGAAGCAGTAACAAGTTGTTTATCTTATTGAAATGAATACTTTGGTAAAGATTTCTGATGTGCTGAGAGTTCTCTATGTGGTGGAAAAAAAAAGTCTCAGTTTTAGCTGTTTGCAGTTACACTGGCTCTGGGACTTCAGATAAGCAAGATAGGCGGTGTAGCTTAAAGCACTTGAGTCTTACCTGCACTAATTTGGAAGGATGGATGTTCCTGAAGCATCTTTTTGCCACCTCATTTGGTCTGGCTACAGTTCTGTTTCCTGCAGGATTGGTTTGGTATTGTTATCTGTTTGCACAGTGTGGAATGAGCTTGGGAAAAGCTGCAGATGTTGGACAAAGACAGTTTGTGAAATAATAAAGTTATCAAAGTCCTCAGATCAGTTGGTATTTAGTATTTCAACCTTTGAGGTAGCTTTGCATGTTTCTACCAAGAGTTAAAATAAATAAATGAATAATATCTCACTATATATATATGTTTTTTTTTTTTACCTCTGTATCTAAAATGAGTATCATCTCACTTTGTGCTCTGTAAGATAAAGACCATAATGGGGCTACGTAACCAATGGAATTAACTGTTTCCTCATGTTCATTGCAAAGAACGAACTACAGCTTTTAGACACAAAGTAAACATAAATATTTTAATGATCTGTAAAATTTATAAAAGAAAATCTCTGATGTCTCAACTTCTCTCATTACTTCCATTTCTGACTACTCTTCTACATATATACACTTGTTATTCATTGAAACCACTTGAATATATCTGCTTCTCATATTACCTTGTTAATGAACAATTATTTAGAATTTTAAATGATGCTTTTTGAGTGTTGACAAACTTCCAAAAGATGTGAAAACAAACGCAGAGACTCAGTAACAATATAATGCAGTTATTTCACTAGACAATTTTCAGAAACAAAAAATTGAGTAGCTTTTTCTCCTTAAACTCTCCACCACCTTATTTCATGTCGTACTGAATGTGCCTGACAAGAATTGAGTGTTTTATTTTTCTATAGGATTTACTGTCTTTATGAACGCTTTTTTTTTTTTTTTCTTGGCTGCTAAAAAAACAAACACACACACACAAAAAACACTAAATGCCATAACATTTGAGTGGTCAGTTAACTTATTTGTTTAAAAAAGATACGTTTTAAGAAGTTTTTAATTAGTTTTAAAGATTTTTTTTTTTTTTTTTTTTAATTTAGAACTCAGAACTCTACATCTGTGTTTTTCTCTGTCTCTCTTTTTCTTTTTTTTTTTTTTTTTCTTTTTTTTTTTTTTAGATTGAGGAGGATACGTGGCAGAAATACTATCTGGAAGGAGTTGCAAATGAAATGTATACCGAATATCTGTCTAGTGCCTTTGTGGGTTTGTCTTTCCCTGCAGTTTGTGAGTAAGTAGAAATACATATTAATAGACATAACTGTTTGCCTGATCTCAAGTGAAACCAAAGGTTTCTGAAGGAGACCTTCTCACTCTGCTACAGTCCTAATGTTGTTGCTGCATCAGATGGGAGCCAATAAAATAAACATTAAAGCAATCACAACATGGAAGTATTCCAAACATTATAATGCCTATTTTCAGAAGAGATTTGGAATTCAGTGATTGTTAATGAAAGTATAAATGTTTTCAGTGTTGAACAAATTAACCAGCAATCGATTTAAACTGAGTTATTTACTTGTCCGATTGTTTCTTCTAATTATTTCCATTCTTTGAATAGTGCTTGTCAGTATCACTGTCTGGCTTATGTCCCATTCCAAGGAAACTATTCATTAATTAAAGCAGATGTAGTAGAGTCATGCAAGCAGCCTGGCATCCAGAGCTTTATGGAACTGGTTGCAAACTGTATTTACCAAGACAAATGTTTGTCTGAAAAAAATTGTAAGGCAAAGAGTATTTTAAGCATATGGTGTATAACCATAGCATAAGACATGCTACAGCTATAATTCTAGAGACTGAAAATATTTAAATTTGTTCTAGAATCATTCTATAGATGACAGATTTAAATGTGTAGGGTTGCAACGATACCTACTATCGCCACCAAAGTACGATAGTTTAGCACAGTTGTATTTTCTCTTCCATTTTAAGAAAAGGCAAAATTATAGAGATTTTATTTGTTCTTCATTTGTGAAGTGTGTAGTTGCATGTTTTACAACCATGGCAAATATTTCCATGTTAGTCATGATATTTTTTGTATGTTTTTATAATAGGCCATATTTGGGAAGCCAATCAGAGAAGTCATAGACTACACTTTCATGTCAAAGAACTAAGTTAGGCAAGTAGGCAACACTCACTATTTGTCTGCATTCTCTCACAGCTCCAGAACAGATTATTTCTCTTCTGGGTGTACTCATAGAAGTAGCAGTTTCTACTCTGAGAGTAACTCCAAATTAAGGCACTATCACAGAGCAAGACATCGTGGACTGTCTGTCACTGTTAAGTTCTTGCTTCTATCTTTGAGTCATTCTCTTTAACTTATCTCAGAGGGTGAGGTACCTATTCTGTCTTTGGACTGTTAAAATTTAATCCATACATAATGTTCCCGCTTCAATTTTCTGCCTCTCTGAAGCAGTGATGCTGGATCAGTCCATAGCTGTTAAATGTTTTCCCAAACTCTGGATTATATTCAGCATTGCAAACATGTCAAATTTTAGACACCATAAACCTGAGCTCAGTTCAGGTAATGGCCAAGCCAGCCTCTACAACTCTTAAAAAACATGATTCTAAATAAAGCTTCCAATTTTCTAACTGTGATTAAAATTAGACTTTATCTGACTCTGCCAGAGAAATCATTTTTTTACACTTTTCCCCAAGCTCTGTCATAATCTCCTCTGCACCCCTTCCCCTTCTGCTTCACCCCCCTGGGGGGGCCCCCCCAAACTAAAAAGTCTGGCCACCCCCTTCACCCCCACCCAGCCAAAGACTGCATGCTAAATAGTCATCTTAGACACGTTTGTGAGACAGCAAGAGCCAGCACATGAAAGCAGAGGTTGTAAGGTCCTACTGTGTTCTCTAATGCCACATCAGTTGTCTTTTCAGAAGTATGAAAAGTTTGCTTCAATTAATAAATATATATTATAGTATCAGCGTGTATTTTCCTATATACTGGCCAGAAATAGATTCCAGTTATGTTTTTCTTCTGTGACAGGAATTGGAAATACTGGCTTATTAATGTTTATACATACTTTCTAAGGGGTGTGCACTGCAATCAGCATATGACTAAATTCTAGCAAAGATTTGAAAAAATTTCCTGACATATCTACAGCTATACTCAAATCACACGCAATTTTATGTTTTGTATAATGACCTTTGTAATTACTGCTTAAGTAGACTGAGTGCTGCCGCTTATGCTAAGTTGTTTGATAACTCAAGAGAGTTGTTAGTTTATATTTTTAAGAAAAAAAAAAAAAAAGTGTTTATTATTTTCAAAAAAGAAAGTCCTTAGTACATGATCTTTGTCTACCTTAGTGAAGAATGGGTAAACATCTTAGCAAGTGTAAATTTTCATCCATCCCTATAAACATGATATTGGTTATGAAAAAGAACTGACTCTTGTCATCTTGTCTTTCTGCAGACTGGTGTTTGCGAAACTAAAGCTCTTAATGATAGCCATAGAATACAAGTCGGAAAAACGAGAAAGCAGGTATGTCCTTGACTACAAATTCAGAAGTTCTGGAATGCACTGTCAAGAATTGTGCCTGCTTATTTTTCAGAATTAACATAGGTATCCCTATACTTTCAAAATTTCTCGGAGTATAATTAGCATGCCATTACATTACACCATTTCACATAACACTGAAAGGCTTGTATTTCTGCCCTGTTTTTCCTCTGCCAAATCAAAGTCAGAACATTAAGTAGAAGGTGGGAGGGATGGTGTTGTGACCCACCTCCAGAAGTGCAATTTTATTTTTAATGTACTTTATTAATTTTTTGTTGTTGTTGTTCATACTCTATCAACTATAATCAGAAGTCAAATGTTTTACTGAAAATGGAAAAGTGGAAAGCAGATGTGAAATCACAGTTCACTATGGCTATTTGTATTTATCAAAATAATAATTTCATGTAAATAAGTTCGGAAGTACCACTGTGCATAGGATACAGGACAAATGGAAATATAGAATAAATATTTATATGGTATCTGTTCTAACAAACGCTCTATATATGAGTACCATCGGGTAACTGGAAGATTAATTTAGCTGTGAAATTTCCAACTGACTGACACCTTTCTTCATCCAAAATGAAGAAATTTCATGATTATAATTAGTACAAATTCACTGACAGGAGGCATTTCTACCTTTTGTACAACAAATCTTAAGAATCTGAGTGGATGCTGGAGTCAAGTTTCTGGCAACTTGTCCATCAGTGCATTTACACAACATTCATTATTGTATAACAAAAATACTATAAATGTGTTGTGCAACATGTGGAGGGGCATGTAATAGAAATCTGATTATTCTGACTGAGCGCTGAATTTTATTTTCTCTGTCAAAAGTTACATTCACAAGTGCTGCAGTAAATCTGGAATGATATATATTACATCATCTTAGAGGTAATTGGCCACCAATTACCTAAACCTTTGAGGGCAATTTTTTCTTCTTGAAGGAGAACCAATTCTGTTATTTGAGTTCATACCACAATTTCTGAGGTTTTGATTTAATGCTTATTATTATATGTGTCTTTTTTTCTGTATTAATATCTGTAAAGCCTGTGATAATATCTGTAAAACATTTGACACAGAAATCTAATATTGCAACTGTTAATGACAGTATTTCCATGCCCTATACTTGTTGTGGCACACATGCCCTATATGTGGTAAGTGGTATGTGAAGTGGTGTATGTGATACTGGATATTACTTTTGTCTGCACTATGCTGATTAAGAAATCCTTTTTTGAAATATCATATTGTTTTAATTTTTCCAGCTCCCATGGGCTCATCTTAAAATACTTTTGCACTCATTGAACTCATTCTGCAGTACCTAATGTAAAGCAATGAGTAATTAATCTTTTATCTCTGAGCAGTTTAATCTAAATTTTCTAGCAAAAACATAACTGCAATATTAACAGCAATGCTACTGTTTACCATATTTTGCATTTAAGATATTTATAAAGTATTTGGTTTCCTTTGGGTCTCTCTGAGAACTATTAACCAACTTAAGGTTGTCATTACTTCACTTGTCATTTAGTTTCTTAAGTGCTAATATTATAGTCTTTTTCAGTAATAACATATAATTCATGGCTTCCATATCATTCTTTGAACTAACTTCAGTGGGAGTTGGATTGAGTTCTTAATCACAAGGTGATGCAGAGGATCCCACAAAAAGTAACACAATGTGATATAATCATATATTCCTTCTTACTTAAAGCCACACAGGTAACAGCTCATAATGAATTAGTTTAGTAGAAAAAAAGAGCCTAAGAATTACAGGAAGCAGTACTAATGATGGGATGTGAACAGTTGGATTTTGCAAACATGTATATAACAAGAGGAGAGCAAGTAGGCTGTGATACTCGCATCATTTTATTAACCCTGATTCGCAGTAGTAACTTTTAACTTCATAAAACAGTGATAATTTTTTGGTCACTGTTTGGTAAATCACACTGCTACCTGCAGCATATCTTTACGTTTCTACTTGTCCCTGTGTTCTTCAACACAAATATGTTAAGTACATATTTCTGTTTTTCTGAACTGGAGTCTGTTAGTCTAATCAGAAAGGTAATGGAACAAAACTTCTCTTTCTTGCTTTTTAGTAAACTTGCATTTCCTTGTGTCTTCTTAAATGACAAGATGAGGAATTAAGATAAAAAGTAGAATAATATGGTTTACAAGTGCAAGCTGTCTTTGAACATGATAAACTTATCATTCACCAATTATTTTTATTGATGTTAACTTTGGAGATATTTTATCCTACTTCACATCTTCAATTCTTCATCGATAATTCATAAAAGTGATAGGAAAACTGAATATTACAACCTTCATTCTATCAGGAGAATGACTGATAGATGCATGATGATGTATTTTATGTTTTTAGTTTAGGTTCATATTTTGTAAAAATACTGAGAAGTTTACATAGTTTATATGATTTATAGCAACAATTATATCTATAAACACAAATTTAGAATGCTATCTAGTTGTCACCCTCATAGTACGAGACACGATTTTCTTCTATATTTGAAGTAGGTCTAAGACCAGCGAAAACTTTCATATCATTTTCTGCTTAAACAATGAGATCTTCCACCACTTTGATTTTTGTTACTAGTTTTAATATATTTTAAAATATATTATAAATTTAATATAGAAAAATAAATTATGTATCTGATTACTTTAATATATCTTCATCACTTTGTAATCACTGCTAAAGCAACTGCAAAGTGAATTCAGAAGTGTGTGCAGCTCTCACAAATGGTAATTCGAGGGCATCCTAGACCTCCTAATCCCCTCTTAAAATGTTCACCTCAATGTTAAGAAAAAATCCTAGTACCACTTTAAGTCAGTGGCAGATTTTTCACTGACTTTTTCAGTGTCTTCAGTAAATATAGAAAACCACAAAGTACTCATTTACCTACAAACTTATGTGTTTCTTTTTTGTTTTGTTTGGTCTATTAGAGTCTCCTAGGTGCTCATTTCTAAAGCTTTCTGATTTACAACCAGATTCTGTTAGTTCTGCCATAGGAAATTTGAGATCAATATTAATTTAAAATCATCAGAACTCTATTTAAGTCAATATTATCAGTTAGCAATAGCTAAGTTTCCTGCTCACATTTTTTTTCACCTCTTTTCACAACTCTGAACATAAAGCACATAAAGCTGTACATAAAACTTTGTACATAAAGCAGTAGACAAAATCTGATAACTTTTGATAGTATTGATTCTTAATTTATACAAAAATTATGATTTCAAATGCTTGTTTAAAAGCAGAATTTTAAAGTGCTTTGAAATGAATTTTGCAAAGCCTGATGTAGGCAATATATTCTTAGATTTGATATGTATAAAGTAATTTTCAAATAATAGGCAAAATATAGTATGTTTTTTATTTATATAACTGTTTCTGATCAGAATATCTTAATGATTAGTGAAAATAGCTATGATTAGATATATTAATATTTATATATTTAATAATGTTTGAATTACTGTTCAATTAGTAGAGAAATCTCTCAATGTACAAAATGTGACTGAAAGTGGGTTTCTGACAAGCTACTCAGATCTGCATTTTAGTAGTTCCAGGTCACAATATGCATCAGCCATTCCTTCATCTCTATCTACCTGGGAATATTATAATCCTTGCTATTAATATCAGTAAGCAATATATTAAGTAATTTTTTTTTAGATTTAAAAGATGTTCTTTCATAGTACATTTGCAGGGAGCTTTTATTTCTGCCGTAGAAAAAATGCTAAAGGAATATGGAAAATATCATCCTGAAAGTGTCCTAGCAGAGTTTGCTGAATAGATAGCAAAATTTTGAAAGTTCAAAATACAGTCATTCAAACTCCTTATCTGAAATGCCTTTTACAAATATTTTTACTTCATTTTTCCCCATTTTTTTCCCCACATAATTAAGCAAGAAGGAAAGATTCTTCTCTCCTGCACCCTTTGTTTACTCCTCTTGTTATATTTTCTCTTTGTCTATCCATGTATCTGTCCTCATTCTCAGCAGAAAAACCTTTGAGCCTTGGAGACTTATATATAAAGGGTTTTTTTTTTTGCTTTTGCTTTGATGGCAGTTGATTTCTTATCAAAGTGTTTGATTTGCAATTTTTTTCTTGTCGTTTGCAGAAGCCGAAAGCGGTATGCCCTCTTCGTTACCTTTCCTTCCAACCTCAATCCTACCTCCACTCCTTCTAACTTCAGGACTAATTCCTTGTCAAGAACACAGGAAGATAACATCTTTGTCTATCTTTCTCTGTATATGCACACATATATATACATATATATATATTCATCTGTCTGTGTGTATATATATATATCTATACGTGTGTATATTTACATATGAGCCCCCAACCTCAAAAAGGAGACAGGATAGCATTTTGTCTCTCCATTGGTTCTTGTGACTTATGCACTAACTTCTTTGCAGGAAATACAAAATAAAAAAGTATATGTTTTAGGAATTTTTTTCCCCTTTATGCAGTCATTGGTGTATCAGACTGTTATATTTGAAAAACAGATGTTACTCTTAACATCTCCCCTTGTCTTTTTTTTATTATTATTTGTACTGTATTGTGACAGTGTATTTTTTGTCTTTACCAGCCCTTGTGCTGCCATATTGTCTCCATATTCACACCTTCATTGATGTCCTTCTTTCTCCAGTCTTTAAAATACGTATGACAGTGCAGTAGTTAAGTTCATTTGCTCTTGTAGTCTCACCTTCCATTAACAACAACCAAATGCCTGATTCTTTGTATTGCTGACCCTATTTTGAGCCCAGTTATTCATAATACAGTACTCATTAGTGTACTGTTCCAGTGAAAGTGCCATGGGTAGTTTGTACTGTATGTCACATTCATTTTAATGACATTTATTAAGCTCATTTATGAAGATATTACTGAATTTATTTGTTTCTAAGTCCTATTTTTTCCTTTGGAATTGCATGTTTTTCATTTTCTTTTGCTACACCATGCTGAGAACCCTTCTCTATGCCTCTACATGCTGTCTGCTACTACTGATTTGTATGAAATCAGTAAGGCATGCTCTTCCATATTGTCCCATCTACTTTCTTCCCTCTCCTCATCTTTCTTCCTTTTCAGACATTTTTTTTTTTTTTTTGGTCATAGCAGTCTGACTGTTGATGGTGCTTTTTGGAGACCCATTCTCATTGTCCAGACATTTGGATGTCCCTCTTTGTCATTCTCCCCCAAACTTTCCAAGTCTGTTCTGTTGCGTGTGCTGTATGTTAAATTTATTTTTAGTCTTATTCTCCTGTGGTTTCTGAGTAGATGTGTGAAAAGAGAGGTGGCTTCCTGTCAGTTTGGCATTATTGATATGATCCAACTGCAGAGAAGTTACTGCAACACTTAGCATCTCCAAGGATCTGCAGTTGTTGCACCTCTACTTTGCTTCTTGCTTTTAAGTATATATTATCTTGTGGTTAAGGCATGTGAATGCTAGCATGATGGGCAATATGAAAAAGTGTTGTACTAAGTAAAGTTGCTTGCTCCCAGAATAAAATATACTGTGCTGCTTCATTGATAATCACTTCTGAAACCAGAAAGAATAATTTAGTTGCTTTAAAGTATATTGAATTCACCAGCACCATTGAACTAGTTTGGATTATACCCCAATAAAATGCCTCACATCCTGTAGTCCATAACTTATTTTTTGCTAGTATAAAGGACTTAACTCCTGGGAGCAACCTTTTCATACGCTTGTAGTAATTAAGCCTTAATATACTGTAGCATGTAATGTGCCCTGTGTCTTTTGCCTTGTATTCTTTTTAGTGTCTTACTGGATTTTTCTGTGTAGAGCAATATCATTCTGAATTAATGTCAATGACAGAGCCCAGAAGAAAAAAGCAATACTCACAAGTTACAATCAATGTGAAGCTGGTATGCACGCAACTCCCATTTTGGGATTTGTGCACCCTCACACTCCACTTAGAATCATACCTTGAAAATATATGTTGCCTCAAACTGATTTTGTAATTTTAAGTCCGTAGTTGTGTGAATGACATGGCATATTTTAAGAAGCCATTATGCTAATAATGGTGCATTTCATCTGGGCATGGCATGAAACAGTCAAAAATACTACATGTGTTTAACAAAGTGGTAGCTCTAGTAATACCAAACAGTCTTGGTTTAGTTAATGTGTTAATAGCACTTAATACTATACCTTCCTGATTAATATATGATGTTACTATTTCAGTCATATGGGGAATGGTACAGTACATATACCAAAAGGTTTAAAACAGAATGGTTACAGCTTTTGTCATTTCTTTAGTCCAAACTTTGCCATTTTTATTTCATTTAAATTCAACAATTTTTTTTTTTTTTTTTTTTTTTTTTTTTTTTTTTTTTTTTTTTAGACAAGGATGACAGTTACAAGGGTAGTTTTAAATCTTGGGGGGAATCAAACAAGTTTCCTTGATGAAGGGATGAACTGTTCAATTGGTCTCTCTGATGCTGAAATTCAACTCATCTTATTTTTCAGTATAGAACAATCTCCTTTTAGTTATTCAGACTTCCATGCTTATAGGGGAAGATGGGCAGTTCTTGAAAGCAGCTTCCATTCTAAGATAGATGAGATAAATCTTATTCTTAGTGCTGTTTAAAATTCAACACTGAAATTAAGAACAAATGAGAATAGTACGTAACAGAGGCTGATGACAAGGAAAAATCTTAAGAGAACTCTTCAGTCTACATATCTGCTGACTGACCTCATCTACATCTATTCCATGTCTTAGCCTGCATATAGTGCTTCTAAATGTTGTTGCCCTTGCCTGTTTCTGTACTTTACTTGCTAGGCATCTCTGCATGCCTTTTTCAGCTTAGTTTTAAGACCTTTACCGCAGCTTCTCCATGCTAAAATTATGCCTTATTTTTTTTTTTTCTCAGAAAAGAGTGACAGTTATACAAATCTAAGAATATTCTACCATAGAAATGCTATGCCTAGATTAAGAGTTCAAAGTTATGTTCATTTTCAACTTGCACAGTAATGGAAGCCTGATCAGTTTCAAGTTGAAAATTGCAGAGCCATGCCACTTCACAAGTTGCCTGCCAATAAATGCAGATAGTGTAACTATGATTCAGACTCTAAAGCTGATTGGTTATTATTTTTTTCCCATATGCTTCTCATATGATAGAGAACTAAATATTATAGAAAGCTACAGGACATATTTCTAATATACTGCTAAAAACTTAGTATAGTGAAAAATGATTAAAAGTAACATTTTATAAATCCTAATAAAATGGAATTAGGTCAGCCATCAAACTTTCTAAGGGTGTTTCAACACAAGGAACATAATTCTCTTCCAACTTGTATGACATCAGAAAGTAAGAGACAAATAAATATCACCCAGCAGCAGAAATTAGTAAAATACAATTACTAGAAAGGAATCAAAATTAACACAGTTGCTATTAGATATCTCTTCTCCACTGACATGTAGAAAAGTCATCATGTCTTAAGTTTCCATTGAACTGTCTAAGTAAAAGGTGTCCCCAAGCATTCTTTTACTGTTTTTCTAACTATATGTTTTTATTTTTTTTTAATTATACTTCTTAAATATGCACTAATCCCTATTTGTGATTCACATGCTTTCAGTCCATCTGGGAACCCAGTTTCAACTGTATAGCTTCTATCATTCATGATTCCTGAGAGTACGACTAGATGATTTCCATATTTTTTATGTATGACGTTAGCATTATTCTTAGATGCACAGTCTTGCAAATAGTTACCACATGAATCTTCTTTAGCAAATGGACTAACCTTTGCCATATAAAAGATAAGTGTAAAGCAGAGTTTTCTAAATGTCATTTTACATTCCACAAGGGGCTTACAAACAAATTTTAGTCTTATCATAAGTTAATGGAAATTACTTTTCCTAAGTTCATGCTGATAAAGTAAATTAAATTACTGTTAATCTCATTAAATCATATTTGATTTACACATGTTCAACTTCCATGGCTGTAATTGCCATGTGTTCTAAATTTTCATGTAAGAAGGAGCAAGCGATTCAAAAGGTTATACATGTCTTCTATATATGGCAATTCATATCAAATCTGTCATGAAAAGGTTTGTTTTGAGGAATGTATTTCTGGAACTAGAATTGTTAAGGAAGTTAAGAGTGAAAGTTTTTTGAGATTGCTAATACTTTATTAGTGTCTGAGGTAACCTAAACTAGAAATGTTATAAAAGTGTAAAATATAATTAAGATCTTTGATTTTAACTACTAGCTATTCCTTGCTTGATTTCATGTGCTTTTTTCACAGACATGAAAATCACATTTTTATATGATGAAAACATACATATTTGGAAAAACTGGGGATGTCATTTTAAATAACATTTTCCAGTACATGGCACAGAATGAATATGGGTTATCCATATATCTTCCCATTAAACATAATGAATTTCTGTCATTTTCTCCTTTTCCTGTGTTTTCCTATACCTGCAAAGCCCCCCGGCCTTGGCAATATATAAATAGGAGACATTAGCTGAAGCTTTCCCTCTTAAAACACAACTTTCCTTTGTCAAGTACTTCTCACCTGGGAGGATATATATATATGCACATTCTCATGAATTGCATCAACATATACATGCCTCTCTAAATAACTGATGGATGCATTCTTCTTGATATACTCTTAAGCCTGTTATCTTTTTTTTTTTTTTGGTCCTTTTTTTCCTTTTACTTAAGTCTTTTAATTCAAAATGTTTCCCTTGCTGTACATATTAAAGTGAGTGCATAGCTTTACCTAATGACACTCAAGGTCTCATAAGAGAGATTGCTGTTTTAATAAGTAGCTTATTTAATAAATCCATATAGGCTCAGTAGAAATTGTTCATGAGTTTTCTCTGGTTAAATATCAGTGTGTCCCTATAAAACAAAAGCTTTATGAGCCTTTCCTGTAACTCACTGTCAATAGCAGTGATGCAGAAAATTATATTTTGTTCCCAACAGATGATTTTGCTACTGGGGTCCTACTATATTAACAGCTATCACATCTTTATTTTGTGGCTATAAATACACTGTATTTGTGTAAATAAGTATATGTGAATGAAATATGACAAAAATAAAGTCTATACATTGACCCACCTGAACTGATTTCATGTGTCTCAGAAAACATTGAGATACAAAATCACACTCTCAATACGTTTGCAACTGAAATGAAGCCAGTTCCTTCTGATTTGAGATTACATTCACTGCCTCTTAAAAGAGCTGCTTATAATTTTTAAGTTTTAAGTTCTGTGAGGAAAAAAATAATAATAATAATAATAGTGTCTATGTAAAGAAATGTGTTCATCTGTTTTCACTGAAGGGCTATAATACTGCCACGATTAATGTCAAAGAATGAAATAGGGTCAAAAAAAAAAAAGTGTGTTGACAGAGCAGTACTCATTGGTACCCAAGAAAAATAGCCAAACCTATATATATTTTTATACATATATTTGCATATTTTACAAGGAGCAGCTTAAAAGAAGCAAATGAGACTAGCATCTGTAGAAAATAGCTAAATCATCAGCAAAACAGCAGATTAAAGATAAGGAGTCAGGGAGGAGGGGAAGGGCTGAAGATGGAAATACATACTTTAAAAGGACATGACAGAATGTTTTTGAAGAAACACTTCGGAGAGTTACTGGCAGAATGACTCCCTGATGGTTCTTGAGAAGTGTTTTACCTAGGCTTACAGGCTTTTAAGATTGGCCATTCCAATTTTTATTTCTATTTTTTCTGTGAGTGTATTAATGTATTAGACTGTATATGTCTTATCTGCCTTCATGATAGCCTGCTAAGCTGTCTCTTGAACAGCCAACAAGCATTCCATTGACTCAAGTGACAAAAGTTTGTGCAAGGAATGTAAATTTTCCAAACCTTTTTATGACCTGAGTGACTGATTTCCTATGAAGAAATCATTTTTTATTTTAATTTTTTGTTTGATTGATCTGCTTTCTGTCAGCTTTATTACATTTTAAAACTGCATTAAATAAATGCTTTGGTTTGCAGGCTCAACCAGTAAGCCCAAAACACTGAGAAATGAAATACCAGTTGTGAACTTTAGCTATGCAACCTTAATTAATTGCCATTTATCTGAGTGCATTATACTATAGAACTACAGAATGTATTTAAACCGTCACATTTTTTTTTATTTTATTTTTATATATATATATTTTTTTTTTCAATATTGCTAAAATGTGCTCTGGAGGTGAACCTGCTTTCTGTGGTGATACATTCCATTTCCTCTAGTTTTCCTCTTCTTTCAAACTGTTGCAAAGTTTGAAACTATGAATGAAGGAAAATAAAGGATGTCTGGGTAAACACTTACTTTGAAAACTAATTTCTGTTTCTGCCTCTGCCATATGAAATCTGTGTGAGAGTGAGCTAATAAATTAAATAATTTTTTTTACAGGTGATCTTGTGATTAAGTGCTTGTTATTTTGGGAACCAGAGGCTAGGTTTCTGGAAATGCCAAGCATTTTTGCTTGCAGCAAAAATCCCTGGAAACTGCATAAGGAGATACGCAATGCTAAATACTAACAAAAAAAAATAGACTGTAGGCATCCTGAATTAATAGCTAGTTTATCTCATAGTGACTCGACTGAGTCATCAGTGACTCATCTGTAAAATGGAATAGCATTATATCTTCATTTTTCTTGTAAAATAAATTACATATCTTTGAATCTTTTGTACACTGTTCTGATGAACACTGCAGTACTTAAAAAAAAAAAAAAAAAAAAAGTATGCTGAGTTTTTTGCAGCCTGAATATTCTTTTTATACAGCTTTTGTGCATGTGTAATCAAACATTAGATTTGAATATATAAAGCTTTCAGGTATACTATTTGTTACAAATATTTATTACTAATATATAGAAAATAAATACTATTTTGAATATGAGATCTTCTGAGATCTATTTTTCCTCCTACCAATAGCATCAAAGATTTGTGACCTTTTAATTTAAGTAATGTATGTCTATCCAGATATGTGCTTTACCTATTTTTCTATATGTATCTTTTTACCAGTATTTGAATTGCTGGTAATCTTTATGCACTTTGGATTACATGTGTGCCACTACTACACCGTGACTTAAAAAGACTTGAGTTTTTACCAAAAAAAAAAAAAAAAAAAGTGGGAACTTCTGAAAAGTTTATTTAATTTTCTCGAGTTAAAGAATTAGTCATATTACACAGTAGTAATAGAAGAATATACATCTATATCTGCATATGCATGTTTAGCTTGGTATTTTGCGAATTTCCTTAAGTAATATCTAGTGTTAAATATTTATGAAAATACAATAATTCCTAAAAAGAAATATAGTGTACCTCAGTTCTTTATAGCAGTTTATAATTTCCTTCATCATATTTAGCTAAGGCTATTCTGTCAGTGTGGTTGGGTTATTTTTGTTCTTCTGTGGCTGCATAGCAGTGTTTTAATTTTTTTTTTTTTAATTTATTTTATGTTTTTTTCAGCTATCATGACTGGTTGTCTTGTACCATTCCCCTTGAGTGTATGTGTATTTATTATTTTAAGCAATAATATTGTATGTCCAGATAGGGGTCCCATTAACATTATATTTCACTAGAAATTGGCAAAAAATTGCAAAAAAAAAGGGTTTAGTTTTATAAATGACTTTTTGTGTTGTTATTGAGTGGTGGTTGCTGGTTCTTTTCATGATATTTTGAATTTTTCACCACTTTGGATGACAGAGCAAGAGAGCTGAAAAGCTTCACACATCCTATTTCTGAGAGGTTTTGTTATTTTGTACAGTTTGCATTTCATTCAGAAACATATGAATGGAGATATAAACACTCAAATGATGTGATTTTGGGGAAAAGCACGTGAATATTTCAAATTTGTGTTTTCATTTAAGCAATGGCATGCGGAAAATGTTATTTGATTGGAAATTTCAAGGAAGAATGGCTTAAAATTTCCTTGCAGCCTTTCCTAACTAGTGGGTCCCCTATAATAGAATAAAATAAAGATATTTTTGAATATTCAGCTAAAAGTAATTTGAATTTATTTTTTGCTGTTTTTGTTTTTGTTTCATTGAGCAGCATATTAATAAATCCTGGAAACCATGTCAAGATTCAAGAAGGTACCTTAGGATTCTTTATTGCAAGTGATGCCAAAGAAGTAAAAAGGTAATTCGCACATTTTTGTCTTTAAAGATTTTTTTTTTTTCTTATAAACACTTCAACTAATTTTCATTGTAACATGTTGAAAGATTCTCAAGGAAAATTGAATTGACACATTAATGAAACAACTTTGTCTTGAGATGTGTGCATGCCATTTTCTTTACTAGTGCTAATTACCAAGAAGTGAAATAATTTTACAACAAATGTGAAAAAATAAAAGATTTTTTTCAGAGTCTCACTGGAACATGTGAAATATTTTGATCTGATTTCTCTATAAATACATTTGTCTTAGTGGAGTTACTCTCAGAGAGAACTGGATTGACGGTTTTGTCCAAGTTTCAGGTTTAGAGTAGTTCTCATTTATATAGAGACTATCGAATATTTGATGTGAGCAAGCTGTTGTATTTATTCAGTAATTGCATTAGCATAATAATATTTACGTTCTTGTCATTTTTCTTGGATGGAACTTCATATTCTATGTTCGCATAATCATAAATCAAACTAGAACAGTATAATGTATTCAACCATTGTAGAGAATTTCACTTGTTCAGTGTATTTGGATGTTTTAGATTTGTGTTAAATGAAAAAGAGTTTTATGGTATTGTGTTTTGGACAAAACATATGAACTCTGGTCTGTTATGATTATAAGATGCTTTGAAGGAATAAAATGGCAATGTGAGAAAATAGTTTTTAAAATAAATAATTATTTAATGTCTATCCATAGGATTAAAAAAAAAGATAAAATTAAATAACAATGTTTACTTAGTCCTAAAGTTTGTATAATTAACGTGAAATTAATATTTAAGTGATGCATGTTTGTTATAAATATTTAAAGAAAGTCAAAACATCAAAATAGTGAAATTACTAAGAACTTGAATTATATTTTTGTTGGAAGAGTTAAGATGGTGTTTGTCTAGATGAAGCATACAAAAGAGCACAGCAATACCTCTGTCCTCTCACTTTTCAAGCACCATCTTTGCACCCAGTATTTGCCTCAGGTACACTGCCTTTCAGCGTTCTTTTCTTCTCTTTTGCTTTTCTACATTTAAATATCAGTTTACATGCTCCTATATTGAGATACTACATGTTTGTGTTTGTTTGAATCATTTATAGAAATTATTATTATGAAATTATTTCAGACTTATTTCAGGTAAATTACCTGACATATCATTTTTATGGCCAGTTGACTGTTATTAATATGTTTAGAGAAGATCTGCACATCATTCATCAGGCATGTTTTATCTAATAGCAAGCTGAACAGGAATTCCCAGTTCTGCATGGCTTTTTGAAGAAGGCTCTTTTTAGAAACATGCCGCTTCCCTTCCCACATTCCTTAGCTGTTCTGTGCAAAGTAAATCATTATCAGATGTGCATCAACTAACAAAAGCAATTATGAAAATTGTTGATTTCAACCTTTATAGCTGTGAATCAGAGTCAAGAAAATGTTCTAATTTTTTTTTTCTTCAGGAAGAAAAAAAAGATTTATTTTTTCTTAAGGTCAATAAGATGAAAATAAACAAGTTATTTACCTGAAATTCAGATTATTATGGGTTTGTGTTATATACTAATTGAGAAATTGCAGCTCCTTTAGTCTATTTTAAACATAATTATCAGTCATATATTCTACAATGAAATATGCAATTATTCATCTTGCTAGAATTATTTTTGCATTTTTAGAATAATAGTTCCTTATTAGAAACAATTGTACCTAGGCAAACATGTTCGTGTAAAATCTTGAGTGTTTAAATATCATACAAAGTACATGAGCTATATATTTATCCTTCTTTATCTATTTTAGTACTAACAACAGAACTACACTTAGTTCAACCCAATTATATAGAGGAATGATTTTATTACAGCGGTTACTTCAGGCATTTGTTCTTTGCACACTGAATTGGAGAAACTCCTTAGGACATTTTTCCTTTAGTAGACTTTAGAAACGTGCTGTAGAAATTACCTCAGTCCAATCCAGGTCAGGAGATTGTATGAGGGAATATTTGTGATAGTCAGTTCTTGTTTGGTACTGTGAACTACGTCTGAAGTGGAAAAACAAAACAAAACAAACAAAAACAAAAAAAAAACATAGAATTTGGAGACAGTAGACAGTTTTCTTCTCCTTCCTTATGTCTTTGCTCACAAACTCATGGTGTGAAAAATATTTAATTCTCATTTTCTTAGAGGTGGTAGTTTTCTATTTTGTGGAAGGTGAACATTTTTTTTTTGAAAGCCAGAATCATACTGCAGCAAAGTATTCACATGCTCAGAAAAGGTTCTTTCATTTTACATTTTGAGTCTTGGAAACACTAAGACAGTTTCACAGCTAGGAACAGTAAATTTTCTGGAAGTCTCAGAGAAATTAAGTCTGCTACATTTAAGACTTATTTCTTCTATCAGTAGTTTGCATGGTATCTTGATGTTAAAAATGTTAATAGCATTTAATGAAGTCTTATTGAAAATTTAAATTGGTATTTTTTGGTAAATATCTTATATACTGGACTTGCCATATTTCACCTGAAGTACATCTTCCGTAATTCAGAGATGTGAAATATCTTAGATAAATTTGTGACTATGTGAATTAGGTAACTAATTCATACTTCTGAACATTTCCATTAATTTAGTGTCCATTTAATTTGTAAAAGAATTAACAGTAACTCTAGCAATAATCCTACTTGAACTTACCAAGGTTGTGTTTACACAGAGACTGTGTATTTATTGTTTATTTTTCTTTTTATACTTTTGACTGTAGATTGTTCTGTTTCAATGACCTCTCTAGCGTTGTAGCAATCCAACTTTCCTAAGTCAATGAGCAGTGCAATCTGCAAAGTCCATGGGTGTCTGCAACGTGATACTTTTAGTTCTTACATCAAATCTGTATTAAGAAATATGCAATGAGAGAGAAAGATAGGTATGTAGCTAACATAACCTGAATAAAGATAAGCACAGGGAAATTTCAGAAGGTTAAAAAGTATGTTTAGTGTGTTGTACCATCAAGAGTCCTGGTAAGCTGTAACTATCCAGCTACAGGCCAGCTGTGTGATCCTCACTGAATGTGTCACAGCTGTTTTACACAACATGTTGATTTGACAGACATGTTTAAACTCTCCTGTGGGCAGTCTGATACATGTTTATTGAACTGAATTTTTGTTTTAATCTCATATAAAGTCAAATACTTAACCTTTGTCTCCACCTTAGTTTTCTTTGTGCTTCAGCTAGTGGTGAGCCTTTTGATACAGGAGTAGAAGTTAATAAGCAAAACGGTTACCTGGAGACCCAGACTGTACACCTTATTAATTGCTTTTTTTTTTTTTTTTTTTTTTTTTAATTTTGACTTTTCTGTTTGACCTTCTTGACTTTTCAAAACTGGTATGATTCTGCCCCAATATCAAAGAAAAAAATTTAGTCTTAATCAAGACTATGCCATTTCTTTCATTTATCATTCCTTTAGGGAATTTGGGGTGGACTTTCTTTCTTTTAATTAATTAATTTATTTATTTTTAATTTCTTGCAGATGGTGTGTCTGTTGCTATTGTCACATTGATCACATTACAATCTCTCATTTTATCTAAAACTATGTCCTACTTGTGACTGGGCTGAAAAATTGGCCCAGGATACTAGATGGTCTTGAAAAAAAAAAAAAAAAATTATATCTGATAAGAACAGAGAATACATTAAATATTTTTCTATATATGTATATGTTTACTGATATATATATATATACGCACACTCTTGACAAAATTCAGTGGATGTTCTTTTCTAAGATGAAAGACAACTGCACTGATATATTGTGTCATAATTATCATCCATTCTCCCAATTTCTTTAAAATAAAAGTATGTTAAAAGAAACACTAATTTGGAATCTTATGTTTGAATGTAATGGTCTTCCAGCATATATTTCCTAATTTAGATGTCTAAAACTTCAGAGATTAAAGGAAATTAGTGCTGGCATGTTTCATAAATTTGGCACTGCAACAAGAGTAAATGTGGGACTAATTTCATTTGTATGGATTAAGGAATGTGTCAGTTTTTCCATTCTGTCTCTCTAGGGCATTTTTTTACTGCAAGGCCTGTCATGATGACATCACAGATCCCAAAAGGATAAAAAAATGTGGCTGCAAACGGCGTAAGTAATATTTCTATCACTCCCTTCCTTTTCTTTCCATGACCAGTTCAGCCTTGAAGAATATCTGTACATGCATTTACATGTTTTACACAGTGGTACAGAAAAGATAAAAAATTATTTCACAACAATATAAGTGCATTTGCATTTTGGAAATATTTTTATTAAACTTCACACCAGTGAACACCTGTTTCCATAAAAAAAAAAAAGACCATTAGCATCCAAAACAGACAAAAGTTAAATTAAACCAAGATAGATCTAATTTGGAGGTTTCTAAATTAAGAATGAGCTAACAGTGAGGCTCTCATTCATACCATGCAGTAATCCAGTAATTTCAATAGTTTTCTCTAAAGAGCTTTCGTTTTCCTTGCTGAACACAATTCTGCAAAAGATGCATCTAGGGATTAAAATTCCATATTGTAACTATTAAAATAAACTATTATTGAAATAAATTATCATTTCTGTTGAAGTAAGGGATTGTCTGAAAGAAATAAAATATTGGTGCCTTAAATATCTGCTCTCAATAGATTCCATAGCTCTAATACTCACATTTATTTTAGTAAGGTTCTTAAGTCTGCTGTTTAAATTCTTTGGAAAATTGTGTGTGAAGAAATAATTAAGCTTGGAAATTTAAATCAGACTTTGCATCTGTATATTTATAACTATATGGACATTAGTATTTTATCTATATATATATTTAAAAGATGATTTGCAGAAACTGTAACAGCCTCGTTTGGGACACAGTTGTATTTGACCCATGTGTATTTGTACTATTGAAATCTAAAGGATTTAGGGATCTTTTTCTGTGAATACTTATGTGTATTCCATGATTTTCTGTTATGAAGAAGATCATACAGTACAAAAGCACTGATTAGGTAAAACAAAATATCTCAGAAAGGTTTGATCACAACTATTCTACCTGTACTTTTAAGAGGAAGAAAACAAACAACAACAAAAAACTGTCTTATTTATTGATCCAGTCACCTCATTATTATTGCACTCTCTGCACTGGAACAAAACAAATACAACAAAACAACAACAATAACAAAAAACTGGACTTTATCTACCTTTAAGGGGCATTTGAAATTGATGAATTCTAAAAGATGGATTTTAAAAAGAAAAAAACTTGTCACTAGAATATTTAAATAAACTCTTCTCCCAGAAAATAGGAGTTTGGAACAAAGTAATATAATTGAGAGAAAACAGCTGAGTCACTGACAGAAAATGGGATTTTTCTCCCAGTAGCCACAAGGAGAGTAAAGCACGTGGAAAGCATACCTGATGTGAAAGGAATGTATGCATTGCCTAACATATTTAAAAAAAAAAAAAAAAAAAAGCCTAACGTGTTGTTCAAGAACAGTTTATCCATGTGAGAACGTGACCTTTGAACTGCTGCCAAAGCCAATGTGAGTGCTGAGCAGGTTCTGGTAAAGCAAGTTACAGATGCCTCAGGGTGCCTGTAACTCACAAAGCAAATCTTTTTTTCCAAATTACCCAAAATTAAGAAGGAGAAATAAGTTACCTGTTAAATTTTGTCCAATGCTGACCACACACACACACACACACACACACACACACACTTACATAGAATATATAAGTATATTCTTCTCTACTCCTTCACATGGTATATTGTTTTCACACATGCTGAATCAAAAACAAATAATAATAATAATAAAAATCCGAAGGTTGTCATTTTAATGGGAGATCTATATATTGGATGAAGCTGGAAAACACAGTACAAACTACAAGAGTGTGAACATTCATGTGCTATCCTCAGTGCTAGGAAGGAAGGAGTATCCTGTCCCCTCAGCAGCCGTATTGCCAACAGCAGGCCAAGGAGAGGTGAGAATGACCACTTCTATGTGTGGCTCTAGGAAATGTCCCAAAAGGAAGGGTGACATGTATCAGTGTATAAGTCCAATTAAGTGAAGGGATGTTGCCCAGATGTAGAAGCAAAACGACGGGGTTAGGCTGAGGCTGAGGAAGCTGTCAGAGCTGCTGCAGTGAGCACTGAGCACGAGGGAGGGAGTCCTCTCAGTCAGGTGAGAGAGAAAAAAAAAAAAAAAAAAAAAAAAAAAAAAAA
>CM021770.1:13575165-13592179 GCA_011076525.1 Nettapus auritus
AGAGACAGCAAAATCTTAAACTTCTCTTTTGTTGTTGTTTCCCCTTTATCCCCCATCTCCCCTTGCCTCCCTCCCCCGTCCTGGGCATACAGTTGAAGGCACCATGATATATGACAACTTTCAGTACAGCTGAGAACAGCTTCCACTTAGCAGCATGTTCACAACTATTAGGAATAATATCATTGTTTTGCTTTTGAAGTACTCTCAATAAGAAAAAAAAAAAAAATCAACAGTAATTAGTGATTTTTGGTGATCTTGAGATCCCTTTCATGGGGTTGGATTTTTTTTTTAAGGTAAGTTTTTAGTGCAGTCTATTATTCAAATAAGATGCCTTAGTTTTAGCTTTCAAATCACTAATCACTTTTGAAAATCTTAACTATGTTATCCATCTGTAATCTACACAAATTGTTGTTCTTAAAAATGCAGTCTAACCAAAACAAAGCATAAATTATGAAAACTCTTTCCCTACTGAATTAAAAAACTGTCAACTGCTCTGTCAACAGCTAATCTGTCAATGTGATTTTCAAAAGACATTGTGAATAATCACACATGCATATATATAGTCCTATATGATATATATAAATTAGTGAACAACATAGCAATTAGAGACAGCTGAATGTGGAAAATGCGTAAGATGAAAGGTTTTGTGTAAAAATATTGGCACATTCAGGTGAATTAAACGTGAAAGAATATCTTCTTTACATGGAAATCCAAATTATTGTGGCTTTAATGCAGCTTCCTGTGACACTTGAAAACCACATTCTTTAATAATGCATCTGAGGTTGCACATCAATTTAGATGCTGTCTGAATGTTAGCTTGTGGTATTGTTGGGGTCTAAACGTGAGACTGACCTACATAGCCAGTTGTCCAAACCTGTTAGGCCTAATATTAATAATTCAGGGCAGATCAGTATGTTTTCCTCAAGGCCAGGGATAATTAAAGTAACCTTGCTTTCCTTTTGCAGTTTCTGCCATCCCTCCTTCTCGCTCTCCTATACTTACCCATCCCTATCCCTGAATAAAATATGAATGCTGATGTCACATTGTCCAGAGCAATGCTTGTGTGGAAATTTTATTCACAGATTGTTAATATATTTTTGGAATGCTTTCAATCTCTTTCCAATTCCATTTAACTGTAGTTTTTTTCACAAGGGGCCAAACACATGTATGTATTTAGATAAAATGAAGCCACGTTGGGATGAAAACTCTAAAGTGGATGACCTGCTCCTCCTGTTCCTTTCATTCTGTACAACAGCTGTGGTCTAATTCTGCATATATTTTTTCCAGTGACAGTGCTTGCTGTGAACCATGGGGGTTGAACCCCAGAGGGGACATATCATGTGTACATTGATGTGTTTGAAGGAATTTCTTGTAATCTATGACAATTGACAAACTTTTGATTTATTTTTCCTCTTGCTGCCTTGGAACACGGCCCCTACTATATTTTAACTGCACACTGATAGTGATCTATTGTGAGTAAAAATGGGTTCCCTGTAGCCCAGAGTGCGGTCCAACCTGTCTTTCTCTAGCAGAGAGTATTTTTGTTCAGTATTTCAGTTCTTTTCTTTATTTATGTTGCATGTAGCAGTGACGTCATACCCACAAGTTTCTCATCGTTTACACCCACGGAGATTAGGGTGACGTTGAAGAAAATACAGCAGTTTTCCCCTTTTCCACTTTTTTGTCCCTTTTTTCACAACCTTATCTTTTATCCCTATTTGAAAGTGAGATCTTGGCAGTGGCATTTCCTTGAAATGATTATAGAGATCTCTTATGAATTTTCAGGGCTATTGGTTAGGCTGGGGTAAGAGCACTACAGCACTGTTTGCCCAGCTAAGCTGAATTCATTGTCAGATATGTGTTAGATTTTTTTTTTTTTTTTGTACTTTGTCTTTTCAATTGCATAGTTGACACAAGGGACAACACAGCAGTCTTATACTATCCTTATCTAACTCCCTTCTCCCCACTGACAAAAATAAGGGAGGTAGGAGAAAAGCCAGACACTGAATTAATATGTTTAACTTTAATATATACTTTAATATACACAACTATCTTCAACAGCAAACAAGGTACAGTTATTATTTTCCCCAGCTATAACAGCTTTGCTTGTTGTGAAAATAATTACATGAGGAGAGAGCCACGCTGTTTTTTCAGGACCTAAACTGTAAAGTTTTATATTATCATTATTGTATATAGAATATGAAATTTATAGACCACTTCATGTCAAACTAAGTCATACCACTTCAAAATATATAGAATCTGTGGAGGCTCTTGTCAGTCACTTTTAGTGTGCACAGTCATAATAATTTAAATAGATAAAACATGGAAAGAATTAGTTCCCTAGGAATACAAACACTGCAAATATAAATTGGTTATAGGCAGTGTTGACTTGATCTTTCAAACGGCAAGAGGGATCAAATATTTCATAGCTGCAATGAAGCATTACTGTACCAGGTTGAGGGTGCTAGTGACACTATACAAACACAACTATTCTAAATACGTGAGGCTATGAGACTTTTTCACCATTTTATGACTTTGTTTTCTGATAACACTTCAGATTTTAGTCCGGATTGTGATATTTTTCCCCTCTCAGCTGTACACACTGTAGGGTCTTGAAAAGAATACAAGAAAAGTTGACACTCCTGGGGTTGCATGATACAGCATTGGCCATCTTGTAATTATGATGGTCTTCATTATGATAATCATTAATCACTTTTTTTTTTTTTAATTGTGAATTGTGGTGCCATTACTACAGTAACGGATTGAGACCCCATTGTATTAGAAATTATTCATACATTGAACAGAAATTTCTCCAAGTATCTATTGCTAACCAAGAGAATGACACAGCAGAAAGACAGGGAACTCAAAAAAGCAGATTGTCAGGGCAGCATAAAAAGAATCAGAGGCAAAATAATGGAAGTAATTTGGATTTATTTATTGCAATGTATTTATTTTTAAATTCATTTCTATACTGAGGCCTTTCAGGATAAACTCAGATGAATTAGTAATAAATAATCAATCAAAAAAGCTCTTCATGCTAGAAGAGTATTTAAAAAAAAAAAAAAAAAAAAAAAGTTCATGCATGTTTGGCTTTTTCTTTTTTCTTCTCCCAAATCCCCAGTAGCTTCGGTTTGCCTAGAAATGCAGCTAGCTTTGAGAGTTCATTGGCTGAGAATCTTTAAGGCAGGGAAGGAAAGTTCATGAAGATAATTGAATACTAAAATGAATTGGTCTATAAATACAGCATTATTTCTTTTAGCTACTAAAATAGGGCAGAATGTCCACAGTTTCTACAGTTTTGACAAAAAACAGCACCATATGAATTACAGCAAACAACTAACCGATTGCCTTTAACTAGAAAGATTAGTGAACAAGCTGAGTAGGTGGTCTTGAAGTTATTCTGTAAAACTTAAATAGCAGAGAGGGAGAGCTTTGCCTGTTGTGGTAAGAGAAAAATTGTCACAAAAAGATTAAGATATGTATTTCTGTATTTTACAGAAAACAAATTTTGCTGGGCAAAGTCCATTCAATATTTTAGTCTCATGTTAACCACCATCCCTAAAAGTGATTAAATCAGTCTGGTCTTCCTTTAACGCTGCTGTTATTTTGTTCTTAGTGTGGGTTATGAGAACTTGATGAATTGAAATGACAGTGTATGCATTTCAGTTCTTAAGTGTAGTGGGACCCTTTTTTAACCATTTGCTGGTCAAGCAAGCTACAGTTAGATTCTTAACCAGCTGTTGTCTCATGGAGATCCACTAGATGTCCTCGTATATCTACTTTTTGTTACCGTTGAGGTCAGAAGGAAAACTGCTGTAGTGATGGGTGGAATACTAGGGTGGGGTAGCCTGTAAAGTTCAAAACAAAGCAGAGGGGAGAAAAAAAAGAAAAGGATAAAAAAAATAAAAAAAAAAAAAAAAAAGATGAAGGGATACATTGTTTTGCCCTTAAAAAAAAAAAATATATATATATATATATTATATATATATATATATTTTTAAGGGAGCTGTTCCATGACATCTTAGGTATAGAATAATCTGCAGCTTCCTTTGCTTATTTTTGCAGCTGGAAATATTTCCCATTACTGTTTGTGAACACTAAGTAACACTTCAGATCCAGATAATCTAGAAACTTTGACTGGACTTTTTTGAGTTTTTGACATCAGAAAGCGAGGTATTGCTAGAAGTGTGGAAATCTAAGGCAAATTCCTTCCTCATTAGAATGGAAGGCTATTACCTTTTCAGAAAAACTGCAACAACAACAACAAAAAAAATAGGTATTTATTTTCTTTTATAAATAACTCAAAAATTTTACTTGCATTTTGCTCTTACCAAATCAGAAAATGTCTCTGGTTCATATATGCCTTGTTTTGTCAGTAATTTATTATATTAGTCTGATTTCTGTTTCCATGATTACTTCCCCTGATACTTTTACAAATGCTAGGGGATTGTTATCATACCAAATAGAAGGATCTCTTCTTCCTTTTTCTCCATTTATTGTTCAATTGGAAATAGGGAATTAATGTCCTTTATGTCCCAACTTAAATTTTTACTATCAAATTACAGTTCTATTGAACACCCATAACATTTCTATTAATAGAAATAAGATTATTCTTATGCATGTACTACAGGTGTCAAATGAACTTAACACCTACCCATAGGCTGTTCTTAAGGTCCCCCTGTCTCTCTGATGATTCCCATTTTTTGTTAATGTTTATGGAAGTTTAATAGGAAATCGTATGTTTGTGGCTTTTACCATTTGAAATCATTTCTGTCTTGTCTTTGATCTTGTCACTAGCCATCCCTAATAATAACCCATGTTTTGTTTTATTTAAAAGAAAATAATTATTGTATTTGGTATGAATGTAACAATGACTGTTGAAAAGGAATGAAGAGTAACAGCATGTTATTTCTTTTGTTTGTTTGTTTTTTTACAAAATGTATTGCTCTGATATGCAGTTGCTTATATACTGATCAAAAGCCTTATAGCAAGTCATATCTGCTACTTACATTTTCAGGTTCAAGCCTGTTTCCTGCATGTTAATGATGTGAAATATTAAAATGATGCATGATCTCCAGAACAACTGATAATACTAGTTAAAAACAGTCCCTGAAAGGGCATTACTTTTGAGAAGCACCATGGATTCCTTCCCCAATTGAACAGAAGTGCTTAAATTCCCAACTTCATTGATTTAAGTCTGATGAAAATGGTTCAAAAAGTTTTCCTTCCCAACTGTGTTTGTCCTTAAGAATAATTTCTTTTAATTTTAATAAGTATGTCCTATCCTATTATTGACTGTTGACAAGTAATGGCTACAAGTAAATGAAAACCAGGGACTGTTACTAACCAATAACATAGCAGTTGAGAATTTCTGCGCAGTGTTTTGCTTACAGCCTTTGATTAGAAAAAGTCTTTCAAAACAGCTGTAATTAAAACAAAATGGGCCTTCTTTTTCCCTCACCTACTGTTAGCATGTGTCACAAATGCTCTTTATTTTTATTTCATTTCCTTGAAGTGAAAACAATAAAATAGGCATAATGGAAACACTTCCACATTTTTGGTAACTTTTTTTCTCTGCCCAACTTTTCTATTTTAAAGAATATGTTGGGAAAAGTTAGAGAGAGGGAAACTATGAGAAAACAAATGCTGTTTTGAATTTTCTGTGTAGTTTGAATGTGTATGCATCAAAAGCTTCAGTGGAAACCTTCTAACTAAAAGCCAAGCTATAAGGATTGATGTACTATGCAATGAACAAGCCTGATGCTGCATGATGACTTTCTGAACAGCTCTAAGATAAATCTACTAGGATGCTGAAAGAACATGGCAGTAGTGATGTGAGCAAAGTTTTAGAGGAATGGAGTCGCTGCTGAAGAGATCACTCATCCATCTCCCTCAATGCCTGTTTTCCACAATCATAACGTTACCCTTGCTTGACAAATATACTGTATGGCAAGTCATCAAGGCCTTAGAACAGGACTTGACCCATTTGAGCAATTTCAATCCCTCTTCCCTGTTGACTGTAGCATTAAAAAACTGGAAAAAGAAAAGAGAGAAATCATTAAAAATTTAATGTTACTGCTATAACAATAAATAAATAAATAAATAATAAAAAAAAAAAAAGAAAGGAAAAAAGGACATCCTAAACTGAAGGTACAGGCTAGAGAAACATTACCTTTTTCTTGCATTTGCTTTTAAGGTTTTGTTTTTGCCTGTTGGTGTTCTGTTTTGTTTTTAGTATAATTGAGTCAGTTCAATCTAAACCATTACCAAAAGTGTTGGTTCAATGCAACATATGAAACAATTTAAGTGGCCTTTGTAGTGCTTGAGAATTAAACTTACTTGTGATTGAGGTAACATACAAAATTCCGTGATGGTAATTACATGTACATTTATAAAATAGGATGTTGTTATAAAATAGGATTCTAGAAGTGTATAACAATAAGACTGTACTTCCCATGACTAAAGAACATAATTTTCTATTCCAACCTGGCACTTCTTTTGGAATCGGTGCCTAATTCTACATCCAGTTATTTTGGTTCTTGATCTACCTTTCAATCCAGTTGCATTGTCCAGACTCAGTACTCCTCAGAGTAGAAAGCGTGCCAGTAATTGGTTCAGCATGTTTCAGTGGACCAATGCTCTGTGTGCTTTTGGTGATGCCTTATTTGTGAACTGATTTTAATGTCAAGCATATTTGCCATTACTAGTTGTGTCTGTTATATCGGCAAATTTTGGTATTCTGTCAAGAGTTAATTTGAATTCCTGAAGCTATAATGTAAATGAAGTCAATTTTTCAGAAAATTTTATGCACATCTTGTAAGTCTCCAGTAATATGTAATTTATTGCAGTAAAGGAGTTCCCTGGCACAGTTTAATACAAGGCAATTATTAGCATATGTTTGAGGATAAATTTATTTATATATATATGTGTATACATGTATATGTGTGAGTGTGTGTATGTAAGAATACATGTATGTGTGTTTTTGTCTGTGTATACATGCATACATATATATATACACACACATATATATAAAAGTTTCAAATTTTTACAGGAAGTAGAATAGATCAAAAACATCTAGTGGATCCGCAATTTTATATTTTCTTGTTGTTTTAGCCCTGCAATATTAATTGTGCCAAGGGAAAAATATATTCTTAGGATTTTCTGCTTTTACCATGTTATTTTTTGATCCAAACACTTGACTGTAATCAGTAATTCTTCCCATATCTGAGGTCACCCTTTAAGACTGAAGAGAAATAAAGAACAATTTGTCTTTTGCCCTAATTTTAATGTACAGCCAAAGTGTTATCAATAATCTCATGCATTTTTTTTTCCCTGGGTCAAGACTGTTAACATAAACTAAGGCCTGTATTAAATCCCTTAAATTACCTTCCAGCTGCCTTGTTGTATATATAACCTTGCCATTAACCTGCTGCTCTTCCTCTCCTCCCATCCAACACATGGTTATAGCCAAGATGTCCATCTACAAGAGAATGAAACTGGCATGTTGTTTTGATTGCGGACGCTCTGAGCGTGACTGCTCTTGCATGTCAGGCAGTGTACATAGTAACATGGACACCCTTGAGAGAGCCTTCCCACTTTCTTCTGTCTCTGTTAATGATTGCTCCACCAGTTTACGTGCCTGTAAGTTTTAACACCAACACATGCTGTTCCATGTCTGTGGTGTCTGTGGTATCATCCCCGTCTTGTGTCGTACATTGTAGTTCTGTGAGTTTTACTGGGCTGATGCTTTTTAAAAATTCAATACCAAATTTTAATACAGCTCTGTATTTATATTTCTGTTTCTATTTATTTTTAATACAAAAAAAAATGGAATTCATTATTTTGCTTTGTGTGCTCTTTATGAAGCATGCTCTTGCAATAGCATGCAGGACCTTAGTAGTGCAGTTTGGTGACATATTTTTATTTAATTCATACAATATAAATTGTCGTTAATTAAGCAGTATATGCTTTACTGGAGGAACAGATATGTGTCTAAATCTGTCACTGGTGCTAAGTCTGCAGCTGTAATAGGGTTAGCAATAGAGCAGTATATAGTAGGCAGTGAGTAAATATAAAGGATAAAGCTTAGTTGCTGAACTGCTTCTAGCATTTTGTTTTAGTCTGCCATTCTGAAGCTGGCATTCTATTTTAGACTGCTACTATTGTCTTTAGTTTTGTTTGTAGTCTTTTATGATTAATATGACAGGACCTTCCATCTAATACTGAAACTGCAGAAACTTTAATAAAATGGATGTACCTTTTGTAGCCCTTTTGTAGAAGGGCTAGCCTGATGGAAACTTTGTGATGCAAACTGTTTGAAATTAGGTGTGGAATATACCTTGCAGGACAGTACCATTCTGGAATATGCCCCCAAAGCTCTTTGAAAGATCAGAGTTTGAGAATGAGAAGAGAGAGAAATTAGAACAGCTCTAAGTATCTGTTAATTCTTTGGGTGAGTAGTAGGGATTCTAAAGCTTTCTAAAGCTTTCTTTATAAGTGTGAACTATTGAGGAATACTGTTAAATAGTGATTTTTATTTTTATTTTCTTTACATATCCTCTACAGACATCCATAACAGGCAAAACTGCATCTTGGGACAGGGATTCTTTTCCTTTCCCTATCCAAATAGCAAAGAAAAGCTGACAAAATATTCAGATACATCTAGAAGGAATATTAGGAGTTTTGATCAGGAAACATGTCCACTTTACATTACGAGTCATCATAAATAAAAATGCTTTCCACTACTAAGAATATAATGTAGTTGGTAGATTATGCATCTGGTTGCCTTTTGATGCCATATGTGTATTGCAGTATGTAGTCCATGTCTTTTCTCTAGCTATTTTGACATTTGAAGTATTTTTCCAGATACAAATGTGGAGTATATACCAATACTATGACTGTTGTTAGTATTTTTTATATCTGAAGACTGTGTCAATTAAGTTGAATTTAATAGGATTTCTTAGAGATTTTGCCAGAAATCTTCTCTTTGTTTATGTGTATAAGCACACAGAATATCATTTTTATCTACTTGGTTGTAACTTGTACATCACCTCAGGGGAAAGAACATTTTAGATATTATTCTAAGCTACACGAGTTTTTATCCTTCAGAGAGTCCTGTATTAGAGTAAAACACAACAAAATATTTTTGTTTATTAAGAACAGTGACTGCAAAACCTTCCTGGATTGAGAGTTACTGCAGGTAGTGTTACTTATATGACCTAACAGCCTCTGTAATACAATGTCTGCTATTGTTTACATTAATATGGACTAGTACAGAGATTAAGTTGTTAGGTCCCAGTACAGGTACTAACAGCAAGCAGACAGGGCTAAATGAATATGTCTCTTACAAATGAGTTAGATTTCTGCCACTAGCACTTGTTTGGCAAGGAAATAAAAAACATAGTTTGTATGTTTATCATAGCTTTTGAGTTCACTTAGGACTATACAGAGGCAGAAAAATTAAATGTTTTTGATTGTGTTGCCTGCTGAGCCAAAACTATCCACTGTATGGTTTTATTGCCACCAGAATCAGTGTTGTTGGGAAACACATTAAATATATTTTGAAGGATAAGTGGTATTGACAGCTTTGAGGATTTTTGGCATCCTATCTTTCAAGGGGCTTTTCCCCCTTCATCACTCCATCAAATGAAAAGAAAACTCACTCTTCTCCTTGTGCGAATATTCACCGTTGACTGTTAATAGTAACTATAAAAATCAATACCAATTCATGCTCTTTACAAACCAGCAGAAGCCTTTATTTTACAGTTAAATATATATATATATATATATACACACATGCAAAATTTCACTGGCACGGCTTCAATAGAAATCACTGTATTTTCTTTGCGGTGCACAGGGGTCTTATGATGCCCATCTTGACAGAGCTAGTTAACTGAAGGAATGGTGGTGAGAGTCAGCTTTTCATTAAATATGAGCAGATGTGAAATGTAGAGTGTTTGACAATTAGAAATGGCAGCAGCAGGGCCCCAGAATCAAAGTAAGGTCAGATTGGTGGATCAGATTACCTCTCTTACATTCTTTAGTTGTTCTGAAAATCATTTTAAATTAGTGTCAGTGGAGCCATGATGGGTTTTGCCCTTTGTCTTTTATGCTAGGACTGTATTGTTTCCCCAGACACTCATTAAAGGTCATTGTACTATTACAGGGCTTGCTTTGGTCGTGGTGCCCCGGTTGGGTTGGTTTGCTTCTACAATCGCTTAATGCATTTTTTTTTTTTTTTTTTTTTTTTTTTTTTTTTTTCTTCTTTTTCCTTTTGGTTACAAAAGCAGGCTTTTATTTTTTTTAAGGTACATAAAATCACATACCAAACTTTTTGAAAAAATAAGTATTTTTTTTTGCAAGAATTGATGCTGTTTGTAAGAATCTGATGTCAAGTAGAAGATATCAATTTACGTATTTAATGATGTATGCAGATTTACTGTGTTAATTGTATAATACGTAGAGAAAGTAACGGAGTATGTTTTCCACTGTGAATTATTTTCTCTGCTATGAAATTGTCTGTACTTTCAGTGAATGAAAAACCTATTATGGTTAAATATAATAATATTAAAATAGCTTTTGAGTTCGTAGGCAGCTGTTTGGGAAAAAAAGCACAAATAGAGATGATCTTTCTAAACATAAGGAAATAGATTTGTGTGTGTCTACAGATATTTTCAGGTTTAGCTGCTTTTGGTAGAGTGCTGCATGGTCTAATGGTCTAAGTAATTTTTTTATGTAATGTAGGTTCGGCCAGGGAGGTGATAATCCTCTTGTACTCTGCTCTGGTGAGGCCATACCTCGAGCACTGTGTTCAGTTTTGGGCCCCTCACTACAAGAAGGACATCAAGGCCTTGGAGTGTGTCCAGAGAGGTGTTATGAAGCTGGTGAACAGTTTGGAACACAAGTCCTATGAGGAGCAGCTGAGGGAACTTCTGGGGTTGTTTAGTCTGGAGAAGAGGAGGCCCAGGTAAGGCCTCACCACTCTCTACAACTACCTGAGAGGAAGTTGTAGGAAGCTGGTGGTCGACCTCTTCTCTCAGGTAACTAGTGATAGGGCTAGAAGGAATGGCCTCAAGTTGCACCAGGGGAGGTTTAGGTTGGAAATGAAGAGACATTTCTTCTCAGAAAGAGCAGTCAGGCAGTGGAACAGGTTGCCCAGGGAGCTGGTGGAGTCACCAGCTTGTTTAAGCTGGATGAATGCTTGTTTAAGCAAAGGTTGGATGTGGTGCTTAGGGATATGGTTTAATGGGTGACATTGGTAGTAGGGTGGTGGTTGGACCAGATGATCTTGGAGGTCTTTTCCAGCCTTAATGATTCTCTGATTCATGCAAATTAGAGTGAAGAGAGGCACTCAGCAACTGAAAAAATTGAGGTGGCCTCAAAGTGAAATTATTTTACTAGTAAGCGTGATGTTTCTGTTTAGGAATGTGCCAAATCCTCGGGAGCGCTATTCAAATGATTAACTGATGCAGACAGAATCTTAACCTGAAACATTTAATTTCTGTTTTATGTGTTTCATATGGCTGCTGCTTCTCTAGAAGATCAGAAGTTCAGGTTCCAAAAGGAAATCTTATCTAAACTTGTCAAGATTTTATGCTGTGCCTACTGTAGTGGGAATTTAAACTTCCCTCTGCTCTGAGGGAAGGACATTCCTGAAACTAGGTCTAGAAATATGTTATTCAGTTTGTCAGAAAACACTGTTTGGCATGCTCTGGTATCTCTGAGAAGCATTACGTGAAGACTCTGACTTTGGTGAATATCAGGGATCTCTAGAGCAAAAGATAAGGCTGATTTTCACTGTACTTTTAATTTATGGTTCAGCCCAAACTCCCATCCATCTTGTTTAGAAAGAAAGATTGTGTTAAGACAAGTTCTAGATACCAAAGTGAAAGCTTAATTTTTGAAAGTGGCCGAAGTATGTATCTACCTTTGAGCCAAGCATGGTTGAGAAGTATCTATTCCACCTGTTCTTCTAGTGCCATCACGTGGTTTATACAGAACAGTCAAGTTAGCTGTTGAGTCTTTCTCAAAGCTCTTAAAATATTTTTCTACAAGTGTGAAGCAGTGTTTTGGGTATCATAAGCCAAGGTTGGTATATTGTGATGAACCTAGGTCTTATGGCCACAGAAGGGATGGAGACTCTCTTAGATATAACCTACTGAGCCCTCTGAGGTCACATCGTGTACTCTGTCATGCACAGGCAGGACCAAAAATGTGCCAATAGCACATTTTTAGTGTTTTGAGGATGAAGAAATGGAAGGAATAAGCAGCCGATCAGGCCTGCTGGGAAAGGAGAGAGAGATGTTGCCCATCAGGGCAGCATTCTAAAGTTGTAAACAAGTGATTAGAATCTGATAATGTTTTTACAGCTTACTTTTCTGGGAAAAAAAAAAAAAATATATATATATATATATATATATACACCCTACCTCTGTATACTGGAGAATGGTGGCATTGTTTTGTATAGCTTCTACACAGATGTTGTAGTGATTTTTTTTTTTAATGAGAGTAATGAAAATTGACAATTAGAATAAGATATAGTGCCAAATAAATTTATATTAATTCAAAACCACACATGAAGTAAATCATACAGTGCTATTTATAACCATCTAATAATTTTGAAGTAAGCCTGTGAACCACGCTGTGGGGAACAGATGGATTTACATAAACCTAGTTGAAAAAAAAAAAATTATTTCAGGGTGACAGACTTTTATTTCAGTTACATCAGTTCCCAAAGAAGTCAATAAAATTACTTGGTTGTGTCCCTGAGAATTGTCGTGGCCATAACATTTACTCTAAATACTTCTACACACTTCTGTGTGTCTTTTAGAAGTACCAAAAATAATGTAAAAATGAACAGCTGTGTGTGTTTTAGAGAACATTCATTTTTACAGAGACAAAGTATTCTAGATAACTCAGTTTAGATAGTAGTCCACTACAGGAGAAGAAAAGTCAGGCATATCAGTATATCATCTTAACGTAGTCTTGTTGTTAATGGATAACGAAGAAAACCAGCTAGTCTTCATTAGCCTTCTTCTCAGAATGAACTACCGTCAAGAAAGCTGCTCTAAACAGAACTGTTTAATGGGGTCCTGAAGCATATAAAACTATTATGGAACAATTGGAAAAGAAAATACCAAAGTGGGAGATTACTGTGCTGTTCTATGGAGGTTCTTATGGTGTAGACACTGATATGAAGTCAGTGCTTCTACAGGCAAGAGTTGGGCCATATTTGCAGCCAGCTCTGTAGCCTGTGGTATTGGCAAATCACAAGTCTTGTGTACTGCTTTACGTGTATGAATGTGCTGGAACTTTTATATTATCTTTTCAGACACTGAATAGAAGATGTTAATATAAGAGGGGGAAAAGTAGCATGAAATAATGTATTTTAAGACAGGTGACTTCAAGTATGTAGGTAGGTCTAAGTCAAAAAATTAATTCCTTTTATTGTTGTATATTTTAATAGAACCTGAGTGCTGCTAAATTATTTATTTTTCTTTGGGATATAATACAAGCATATAGATTAATATAGAGATGTAGAAATGCAAGAGTAGGAAAAAAATAACCCCCCCAGCTATTCCTTGTCAAGCAGTAGAATGGTAGAAATCAGACAATCTGACTTGTTACCCATGACCAGAAAATATAAATAATAAAGCACATGCCTTTTCAGATGACTTTTTTGATGTGGTATTTACTGCTAGGCTGATAGGAGGGTGCTCTGCCCAATTTGTTATGTCTGTAACAAGGAGATGAAGTCTCACATCACCATGGAGGCCCTGCTAAGTTTAGCAACAAATCTTTTGAAGAATTGGGAAGGTGGAGAATGGAGAGATCAAGAAGTCTAGATTTAATTCCTTTAGGCCTTTATATTGAATAGTGATTCTTACTAGGGTCACAGGGAAGAGACTACTGAGTGGCTCGCTTTGATGGGGACAAGCTAGAAAAAAATGCTGTCAGCATCCTGTGGAGTGAATTAAACAGAGGGTCTTATGCAAGGTGACATGGAAATTATGTTTGCATTTTTAGTTCCTGAGTGTGGCTGGTTGTCATGAAACTCACCACGACAGTTTCTTACCACCAGGCAGCAGATTCTTCCTGTTACCTCCTTGGTGTGGGACAGATGCTAGCCAGTTAGCTCTCCATCTCTACTGTTTCTGAGCTATTTCAAGCGACAGATGCCAGAGCTGGCTCAGTTTCAGCTTGAGCATTTCTGTCATAGCCCTGCCTTGAGCCCAAATTCTGACCTTTACTATATGAAATAAAGTACTTATGAACAAACAGTGTCTTGATCCAGAGCAAGCTTGGAGCAAATGTCAAATGTCAAGTCAGTCTCCTGCCTCCTTATTCCACCTGCATTAGGAACCTAGATTAGACCCTAGACTACCGCACCAACTGCCTTAGGCTTTATGGGTCTGGAGAGACATAAGTTATTAACAAAGAGTTATTAAAATTTTATCAGTTTTATAACGCAATGTAAATGCCTTCTATGAATCTACATTGTATTCATTATCATTTAAAACGTTAATTAAGTCAAAGTTGCATTTAATTTAGTTTTAAATGTGCCTTTGGGAGGAAGCTTTTAGAAACAGCTGCAGGATTGAGAAGCTCATTGATGCTGGGAAGATGTTAGTACCACTTTTCAGGATAGGTCCCCCAAGCTGATTGCCGTTTTGAGTCTGAGCTAATTTATGTTGATGTTATTGGGCAAGGTCTCAAATTAATATTGAACCTTTAACAGTAGAAAGCTATCAGCTCATGCTAATCATAGATATATTTTAATGCATAATTTGTATTCTTTTCAAATGGCTTCCAAACTAATATGAACAGTTGATCTGTAAGGCCTATACTTCTTGTATTCTTGTATTTATTACACACACATATATATTTTCATTTGATGTCTTTATTGGTTGGATCCTTTTGTAATTCAGAGAAAAAAGATGTTCCCTGACCAGGAATATTGTCCATCATGTTCATAGAAAAAGAAGTTCTCTCTGGCCTAGGTCTTTAGTGGGGACTGTTAGTGTTAGGTCAGAGGTTGGACTCGATGATCTTGAGGTCTCTTCCAACCTAGAAATTCTGTGATTCTGTGATTCTATATTTCATTTGATCTAAAGTTATTGTAATGTACACAAGGAGGTACTTATTGAAATATACAACAGACTATGATATAATATTGACATCTAAAATGGAATACAGCTTATTAGGAAAAAAAAAAAGAATAACTCCCCTCCAAACCCAGTTAAAATGTGCTTGCATTATATATCAGATTGTTAATGTTTCTGATGACGTAAAACAAGAGAAAAAGAAAGAAAGAAAGAAAAAACCACAATGTTTCCATTATCTGATAATTCAAAATATTTTTTCAATATATATTTTTAATGAGGTTAGTAGTCATATTAGCTGGAGTGTGTCCATTCGTTCACATACTATGTGATTCAGTAAGTGCTAGAATTGGAGCCAGAAGGAGCCAACTTAATGCTTTCCTTAGCTAGGAGAGTCCATTGAATTAAAAGACAAAATCTTTGGATTTTCTAAGTCCAGTGTAGGTCCAGCGGAATTGTCCAGCTCTCACCCTGGGAATCAGAGGCAACTTGCAAGACAGTTTTTCTCTGGGTCATCATATTTTCTACTGAGCTCCTAGAACCTTTCCAGGTATACAGTACAATTCTGAAAAGGAAGGATGGAAAAAGCATTAATAAAGTGTAAGATGTGGCTAGTGACATCTAGTTAAAAATTCCAGCAGATATTTTGGTTTGAATAGAAATTTTAGCTAGGCAAAAGTGAAGCAGAAATGGCACAAGACGGAGATACTTACCCTGACTGAGCCACTGACTTATTACATGACTTTTGTTCCTTTTCCATATGTTGTATTATATTTTGTGATAAGAATTGCTCTGAGATCCTTATGTTTTGAAGTTCCGAATATAAGCTGAATAGCCATCCTTTTGACATAGTGATTCCCTACGCAGGCCAATTTTCATGTATTCTGATCTTTGCTGAAGTCATAGATACACAGTGAGGAGGAGAGGAAAGTGAAAGGGGATACTAAGAGGGCATGAATAAATTCTGTTTATCTGCATCAATAGGGATGAATCTCTTTTTAGATTTCTGGAAAAAAAAAAAATCATCTACAGTTTTTAGCAGCTTCTGAACTTTAATTGGAACACAGGCCTTATTCACTGTGAGGAACTGCTGAATGAAATCCAAAAAACACCAAACCCACCTACATTATAGAATCTCTGATGTTTGTCATGCAATTTTCTTAATTTGTTCTTGCATAAAAGGTTTTATTTGCACTGTACATCACAATTCTCATTTTCCTGATATTATCTTCACTCTCCAACTCTGGAGAGAGAGTGTACATCACAATAGCTTTGCTATGGAGGAAGAGTGGCAACAAGAAATGGAGATGTTGTTCTTGAGCAAACTTTTGCCTGAATGGACTAGCAGGTGTGCCATCTAGCATTGTAGAAGGTTTATTTTTATAACTCGCCTCTTTTCTATAGTAGTTACTGGTCCTGTAGAAGACATATTGCTTGGATTTGCAGTAATGATAGCAGTTGTGACATGGGGGCAGCAACTTAGAAGTCAGGATAAACGTTTGGGTGATAAAGTTCCATCAGCTAATAAAATCAAATTCTTTTTAGCAAATAAAAGCAACTGCATTTGAGGCTAATGTAGAGATGATGCTTATTCTTGTTGCATGAGTAACATGAGGAATAATCCACAGTTGTACACTGGTATGTTCCATTAACAATGCCATTTGCCAAGTATTTTTTTTATCCATTATTTATCTCTATTGAATTATTTCTGATGTACCAAAACATGCTGGAGGACTGTCCAGCTCTCAGTGATCAGCTGTTCATAAGATGGGTGGCAGTGAAGAAGTGATTCAATATTTATTTAGAATCACGAGTGTGAAAATGAATATAATTTACATGACGAGGCAGCAGAAGGATGAAAAGAAGTGAGGTACACTGCTGAGTAGAACAGGATGTACTTTTTTGTCTTCCAA
>CM021770.1:13592279-13672548 GCA_011076525.1 Nettapus auritus
TTTTTTTTTTTGTCAAGAGAAACTGATTTTTTACTTGGTTGTGAGATAGGCCAATAAGCTTTGTAAGGACAGGGCAAGCAACAAAATACCAAATTACACTTTGCCAATTCTTGGATACTAAGAACTACTTTGGATATTCCAGAGAAAATATCTAGTCTATTGTGTGGGGTTGCACAGTTGCTTAGTATTATCTGAATTTAGTTTTAATTCTTGATAAATAGTATTTTGTTTAAAGTAGACATGGAAATGTCGTTTTTGATGCATTTTGCACGCAGAGAAATCTGCAGAAAATGAAATTGTTTTTCATTTGATAAAGATCTAAGTTTTTCCAGACTTCTTAAAAGCTGGATTTTTTGCTTGTGTTCCACACAAAAAATGTCTAAGGGAAGATGAATATATGTATAGAAACATTTCTTGAATATATTTGGATTGTTACCAGTCAAGAGTACTGTCCTGAGTAACAAGATGTACTTTATTGATTTCTTCATCCAGACACATAATATATGCCTTTGGAGGAAAGATGAGAGAACAGTAGACTAGGGACAGATGTCAGATTCGGCACAGGTTCTGTGGTGATAATCATAATGAAAGGATTTGCAGAGAATTGAATCAGTAATGTAATCCTAGCTATTTGACGAGAAGCTTCCATAGAAGGAGTCCAACTTACAGATAATATCTTTTACTTTAGAGAGTTATAGGACTCAGCAAAAGTCTTTGGTTATGTTTGAAAGAACCCGCAATTTGCAGTGACAGGGAAGACTCAAACCAAGGCTCTGTGATCAGATAGTCTAGCTTTGTTTGATATAACATCAGTCTGAAATCCTGCAACAACAGGAACTGATATTCTTTTAACCCATTGGCACCAAAGTCTTCTGCATGTTGATTTACAGCATAAGAATCCTGTACCTTCTCTACAATACACCACTACTGTATAGTTCTGCCATTCTTACAACACCCTATATTTAAATTTGTCTCTTTTTGAGCATGCAATTATTTCAATTTTTGTATTAGCTCTCCTCTGTGACCACCACATGTTTTATTATAACATGGTCTTTGGAACTTTTTTGTTCTGAATAATTCCTGAATATACTATCTCCTTCTTGAATGAAAATATATACTCTTATTTTTGAATCAAGTTTATGGTGTTATCATGTCTACAATTATATGATCAAACTATAGCGGTCTTTGCATTGGCTGATCGAATCTTTGAATGCTTCAGTTTATTCATCCACAGTTTTACTGGGACTTCTGCTAAATAGATAGATAAGCTGCTGTTTTGCATCTCAAATTATAGCTTGAGGGAATGTAAGAATTGTATCTTTGGGCTGATATATTCAGCCTTAATACTCAAACTCTGTATACTCCTCAAGAAATATCCTGGAGTTGTTCCTCAGGAGCCACAGATTTCCTAGTCAGTATCCTGGAGTTTTGCCCATAAGAAAAAAAAAAAAAAAAAAAAAAAAGCATTTGGTTTTAATCTTCCTTTAGCATACGAGTCTTTTGTCTGCCCTATTCTTTCTCCTCAAGCAGGACAAAATAAAATCCTCAGAGGTAATGCTGAGGATTTGCCTTTGGAAGATGGCTTTCTTGACAGCTGTCATTGTCCCCAGAGCACTGGATTTCTGGATGCTTTTAGTATTTGACTCTCAAAATATCTGGCAGAAACACTAGTTCCAGATATATTGACATCCTGTGGCATTTGTGGTTGGTATAGTTACTTTCAGGGTAGTAACTGACCCATAAATCTTATAGCCAGTATATCAATTCTTTGTTTGTGGAAGAGTTCCTCTCTCTCCAGATGATTGTGGACTTTATCATGAAAATGGTGTGATAATCAAACAGCATTAATTATGGTGATTTTCTACAGACTTTGCTTTAAAAGGTTGTTCTTTCTTTTTTTTTTTTTATGGTTTGTTTCTTGTTAGTCTTTTTTCCTCTTTATCATGCTAGCTCCTTTGAAATGAACATCCTCTGTCTTTTATTTTACACACAGGTTATAAATGATTTCCTTGGTATAACACTGAATATACCAAATGTTTTGCAGGGCATAGCTAAGAACCTGTGCTGCTGATTCAACGCTGTTAAAATCCTCTGTCAAAATTCTCCGTTACCTTCTTTCCTGTCCTCTTGCCACTGTGTAATAACAGTGAGGATGCTGCTGTTAGACTATCTCACTTCTCATGAAGTCTATGTGCATATTGCACATCATGGTTTGTAGCACAATGCATTTACTTGTGATGAAGCTTCCTTTCTAAAGCTGTTCCTCATCATGGATTATGATCACTTTGTGCAATCTTCCTGGTCCTTGTGAAATAAGCAAGCTCGACATCAGTGTGTATCTTTTTTTTTTTTTTTAAAGGCAGATTTGTTATTATTTTAAATAGACTATCAATTTACTTTGCTGGTAAAGTCAGTAATATTTTATTCATTCATATGTTGTTAGTCTGCATACTTTTATGCCATTATAGCTAGTCTTATATGAAGTAAATGTGAGATAGCATGCATTTCCCTCTTACGGTAATTCAAAATAGTTCAATCCTAACTTCTGCATATATTTCAGAGTTATCAGTGTAGTATTTTTAAGTATTAGAGATTTAATCAGAGGGAATGTATAACAGTCTTATTTATTTATTTTCTATGGACGTATTTTGATCCTGCTTAGCTTTTATCTGAAAAATATGATCCTTGCCAAGTACATCGATCCTTCTGAGTAATCTGTTAGAGATCAAACTTCCGTTGTAAGTAACATTGTTATTAGTTACCACCACTGGATTTGTTAGCTTACGCCTAACAATTTCAGCTTTGGCAGAGGTGTAAGTATTAATTCTTTCGCAGATATAGTCAGAGGTAGACATCACATCATCACATATCCATTTCCTTTTTTTTTTTTTTTTTTCTGTTATTTTACCTCCTGTGTTTTGCCATTGCTTACCTAAAAATGGCATGCTATACTTCCCTAAATCTCAATAACAATGAATTGTATTCCACCTCTATTTTAGCTCTTGCTATTTTTACTATTATTATGCAGATTTAATCTTAGTTATTTTTATCTTGGGTTTTTGTTATATTGATGTATTCACCAGATTATAATGTATTGGTTTTTTTTTTAGATACACTTGATCAGAGAAAAATAGAGCTTTACAACTTTGAAGTACATCATAGAAATCACTGAAGTAGGGAGCACCTAGGGAAAAAAATTAAATACTGACTCCTTACTGTCATGAACAGTGTTAAACTTTGTATCTCTAAGTGATAAAAAAAAAAAAATCATAGGCTTTTAATACAGGAGGTTGAATATATGTGATTAATTTGGATGTGTACCCTGCAATTTACAGTACTTTGCATATGAGAACTGGTTTGTCAGCTATTAACATTCCCCATTTTTTATGAAAGCCGTACCTCCAGTAATATTGTTTAACTGCAACCAGTGTGATAAAAATCTGCCTTCTGACAATACAATTTCTATGTATAACAGCAGTAAAAAACCCTTTTCTACACTTGTACATAGATTTGAAGATAGGAAAACAGCACTGGTTCTTAAAACTCAATATAACCAGCAGATGGTGCTGCGAGCTCAGAAATAAGTAGCCCAGAAAAGCCCCCAAGAACTTTTTAATGTATTTCTTTTGTGAAGAAATATTATATATATATATTAAAAAAAAAAAAAAAAAAAAAAAGTACTTCTACTGTTTTGGTTTGTTTTAATTGTATACAGATGTTCTTGAAAAGGTATATACTCTGTAAGAGTATGTATCTAAGACCAACATGTACATAAACATACACAGCATTTTGTGCTTAGTTAACATATGAAAATTATGAGTTCACAGGTAACAGTAGTGTGAAGACCTTCATCCCAAAGGATGTTGCAGCTGAACCTGAAAGAGTCTTGGGGATCACTGAGCCTGATCCTATTAACATTTAATAAATGGAAGTTTTTCCACTGATGTGGATGAAAGCCAGATAAGGCCGATGATAAGAAAGCTAAAGTTAAATGTCAGGATTTCAGTTCTTCTTGTTTAGAGACACAGACAGTACTACACCCTTTTGTATAGGGTAAACAACTGCCAGGAGGGAAAATAAATTTAATGGTAGCAAAGTTTATAAAGAAAAAAAAATTCTGCTGACACATTAACCTCATATATAGTGTATATATATATAAATAAAAACACAAAAAGTAATTTAAAACAAACAAACAAAAACAACAACAACAACAACAAAAAACATAACAGCAATGTCTTCTAAGTTTTGTGTTTCTAAGAACTAAGAAACAAAGAAAACTCACCATGAAGCAGAGGAAGAATTCAAAAAAATCTTCCATGTTAGGAATACAGTCCCATAGATTTGTAAGAAGTTTATGCAAACCTCCTCTTTACTCAGCAATGTAATACTGGTAAGGAAATGGGCAAGGGGACCTCCTATGTCTTTTTCAGGAAATGCGTTGATTAAAAAATCTTCATCACAAATCTGTTTTTAAACTTGTCATGAACAGAGTAGGGAAAATGTTATTTTGTTTTAAAATTTCGGGATATGTAGATTGGAATTGCAGTGGAGATGTGTATATTTAAGATGTAGAGATAAATTGGCACTTTGAACCTGAAAACAAAGTAACAATTCTCATTAGATATCTGCAGGGTGAAATCTAGACTTCCTAATGTTCTTAGGAAGGAAACAGTTGCAGCAAGACCTAGCTGAGATTGTAGAGGCCTGCTCTAAATCAGTAACCATATAACTATCCCTTTCCTATGCACTCTCTCTTCCTGTGGAACATAATCTGTGCTGTAAATACAAGATTTCTAATTCGAAGGAGCAGAGCAATCAACAAGGTCTCCTGTGCTCCCTTTTTACCTCTAAGTTATTTCAGTGCATTTTATATTTTCCCACTGAATTTAATGGAGCTGAGGTAAACTGTACAAGCAAGGCACGGTGGTGAGTGGGCTTTGGAATTCCATCTGTTCTTTTATAGGGGCTTATTTTTGTCCACATAAGTCACTGGTTTTAGCAGTGACTGATGAGTGACTGAGCTTATTCAGTCACAAACGGGAAATTTCCCCTACTTTGTAGCAACAGGTTAGATTCCTCCTACAGTTACACATAACTGAGTAACTACATCCTACTCCTCCTACTACTGCAACTTTTGCCTCCATGTTCTTTACCAATGGTGTCAAAACTCTTCTCCAAGCCAGGAGGACAGAGGGCAATACACTGTGGGTTGCTATGTATTGAAACAAGAATGGTCTTTGACAATGCACTGAATTTACATCTGTGGGTGTGGAAAATTTTGACACTACAATTTGCTGTGTGATACTACTCTTAAATAATCCCAGCCAAAACACTGTTGTGACTTTACATGCCATGCCATGGGGAACGGCCAAAGAACCACTTATAAATAAATCAGTGTCCTTCCATAGACACTGTATTATTTCTATTGTTTGTTTGGTTTTTGTGTGTTGTTTTTTGTTGGTTTGTTTTTTTAAGGAAAGAAAAATAGATTAATCAAAATAAAAAATACGGTATAAAAAGATGTTCTGATGTGAAAGAGATACACACCTTCATGTCCAATTTAAACTAACTAAACGAAACACTCTAGGACCAAGTTACTCTTATCACATATGCACATTGTATGTTTTTATGGAATATATTTTCAATGTACTTTCAAAACAGCAATAGAACCTCATCATGTTATAACTGGCAGACCTGTGAAAATGAGTGATTATCAGCAATGTTTTCAGATAATTTGGTCACTTGAGTCATAGCAAGAGCTCTGAGTGAGGAACTCAGTTAAGATGGCATTGACTGTAAATGAGCAACCCAAAGCTGTGTTAAAGATCAGTAGCAGAACCAAATTCCAAGTCAGGAGATTCCTAGTCCTGTCTTTGTAGTCATGGTACCATCAGATATTTTGCTAAAAAGTTAACATGTGGCTTTGAGCAATCCTTTTGTACTTGGCCAGATGCAGCAGCTGGAGCTCTGAAGTTGGAGCTCCTCACTGATTGTGACAGGGTAGAACACACAGGTTCTGAACAGCTCTTGTTTGAGACACAGGGATAATGTTTTGCTGTTGCTCCTCCTCAGTGTTCAGACAGCAGAACACTGTGTCAAAATAGAATAACAAAATTTAACTTGGAGAATATTTATTCCCACCATACCTGAAGAGAGACTTTGAGTTTCCTTATTCTATTAAGTGCGCTCTCAAAAGACAAGTTAAGTGCCCTGACTTTGATATTTTCCTGAAAAACACACTGCTGTGAACACAGAAAAGTTTTGTCTTAAGTCCTATAATTTAGATATCTTCCTTTCTTCACTCTTTCTCAAAGTAAACTTTACTGTACTCAAATAGTGTTGTGTCTGGGTGCAACATGTGAAGAAGTCAATTGGATAATTAGATGGACGGGGGGGGGGGGGAAAAAAAAAGTGTTTTTAGTTATTGTAGCTTTTTGTTTGACAGTTTGCCAATAACAATGTAATGGCTTGCACAGTTACAGAGTGAATCATAAAATGAGAAGACAGTGAAGAACAGAGATTCTGAAAATCAAGAAAAATATATGAGGAAATACTAAAATTAGAACCAGAAAATGTGTTCAAGGTTTGGTGGAACTATGACTTAGTCGTAGTTATATGAATAAGTATAAATTAGGATTTAATTGGAAATTAAATCAAATAGCTTTTTTTTTCTACTGTGCACATTTCTCAAGGGAAAGGGAAGATGGTTGTTGCATACAAGCAGTATCACATTTCATATATACTTCTACACAGGAACAAGAAGTTAGGTGCTTGAAATTGGAAGCCTTTCTTCTCTAAAAGGCCCAAGCCAATTGTGAAATACTCTCTCTCTCTCTCTCTCTCTATATATATATATATATATATGAAAAATGCTTTCTTCCTGTCCTATTTTATCAGCTTGCACCCTGAAGCATGATATATGAACAACTCCTGATCTAAAGTCCACTGATGTCCACGTAAGTGTTTTCTCTGACTTCAATAGACTGTAGATCGGCTACAATTTGAATAGCCTTAAACAAGGTCTGAAGTCATAGTAATAGAGAAGTGATAACAACTGGCATCTCTGGAAAGCATTTTGAATATATATGCTTTTGAGTTAAGCTGGAGGGAGCAAAGAAAAATCAAAGTTATACAGTAACCTCAGAGGGTTGCTCTACCCTTAGAAGTAAATTAAAGGCTGTAAGTGCCATAAAACAATAGCCTGAGCTTTATTATCAGATGATGCAAGCTAAAAATTTGTTGGGTTTCCAAACACCTCTGCAGTCTGTCCTTCATTCTATATATATGTGTAACCCTAAAAGCTCATGAACTTTATCATATTTTAACAGAAGATCAGAGGAGCTATATAGAACACACAGCAACATCCAGACTAACCGCAATCCACATTTTGTTGTTAACTGTCTTTTAATAGCATTCAGGGAAAAGTAGAGGTGAGGAAGAAACCTCTAGCTTTGTTTCAATTGCTTTTGTGTGATGACAATTAAGTAAGACAGGAAGATAATGTATTAATAGAAAATTTAACCATTGAATGACCAAAAAAAAAAAAAAAAGGCAATTTTTTTCACATTCAATCAATTTCAGGTACCTTTAGCCAAAAGGGGCAATCCTGGGACCAAAAAAATAAAATGTTTCTTGGGCTGTGCTGTTCCAAAGAGAATGTCTCGTGTAAGCACCATTCATTATTTGTAAAATATTCTGAAATGATGCATTCTTGACGTTTTCAGATCTTGATGTTTTCTTATCTGCTTCAGAAGGCACAAACTGCAACTAAGAGTCAGTGAGCCTCACCTGCTCTTCTAATGGTGCTAGTATGTATAGATATACAGCACATCTGTTTCTCTTTGCATGAAAAGAACAAAATAGAAAACCAAACAACAGCAAACAGTGAAATGCATTTTCCTGAGTTTCCAATGCACATAGAAACCAAGACGGACATCCTCTTTCATTTGAATTACCATTTCAGACAACAACCAAGCGCTGCTCTGCAGTTTCTAAAATTTTTGTATCTTATCAAGCACTGTCGCACTGTAGTTTCTAGTCAATGATTTCATCATGTGTTACTACAAAAAAAATATATATAAATAATTACAAATTTGTTTTAAAATATTTTATTGGTATAAAGTGACTTTTAAACAGAATTAATAATATATATATTTTTTTCTGGACAAATAAAAATATTCTGAATAAATTATATTTTGATACTCTGCTAAGTTCCAACTTTGGACACTTTTTTTTTTTTTTTTTGAAACTACCTTTGATAAGAAATGCATTACAAACTCATCAGTTTAGCTTCCTGTTAACAAAGAGACAGCAGCCGTCTGGATTATTCTAGATCCGCAGTGAAACTGCCACACTATGTATGCTCAAACTAAAGCTGTGCAAGTTTGACAAGGGGCAGATGAATCCAGGAGTTATTGTGCAGGGGTTTAAGTCTATGCGGCAGCTGACGGTTGAAATAATCATCTATACATCGCTCTGAGCTAACTGGGGAAAGGTTGAAGCTGTATATTTTCAACATATCTAGCCTAATGGTTAATCTGTTGTCTTGTGCAGGGGGTGCTGGGTAGAATCACAGCAATAGCTGACAGTTTGGAGGAATTGCTGTGGGTATTTTCAGTTGCCTGATTCACAAAGTGGTAGGTAGCAAAGTCTAAACAGGCTTGTCATTGAAAGAGGGAAGTCATGCTTACTGTCGTTCCCATCAAAAGATCTCTGGTAGCCAAAAGCTCAATCAACATATTGATTGTCTGAATTTAGTAATACTGAGCTGTAGCTCGTCTTCACCCAGCATATGAAAGCTGAGCTTTCTGGAAGTCAAGCCAGATTGCAGAGCAGTGATTGCTCCTTTGGAGGGCAGCTGGGAAGATGCTTAGGAGAAAGAGAAGGGGGGTGGGGGGGTAGGGGGGAATAAAATATTGTTTCAAACAATGATAGTCTGACTGTTAAAAGCACTCTCTGTGATTCTAGTGCTGGATCTGGCATATCTATACAGGGACATGGCATTACTCACTGCAGAGATTAAGGGGGTGCAGTATGAATTAGACTGAAACAAAAATGAAGTATCTGCAAGTGACAGCTCTGGCTGATGGCTGACTACGAAGGAAAACACTGTGTTAGTGCCTGGCGAAAAACGTGTTGAAAGCCTAGCAGCTGATAGAGATGGGGGGAGGAAGGGAGTGGTGGGCAGTGGTGGTGTTTTTTTAGACTGTCTGGTTTTGGTCAGGATATTTTTTCCCCTTTAAAACACATTTTCATCTTCCCTTCCAGGCAAATCATGCTGAAGCCAGTTTCAGCCATTTTGTTGAAAGCACTGTACTGGTATTCTGCCTTGTTACATTTAAATTAAAGCTCAGCCCAGTTTTAAGTTATGGCAAGTGTGGGCTTGCAAAGAATAAATAGAGATTGCCATAGGCATTATATTAACTACGTTGGTTGTTTTAAAAATGTTCAGGGAGTTGCAGATTGCATTTCAAATTATCTTCATTATAATAAATAAAATTTATAGAAATAGAAACAGGCATGATTCCTCAATGTAGTCTGTAGGCAAGTGTGTAATCATTGAGCTTGAAAGAGGATTCTTGAGGGTGGGGGTAAGAGGGTAGAAACGTATGCAGCTTCAAACTGCCTTTATCTAAATCCCATTAATATCTCACATTTTAGAAGTATTACTTTTTACCTATCTAATGTTGACAGTTTTTTTTGTTTGTTTGTTTGTTTTTGATTAAGTTCTGCACAGTATTTTCCTGCAGTGCAATTAGGAAATGTTACAGAAAACATGGAATTTCCTAAATTACTACTCTTATCCACTTCCTTATTGTTTGCCATTCTCAGTAAGCTATTAATTTGCTCTCAAAATGACCAATAAATGCTATGATTCTTAGTTAGCAATAATAACACCTTTGGATACATGGTGAGTGTCCTGAATAGTTATAACAAACTGTGGCAAAATGTACAATGCAGGCATCATTCTCATCCTGTGACCATTTTCATTGAAAATAATTGCTTATGTCATATTAGATAAAGAAAAACTAATTTAACTGTGACAAAGAAATAGTTCTCTTTCAGTAGACTGGCTGGTGCTAAACTCACATACTTAGAGGAACACTTTTGTGAATGTAGAGGTTCTGGTTTAATATTGCACAGTGGTACAACAAATTACCCTGATCCAAGCAGTTTGGTTGCCAAACCTTGTGAGACAGTGACAGTCTGTAAGGATGTATTCAGTTCCACATAATTAAGAGCAATCTCTGTGTCACAAATATGTTTTCCATGGAAATGAATCCACATACTAGTGCAAACACCCAATTAATTTTTTAAGAAACTATTCATAAAAATTATCTGCTTTTGCTGAACAACAGGATACTTTTAAAGTGTTTTAAGTCCTGCACATAATATTATGTTCCTGCAGAAGTGACAGAGTTGGCCTATATTTCTCTCCTAGTTATACAATACTCCTTAATCTGAGAACACAGTTATATTTTTGTTCAAAATTGCATCTCTGTGCTTGCACATGTATTTCCATGTGTATCCTGATGTGTTGGTGGTACAGTATATCTTGACAGGCTTATTAGAATAAAAGCAAACAATTTTACTCTCCTAGGATAAAAAATACATAATTGTATTAGAGGAATGGAGAAAGCACACAATCCTTGCTTATGTCTGCACAGAATACACCACAAGACATACGCTGTTATGGAAGTTTAGTGCATAAGGATTAAATCTCGTATCTGAAGTTATCACTTATTGAACTCCACTCTGGATTTTTCACAGTCTCTGTGAAAAGATGTTATTTCTTAAGTTGATTGGAGGGTGGATAAGCATTATTAGCTTCCATTGTGTATGAAGATGCTTTGATGCAGCCATGTAGATATACACAGATTATTTCCAATGTTACTGCCTGTAGTTTAAAGGTTGAACTGGATAGATACATTTTAAATTGTACAAATACATGCTTGACCAGTGGCTTGCATAGGGAGATAGGGCTGTACAGGTTTATTTTATCATCTGAAAATTGTTTCACTAGAGGAATACCAAAGATAGAAGTACAAGATTTGACCAAAAAGCAGTAACTCCAAGGTAAGATGGATAATTTTTGAGTAATGTATCCAATGATACACAGCAATTCTTTTGTGGAATTTTTGGTAATGAAAGATACACGCTGTCCTCCAGTGGTTTAAAAGCTATCTCAACTTTCCTGAGTATGCATTATTCTTACTACACATTAAATGTTGCTATTATTAGAAAAAAGGCAAAATAACCCTGAGTTAGACTCTGGTTCTGTTCTGATTTTATTATTATTATTATGTTATTTTTTAAACTATATCACTCAGAGTAGCAGCAAGCCTTTAACTCTGAGATCTTTGAATAGGAATGGAGACTTCTCACCAAATAGTTAAACCTAGTGAACCTGGTTAAAGAGTACATTCAAAGTATTCTTGTGATTCACATATAATCAGCTTTATTGGTAGAGATAGATTTTGTGCTTGAGCACAAATGGTAAGCATGTGGATGCTATTTATGTATCTGTCCATCTACAATATAATGATTCTAGCTAATAGTAAACTAGATGAAAATGCCAGAAAGCACACTGACCTCCTCAATTGATTTTGAGCTACTGTCTATTCAAAGTTCTCCATGGAAACTTTAAGGCAATTGAAACATATGGAATTAATGCTGCAAGATTATCAGTCCATAAACTACTCCCTACCTAACCTCCTCACCTCATAACACATAACTGAATATAAGATCTTATTGGCTGAGTAGTATACCTTCTTCTCTATAATATACTCATTCAAAATGAAAAAAGCATTACTGCATATTTTTACCAAAAATATTTGGCAATCATTGTATTATTGTCAAATTTTTTTAAGAGGCTGGCATTTGTTAGAGGTATTAATATGTTCTTGTTGTTCAATTAGCTTTGATATATTAAAAATGAAAAAAATAAGGATCACAGTTTCAAATCAAACCTGTTTATAAGAAATTAAACTTATGAGCCTTATTTTCAGAGAAGCTACATATCTGACCTCCTGAAATTTACAGCACTCAGCACTTCTAAACACCCAACTACTATTATGTAGGTTCCTAAATACCAGTTTAATTCCATAACTACGCTTGCACAATTTTAAAGTGTTGGCCTTTCTTCTATTATTCCTTATGTATTTTAATAGCAGCAGTGTTCTACCTCCCCTGTCATTTTCAGTAGAATATGGGGAATAAACATCTTCCACAGCTAGCAAATCTCAAAGCCTTTATCAACATGTGGGAAGTAAGTGTTCCCTCAGACATGCTTACCCTAGGATGGGATTATTGCTTAAAGATAATAATATTGTGGAATAATCCTTTTATAAGTATTCTTTTATAAAAAGCCATTGGGGGGGGGGAAAGAAAAAGAAAAAAAAAAAGCTGCAGGTATAAACCTTTATTTCAACTGTAGAAACTGATACTTTAAGCTTTAAAGTCTGTAATTCCACGTTATATCAAAATTGATTCATGGTTTGAAATCATTTTCGATACAAAGACATTAATTTACATTTTTTCTTATTATTTAGAAGTAAAGAATGCAGCTAGATCAAGTTACCCAAAAAGTTCATATCAATTCAAGAATGCAACTACTAATGCACTGGTTGGTGCCAAGTCCACTGAAGGAGCCCCGGAACCTGTTCCACTTGTTAATAACCGTAAAGGGAGCCTCTTCCTACCCAACAATCCCTCGCTGCTGCACCTTAACTTATTGAGTTCTGTTGAACAAGGAAAATCTACCTACTGTAGATTGCAAAGGGCACTCAGCTTGCCTGTAAAATACCGCTACCACTCCCAAAAGCCTGGGTTGAACCAAGACCTCTGTAGGTAGCCCCACAGTTGGATGCATAAGGCAATTCCGATTGGTTTGTGCATGGTTTTGCAATCTGTTTTCAATGTGACTATGATGTTACTAATGCTCTGTTAAGTGCTTACAGATGTGGGTTTCTCCAGATGTGGTGATTAATAAGTTAATCAAGATAGCTAGTCAACTAATGTTTCTGGGTGGTTTGTGCTTTATCTTTCATATGGTTTATTTGCTCTGAAGCATTTACATTCTAGGCAAAATAAGTTTACCAGGTATTCCAGTTCATGTGTTGTTCAGTAATGTAGATGCTATTTCAGATTACAGCTCTTTTTGGAGCCTAAAAAATTGAGTCTATAGACCGTGCTAGTAGTGACCTGAGGGAGACAATGAAGGAGACACATTTATTTTAAAAATGGTAACAAAATAACAAAGAAGTTATGAACTAGTCCACCGTTTCTGAAAGGCATTCCTTTTATTTTTCTTAAAAAAAGAAAAGAGGATAAAAGTCACGTAATATGTTGTTACAGATGTTCAGATCCACATTAAGGCTGTTAAAATTACCAGCACATCTTAAATCAATTCATGGAACGTTGTCTGGAAGTTATGTCATTGAAATAATGAATCCTCTTTACTCAAGAATAAGCAAACATGTTAAAACATCAGTGTAACTTTAAGTTAAACCCCAGCATAAACCAGAGTATCTGAAGCCTCATTAGATTTGTCTGACATTTTTCTAGCACTGAGTCTTTCTGAACTGCAAAACTGTTAGATTCTGTGCCTATTAGACAAGTGAGCACTGGGTTGTTACAACAGTACAGTAAGTGTTATACTTAGGGATGTTCAAAACAAGATCTTGAATTTTATTAGAACTCAGAGGCTGGATTGAGTTCAGATTCTATAAAATTCTGTGTCCAATTCTTGACCTTATTTGCACTTTTCATGAAAGCTGGTGAGGAAAGTCTGCATAATATAATATGACTGCATTTTAATGCAACTCCTGTAGCATAAAGACATAAAATATACTAAAAACGGGGGCACATTCTCATTAACAAAAGCACTAAGATAAACATAGAACATCAGAGTTGAGTTGTCATATATCACAACCCATTATTCAAATATGGTTGTCTTTCAGAAGAACAAGTACATTTAATACTCCCTTTTAAATTAATGCAGACACAGAAACCATGAAACTAAATTGATATTTTATGATTGCTGATTTTTTTTTCTGGATCTGTTTCTTTAAATACACAGGAAATTGATAATTGTATGTAATTAAATATGTTTTATATCCTACGTATTACTAATAAGTGATCATTGCAACACTTTTAGGAACCACACCATAGGTAATGGTCTCTATTCCATTTCATTCATATATTTCAGCTACATAGATTCCCATCCCTCATTCTTATGGAATTGCATGTCTAAACTGCAGATGCACTATAAACTCTGCACACAGATTTCATTGAAAAACAAAATCTTGTTTGAACGTAATATGATTAACACAGATTATCTTTCATTGCTGCAAAGAAAATGAATGGCTTCCTGGCTTAGCAAGGCATTGCTTTAGCAACAAATTGAGATCTCAGAAGGCTTTGCTAACAGGTATTAACTAGTGAGCCACAATAACCTTGGACTTTACAGCCAATTAGTGAAAGTAACAGTTTGAGTATGATAAGCACATGTCAAAAGAGCAAGCTTATTTACTGTATATGCAGTACAAAAAATAACTTCAGACTGCTAGAAATCTATAGGTGGTTATTCTGGCTGATTAGTACCAAGACTTTGTATTATGATTGGGCAACAAAGTAGTACCAACTGGTAGCACTGGAGAACATGAATGATGGACCATACAGTACAAAAGATCCTTATTTGAAAAGATAAGACAGGTATTTTTAACTAGCTAAAAACTTGGAAAATTACTCTTTTTTAGTATTGTTTTTTATTGTTCATAGAAATATATCAGCTATAATACAATCTGCAGTTGTCTTGTATTCCTGTAAGATTTTGTATATTGTCCTGATGGGTATATAGCTTCCTTACACTATTAACATCGTATATCAATATACTTATGGTGCAATACTGAATCTCTTTACTAATATTCTGTAACTCTATGGTAGTAGATTAAATTAAGTGAAACTTAGAATTTTTACTACCAGGAGAGTGAAACGTATAAGTTGTAGCTTGTTTCTGTAAGGAGCATTTTGTATAGTTTTTGGTCATTTGATCTTTTAAGTGTTGGAATCATTAGTTTAGAACTGAATACTTATATACTACAAAGAACAAGAAAGCACAGTGTATGTCTTGAAAGCAGCTTATTCTCTTTGTTGTGGGATAGCATGTGACTAACTTTTTGATAGGCAAGTTTATAGCAAGACTATGCCATTTCCAACAGTGGTATTCTGAAATGCAAAAATGCTTGCACTTTGACATAATCAGGGAGAAAAAAGAAAAAAAAAAAAAAAAAAAAAAAAAGGTAAAGGTTTCTGTAATTCTGTAAAATTAATTCTGTAAAAGTAAATCTGTAAATATTAACTTCAGCTTACAAATAACTGAATAATGAAGTGATCTAGTTTAATCCTAGAAAGAAAATTTCCAATTGCATATCGCTGATAATTTTCTGTGGACCTATTTCTATCTCAACCAAAGAATGGAACTAGACTATTCATCAATAAGCATCCGGGAAAAAAAAAAAAAAAAAAGTTAGAATGAAATGGCTTTGTCTTTGGGGATGCTGCCAGAGAACAGAGAGTTAAGTTAGTGAAATAAATCATTATAAGACAGTCATTGCTCTGAAATAAGTATAACCTTTTACACAACTGTTTGGGGCTTTTTTTTATTTGTTTGTTTGGTCGATTCATTTGCTTTTGTTTTCTTTTGCTAAGCTTTCTTTTTCTTTGATTGCCTGGATGTGTTACATGATGCCAGGTCATTTTAAAAGACAGCACATCTGTCTTTTCAGGGCCCAGTCCTTCAGTCTTGACCAAGGCAAAATGAAGTTCCGCAGCAGACTTTGGAAAACAGACAGACATGACAGGCTAGAACGCAGACTGTAATAAAGTAGTGTCAGAAGAGGGCTATAGCAGAAGGATATTGCTTAATTTGTTCCCAGATAGATCTAGGGCAGGTGACATACCCAGGTTTGTGGTTTTGTTATCGTTCTTATGTAGCTCATTGCAAATTGATTTTTTTTCCAGCCTCTGCTTGTGCACTGCTAATGTGTATTAAGCTCTTTTAATACAGATACTACTACTGCTACTAATCTCTTTCCTTTTAGCTCTAAAGTAACAACCTTCTAGGTGTCAGTTATATTACCTTCTAGTTAATTTTCAAGTTAACAATAGGATGAAAAAAGTCTGTTTTTCCTTCTTTACATTAGAATAACTCAACATTAGTGTGAATATGAGAAAGCAGGCATAGCCTTTGCTAGCAAATGTAAACGTTATGGACTGATTATTAAGTGCAATAACAGTCTTGAAACAGTAAGGATGGTGGTTAATTCTTATAGATGAGCTATTAGGAAGCTGCACTTGTTTAAACAGTAAACATTGTGACATAGGTTATCCAAGATTTGTTTATGATTGGCAAAATCATGAGTGATTCTACATCTGGAAATTGATCTGTCATTGAAAGTGCACCTCATCCTCATTAAAAGACTGTGTAACACATGCATCCTCTGTTACACAGGTATTGTCTCCCCACTTCCATTCAACCTCATTCTGTTCTCTCCTGTTACAACTCCCTTTTGTGAGAAGGGTAGAGTGATGAGGTCTGACTTGTGCTGGAGATGTGTGCACAGTGGCAGGCTGCGCTCACAGTCCCAACTAACTGAATCATTGAACATCAAGGCATTGAATATTTTACATCTCTTCATGAAGACTCTGTTGTTTGGCATGTGAGGAGCAAGGACCAACTGGTGTCTGGCTCATTAGCAAAAGCAGGCTGGCAGCTGTTATGTTGGTATTGCAAATAGTGCTTTATCTTTCTGGAAATATAGCAAAGCACTAATTTTACTTTTCTGTAGTGCAGATTAACTGAAAATAATGCTAAGAATAACCCGAATGTGGTTCCCCCCCCCCTTTGTTTTTGAATTATGAAAGCAATTTGAACGCCTGTGTTCAAAACCCTGGTATTCTTCCCTGCTTCTCCTTCAAACCAATTTCTTTGACTAACATGTATTTGGTTTTTATTACTGTTGGGCCTATGTTAGCAATGAACTATCAGTGCGTGAATGGACATAGAGTGTGTGTTCTTTGCTACTTCACTTATATTTCATTTTGCACTTAGAACAGTGCTTAATCTCATGAGTTCCTTATATTTCCAGTTGAAGATGAGCAGCCATCAACACTATCACCCAAAAAAAAGCAACGAAATGGAGGCATGAGAAATTCACCCAACTCCTCACCCAAACTGATGAGGTAAGACTGTAAGAAACTCATGTCTTCATCTCCTTTCTTTCTTCCTCCCTTCCCCTTCTCCTCCCCCCACATCAAAAAATAAGGGGAGGGGGTGGAAAAAAAGATTGTTAGATGGTTTCTGAAAGGCTGAAGTATTTATTCTGTCAGCTTGTCAGCAGTTAATGATAGAGCTGAAAAAAATTCTGTCATGAAAAACAGTTTGAAAAGCTGTTTGAAAAATACATAGGCTTTAAAGTCTTAGCTGTCACCCTGTCCTGTCCGTGTGTAGTTCTTAAACAGCAGTGGCACTAATGATAGCACTATCCAATCAGAGGAACTCGTGTGGTTAGTTTGCCTCAGGCAATTCTCTTTTTGTTGGATTCCCTCTGAGTACTGTTTTCTGTACTTAAGGCCATATGTGAGATGTATCATCACAATCAAAAATGAACCTGAATATTACCTTCCTTTTATCCTGTCGATTGAAATCAAATTTCTGTTAATTGATTTAGACTGATAAAAAAAGTCTAATAATCTATGTACTTGCCAAAGCAAAGTTCAAAAGTAATGCAGTTTTACTCAGGTTAAAAGCATATTAATTATGAAACACAAAGATTTTTTAAAAGGGTAGTATATACTCTAAAAGTGGGTGATGAAAACATCATCTTGTTAGTGATATTTTCCACTGTTGCTATATGTACATTATTTTACACTTGTAACATCTTTGTATAACTATGTAGTTCCATTCCCTAGGACAATTTTCCTCTAAGAGTGTTGTTTAAACTAGAACTACAACAATAAATTGGAATCTATTAAAATAATATGGCATTTGCATTCTGTCTCACTGTGCTTCACCCTTTGCCTGTTCAAGTCAGTCAGAACAGGTTCAAATGGTAGTTGTGGAGTCCTCTGTAAGGAGGCAGTTCCTCCTCTGCTTTTGCATATATAAAATAACCAGACTAGAACCTCGGTCCATAATTGTATTCAGAACTAAATATCGTAGTGATTTTCTACTGCATACATGTACAGAAAAAGTGCAAACTTCCTTAGATAGAGACACCTTCATGCAGTTTGGGGTTTGGGTATATGTATAATAGTAATTGCTCTGCAAATGCAAAGGTTAAGTGAAAAAAAAAATGTATGAATGTATATTTCTTTCCTATATAAGTTCACTTGTGATGTCTTTTATTGTTGACAATTATTGTATTCCTTTAAGAATCTGGGTTACAGGTAGGGAATATATCTCTTTGCATTTCAGTCAGTAGACTGGGAATTTGTAAAGGAGCATCCATATTGCATCCATATTTGTTTATTGTTTCTGCAATGTAAGGCATATTCAAGGACATAACTTTTGCAAGTCTTCTTCATTTCTGTTAAGACTATAGAACCAAAAGTGAGATTGATTCACAGAGTAATTTTTTTTTTTTTTTATTTTTTTTTTTTTTTTACTCTTGACTATCTATTTCTGTTAAATGTATCATTAAAAATTCTCTGCCTTGCTGTTAGCTCAGACTTGCCCACAGGACACTGATTTACATGTTTGTTTACAGTTTATGAGGAAGAATAAAATGAGCATACTGGCAAGCTTCTCATTTTTATGATGCCAGTTGTCATCCTAGCATCATTTTCAATTTACTTACCTTTGGACAGTCTTCTTATCTGGTGCTAATAGTTTTAACCATTTAAAGTTTTTTAAAATGTGAGAGTGCCTTGCCACCAAATACTAATTTTGGGGAAGTAAAAATAAAAAGAAAGAAAGAGGAGAAGGGGGAGAGAGAAAGAGAGGAAAAAAAAAAAGGAAAAAAAAAAAAAGAAAAAAAGAAAAAGTAACATTTGGAGCTGAGTGCACTGTCCCTGTTTGCTATGTAAAGTATGCCTCATTTCTTTGATCTTGAGTAATAATAATTCTGGGGAGTTATACTGTTTTCATATGCTTCAAAGCTGTGTCAAAGTTTTGCTGCTTAAGGGTACTTCTTTATTCTATTGGCTCTTGGGTACTGAGATGACAGGTCCTCTGTACTAGGTGCAGGCTTTTTTCAAGTCATAGCCTTCAGCAAAACATCAAATTACCAAATACAGGGTAACATACTTCTACACAAATGCCTTTCCTGTAGATATATTATACCATATATATTAAATACTTTAGTGTTACACGGTACATTTTATGTGCAATAGAAAGTGATGGTTTGAGGTAGCCTTAGGGGTACTTTTTTCCACAAGCAGAAAAAGCTAGTGTATACCGTATCAAGTATGGTTTTTACAGGACTTTCTGCCCGAAGGCCTTTGTAAATAAGTAATGATCAACAGATTGGCTGTGGGTTTTTGAAAAGCATGCCTGTGTCAGTTTGCATGATGGGGGAAGATTTTCAAAGTGGAGCCTGCTTTCATTGCCTGCTGAAGAGGGACTGAGGGAGAGTAGTCGTCCTGAGCCTGAGCTGTCTGCTCAGTAGCACATCAGAATTGCTAAATACAGGTCGAGCAGCAAGCAGAGAACTTGCCAGGCTTCCAGATCTAGACATTGTTTTCCTCTTCTCTCTTATTGCTAAATTTATTCACCAGCACCCTCAGCCTCTCCCCAGACCCAATGGTCTCTTTGTCTTATCCATTATCTACACTGACTGACCTTTGGTTCAAGGTGCTAAATAAGAGAAAGCTGATTAAATCAGAAGAAAACTCTGCATAGCTTTGTGTGCAATGTCCATCTTTCAGCTTTACAATAAACGAAGGTGGGCTCAATTATTTGCTAGTTTGTATACTTGCCAGTTACCTAAAGTGACAGGTACTAGCTTTCCTGCCCAGAAATATTTAGTATAAGTCAGCTAAAAGTACACAAAAAAATAAGTCAGCTAAAACATTGGCATGTCTGTAGTTGATATATCCCTTTGCAATATTCTTCCTAAACTTAAATTAAAAGCTCCTTTTCAAATTCAGCTTCACCCCTGTCCCTCCCACAGAAACAGCTGGCAGATTGTTTCCTCAGCTGTGGACCTAGGTCTAGAGGGGATCTGGAGAACAATACTGGAGCATGTAAAAGAGAAGTAGTATGTGGAAAGTTCATCTGTAAATTATAATCAGAGCTGTGACACTAGAGTCACTTTATGAGCAGCCTTACAGTTAAGACAATGTTGAAAATTCTGCATAGATTTTAGATTTCTGCAGTGGCTGGGGAAAATCAGGGAAGATGGTATTATGCCATGAGATGAAACTATGGGACCTCTGCTGTCACTGAAATAGAGGACCAGAAGCTGTATCACAGGTATCCCTTAGGAGTTCTGTCAGGTGCATATTTAGACCTGGTCAGAAGGTGGGCATTCCTGAGATTCACTCACACATAAATAGAAATCTGTATTATCGAATCTGATGCTGATAGATTGAAGACATCTTTTCAATGTCAGTTTTTTAATGTTATTGTCTCTAGATGTCCATAAGTCACTAACCAAAATAAATAAATGGTACATATTCAAATGTTCTTTGTATATGTCATACATGGTTTAGATTCACATTTAGAAAGTTACTGTTCTAACTGACTCCTGTATCACATCAAATGATGTTGGCAGTTGGCAGAATCACACTGATGCAATGCCTGAAGAACCAGTGGTCAATCAGGAAAAAAGTAGTTCAGAATGCAACTGTAGCTATAAATGTGAATTAATTAGAAAAATACTGAGCCACTCTGCATTGTCAGAATTACTTTTTATCTGTTTCACACCAGCAGAAGTCTTTCCCATTAAACCCACAAGAACATGAGTCTTCTTCAAATACTCCAAAAGGAAAAAGGAAAGATAATTCTCCTGTGGAGATGTAAACACAAGGGCATACTATTACAATAAGAAGTAAAATTAAAATGGGAATTGAAAGGAAAAGGAAATAAATTTGTGAATAATAATCACATATCAAGTTTCCTTTTTCATGAGATGGAGAGGATGCTGTTGATGCTTCTGTTGTCAGCCATCGACATAAGTCACCTGTTTATTATCTGACAGTCACAAGTTTCGATGTATGCTATTGATGAACAGCCATGGCAAACAGGCTATGTCACCTGAGTATCAAGTAGCAAAGCTAGTTTTAAAAAAGTGTTGTTGATTCTAGAGTGACCAGTAAAGATGTGAAAAGCCCTGGGTTAAAATCAAAAAAAAAAAAAAAAAACACTTAAAAAGATTGTTGTTGGGGCTCAAGTCTTCACTTAATGCTTTGGTAGCTGCTACTGCATGAGTGGAATACACTGAGTTAAAGGAAATGTCAGCCCAGCTGAGTCAAACTACCTCTTAATGCAAGAACAAATGGCATATGACAGGGCCCAAGGGGCCTGAAGAGCAAACAAATAGTTTGTCCCTGTCCACTCTGAACAGAGTGGTGTAGTTGACATAGGCCTCTAGACAAGTAGCATACTCAGCAAAGGGTCGTTATCATTAGTGTCCCTGATCTTATACGAATCAGCAACATCAGAGGATGCAGTGTGTTGCCAAGGAGAATTTCGTAAGCCTGAGGATTTTTCTTGATCAAGGCCCCAGCTAAATCATAAAACTAGTTCAGAGACTGTCAAGACCCAACTAAGTGACATGGAAAAAGTGAGCTTTTTGGTATACATTTTTGGAAACCTTAATGAGATTATTTATCTGAAGTTGAGGAGGACACGTCATGTCTGTTTTCCTGAAGCTGGCTATAATATTCTAAGTATATGAACAATGGCTGTGCACATGTATCTCCTCATCTGCCCACCCAGCTCCTTGTCCTCGTATGTGCAAAGACATTTCTTCTGGTGCCTCTCAGGGTGAATTTGCATAGCCCCTGCCACTGTAGCACTGCCCTTCCACAAGCTGGAACTGTGAGCTTTCATGCAGGAATTGAAAAAAAAAATAAATAAAATGAATGAGGAGAGGTCAAGAGGATATTTCTTTAACAAAAACTGGTAAAATGAGTTTAACCTGATCATTTTCTGAGACTCCCCTAAACCAGGTATGAAGGCAAGTTTTGAAGAGGTGAAAGTTCACAGTTTAATTGTAATGATGGTTTATATTTATGTCCTTCAGCCTTGGAGATTTTCATAACATACTCTAAATTGACAGCTTTTGTTAAGGATTTACAAGGCTAACTTTATGCAGTGATAACATGAAATTAAAAGTAAGCTGTGACACAGCAGGTTCCTAATAGCACAATTCACTTCCTGGTTCTGTTTAACGAGTTCACTGCGGCAAGTAAAAGCATCAGGTTCAGTAATCGCCATGTTATCTTAGACGGTGTTTTACCAAGTTTATAAAATGAAAAGGTTTGAATGGTAGGAGGTAGTATACGTTAGCCCACTGATGATTGCTAGCATTGGTAGTTGTGTTATAAGCTATGGAAATAAGAACAGTATCAGATTGTTTTTCAGAGTAATGTGAAATCTTGTGCAAATGTTTTTGAGGTGAGAGAACAGAGTCAGGAAAGAAAAGGGGAATTTTCCAGCAATAAATAAATAAATAGATTAAAATCAACAATCAGAGTAAGAGAAGACCCACTCAGATCAAGGTAAAGGAAAGAAGAAGCTCTTCAGCCTTAAACCAGGTTTAAAGAAAATAACTAATTTTTATAACATTGATTTGCAACAGAGGTAGCTTTTATCATAAGGTATAAAGGCTACACTTCATTTAAGTGGAAAACATCACTCCTATATTTTATGATGCCACTGAATTGTGGGTTTATATTTTTCAAATTAAAAATTATTTTTTCAAGTACTTTCTCTTACCTTTCAATGATTGCTAGCTCTGCAGCTTGAGTACATATAAATGGGAAATTTTAAGAACAGAGGATGCATCAGCTGTGTGTCTATCTCCCCCTTGTTAAGTTGCTTATGTAAAACTCTGAAAGTTAACTATTTTGTTACTTTCCTGTGTAAAAAGATTCATACCTCAAAAGCATATTCTAAGAATGTCCTGAGGTAGCAAGGTACTTTAATGAGCAAGATTCTAACAGTAAACAGCTCTATATTAGCATCCTCAGTAGTCTTGATAAATTAACATGAACTCATCACTAAGGTTTCTGAGGATAAAAAACAACAAACAAAAAAACCCTACTCTTTGAGTAGAGAGAAGGGGAGGAAGGATCGTTAGTATTCTTAGCACAGTAGTTCAGCCTGTAAGCTAGCCAGCACAGGGCACTGTGTACCAGCCACTGTATTAAATACATTCCTCTTTGTATATCTACGGAAAATGTAAGACAGTTTGGGATTGTAGCCAATATTAGTAGATTCTGAATATGAAAATAAAAGCATTTTACAGTAAAACACCAGGTTTTCTTTCTGTAGTTGCACTAAATGTTCTGTAAATCACCTTGCATCTGTGCACTGAATCTTTACAAAATTAATTGCTGATTAACCTGTGAAAGTAAAGATCTGTAAGAGTGTCATTAGTGTAAAATACATAGGCAACAAATTCTCATTACAACTTAATATACACAGCCATATACACAGACTGCAGAGGGTCACGGGGAATGGCTAATGGTAGCCGACAAATGTTGGGCGTATTAGTCACAAAACATTTGCCGAATTCCATCAGAATGTCGTGACAACCTTCAGAGCTAGTCCCAGTGAGCTGCAGGAGTCGGTGGAGTTTGCCTGTGACAAGCCGTCAGTCTATCTTGGTTGAGCTTTATAGCACAAGTCAAAGCAGTCAGAGAAGATTGAACTGACAGAGGCCCATGGAGTAAATAGTGAAACATGCAGCACATCATGAAATATTCAGCCAGGGTGTAAAAGCTCTAAATGCTTTTTCAATTATTAGCACCTTCACTGGCTGCATACATCTAACACTAACAGCATGTTAATTGCCACAATTTGTTAGGATAGTTGTAGGAGAAATTTCAAAGGCATGAGACATTCTCTAGTGTGTCTTCAGTCCTTATCTTCAGCAAACCCTGTCCTTCCTCCTAAAATTAAGTACGTGTGCTTATGCTCGCAAACACACATCCACATCCATGGAAAAAGTAAGGTAGAAAAACTCAAAGTTCCTGGCTCATACACATGGTGAATTTCAAGACCCTGAATCTCTACTAGGAGACTGCCTAGCATCTCATTGTGTGCAAGAATCAGACATAGTGCATCTATGTGAGAAGGGCAAACTTGCAGACTTTAAAAAACACAGGAAAAAGAGGAGTTGCATGGTTCCTGGGCTTGTTTTGCCAGTGATTTTTCTACAATTCTATTGTAGAACAGAATAAAAAGGAGTCAAGGCATTGTTTTACTGATGCACAAAGACTAACAGATTACAGTCAGTTTTCAAACCATACCAGGGTCCATACTGGTACCCTGAAGGTCTTGTTCTCAGTGCCCAACATATAGGAGAGTTACACTGGAGATCACTGAGGGTATATTGCTGTAATGCGCACTTGCATTCAAGAGATAACAAGAGGATAAAGGCAAGGTGACAAAGGATATGCATTAATTAATTAATTAATTAATTAAGTCATTAAATGAGGTGGTGGTCTTTCCAGTTCTGTCCATCCCCAGTTATTATTCCAAAGTTCCAGACTCAAAATCTGCAAGTAAGTTTAGAGTGGTTATAAATGTCTGCAAGAAAAGCAGTTCTCTTTAAAATGTAATGTTGGCTTCTTCACAGTAGGGTTGCTGCAAATGGGATTTATGGTCTAGCTGTTTTCTTCTGGGCAGGCTTTTTTGGGGTCGTTGCTGTAACATGGCATTTAATGTCATTCTCAAGTTTAATTGATCATAAATGGCATAATATGCTCTTGAAAACCTTGAAAAGAAGGCATTTTGCTCTTCATTTTAAGTCATGTGTATGCAATATCTGCCGTAAGAACCAGAGAGGCAAATTTTTAACTGGAGTTATGAATGAGGGATATGTAGCTGTTGCTCTTTTTCTTCCATGCATGCTATTCGTGCCTGTCTTTTACTACCTGGAATGACCAAATGCAAGCCATAAAAGCCAACATCTCATCTAAAAAATAATAATAAAATATGGATTTTGATTGGTAAAAGGTTTTTTGTTGTTGTTGTTTTTGTTGTTGTTGTTGTTTTTCCATAATGTGAATTTTTCAAGCATTTTTCAAGCAGATTGCTTTATAGCCCTGGAGGAAATAATAACTACAGCACTAATACAAGTATTTCCAGAGTAACCTGCCAATGTGACTCAAGTATAGCTTGACAGGGCCATTTTCAAGGGTGAGGCAGACAGAAATGCTCTAGAAACATTCAGTCCCTGATTTGGCTGTAAGGACAAATATAATGCTATGTGTAGTATGAATGTTAATGGGAAGAGGGTGTCCAAACCCCTTAGGCAGATTGACAGCCTTGGCCTCTGTTAGTCTGTCTTAATTAATTTTTACTATTTGCAAAACAAATTTGGATCACCAGATCTATGAATGTGTATATATCTAAAGTGGTAATACTATGTTGTTAATATAGTACTTCAGAAAAACAACATGGGTTAAGAAACAATAACAGCAAAACAAACAAGTCCAAAGATACATATATATATATTGCCCTAAGTATCCACTATCATCTGAGGACAAAGTTTGACCCTAGAAACAATAAGTTGTAAACAATTTTCAACCTCTGCAGACATCTTCAGAGATTGCTTCACGAAGGATGGAAAATCATTGACTAAAGAGATGAAAATATTGGCGTAGCTCAAAAGATTCATACATTCAATATAATGGACACAATTATATGTAAAAAACACAGATTCTGAAACACAAAGCATGGCTAGTCATATCACAGTTACCTTCTCAGGCAATAATCTGTTATCTTACAACAAAAATAGTACAACAGGCTCTATTAGCACACTTGTTGTGTGCCCCTTCCAATTTGCTGCTTTTAAGTTCACCACTTGCTGTACTCCAAACAGTGAAAGTAGAGGATCTAAACAGTTTATCATCCTACAAATAAGTGCACATATTAATTCTATATATTTATATATTATCTAAAACTTCAAAAGGAAACTTATATTTGATTATTCACACTCCTCATGCCATCTACAGCACTTCTGTGTTTAAACCTAATGTAACTGGAAAATAAAGTATTGAGGTAAAATTCTAATTTATCTTTGGCACAAGCTACTTTAAATTTTCCCCTACAGGATGCAAAGCCCTTATCCAAGACAGGACTACAAATAGGCTTTAAGCAGTCACGTACTAAAAATTGTCTCAGACATCAAGGCAGTTGGCCATCATTTCAAGTCAGATATCTGTTATTATATTTCAGTTTGTAACCTTTCTGTAAAAGGGATTACAGTATTGCTAAACATTAATTTGTGTGAAAGCTTCAACTGATCTATTTAGTTTCAAGTCTCAGAGCAGTCAAGATACACTGATTAGAAAATTAAAATGGTGCATTTTTTACAAATTGGTTTAAGGTAGTTTTTCTTCTAAAGGGGAAAATTCCCTCCCATATGCATCTGGTTTCTCAAGAATGAGAGGAGGAGATTTGATCAGTGAACTTAGCCTTTTTTTTTCAGTGCTGTGCTAGGAAAGGCTCATAGAGAACTGTCTTATGAAAATTTGAGGAAAAAAAAAAAAAGGACAAAGAAAAACATCTCTCCTGAAGATTCCTCACCTTTTGACAAAGTTTCTTATTAGGAAACACGTGGCTAATGCATTCCATCAGAAAACAATAACCAGGATAAAGTCCCATTAAATGTTTGAACTCCAGTACTGTCTTCAAACAGTATTGCATCCATGGCTGCAGACCTTACCATCTGTGAGTCTGACAATAAAGGAACACACTACAAACAGCATTAGAGTCAGATCTCAAGCTAAATTACCATGGCTGCAGCTCACTCACTAATGGAGTAAAAAAGTATGGAGAGTCTGGATATTTTTATACAAATTAAAAACAAACAAAAAAACTTTGTTACAGGTGACAACATCACGTCTGTCTCCCACAGAACAGGGAGCACAATTTTGCAAAAACTTTCATTACTAAACCTGGAGCAGGGTCAGACTGCATGCAGTCCCCGAGAGATTCTTCTGTTGCCAGTGAAATGCATTGAACTCTATCTCTGTTGAGTGAATGTAAAAAAACTTTGAAAACATAGTGTTTTTTTCTTTCCAAATGTCTGATTTGTGACTTAGCTCTCCACTGCACTGCTATTTCTTAAAGCATTAAGAGAGTCTGGTTTAACTGGATCATTATATTAATAGTTTCTCAAGTTCTTTTAAGCTACTGTCTTTGGAGTTGACCCTGTTTGAATGAAATGAATGAAAATGTTCCACTGATTTCAATGGTTATATGATCAGTGACTATGAAATTACACAAAGTTATCACCCTGGAGGAATTAGAGATTATACCTTTCTTAGTCATGCAAGTGTAACAGTGTTAAACATGGTAACTTATCGTGCTATATTCAGTGTAAATTAACCTATGCCATGCACAACATTCAAAGTTTCCTTTAGTGGACAGTTGAAAAGAAAGGCTCTTACCACAGTCTGCTGGCTCAAGTGCTTGAAATGCAGGAAAATTTCCAGTTTTGAGAGTTCAGCCAATACAGACATTTCCTTAAAATACTTCAAAAACAAAACTGCTTTAAAATTTGTCTGCCTGTTTCTGAATATTTGGCACATTCTTACAGTAAAAATATAGTCTTCTTTAAAAAATTACAATTCTGTGTCAGTATATTTCTAGCAGTCATGACAGAAAGCTAAAGACTGTAGTTTTGCCAGAGAAAGATCAGTTCCTTGTTTACTTGTAAGATTTCAGGGATCAGTTTATCTGGTTCTCTGTGAAGAGGGTCCTCCATCTAATGCTTTGTGCTGTATAATGTAATCACTTAGGGGTCCTCACTAACATCTGAGAGCATGAGGGTGTTGAAGTTCTTAGCTTAATGTTTATTTGTTTGTTTGTTTGCTTGTGTTTTTTATTTGTTTTGTTTTGTTTTTCAGTGTATAAATAAAGGACTGTGTATTGTATGAATCTGTGCTTAGGTGTAGCTGTACTGCTGGAAGCAAGTTTATGAAAATGTCTTTTTATTTGCTTCTCCTTTGAGAAGCCTTGTGTTTTCAGATCTTGCTAGAAAACACACACACACCACACACACACACAAAAGGAAAAAAATAACAACACCACATACTTAGGAGGTTATCATGGATACAGTTGTCAGAGAAAATGGACATTGCTGTTTGGTATTAAAATCATGTATTCCAGATGTGGGCATTTGTTAGTCAGTCCGCTCTAAAATGACATACCGCTGAATCTTTAAAGGACTTCAGTTTGGAAAAGCAAAATATGATTGGGCAAATTGCTAAAATATTTAAAGTGCAGCCTGTTAAAGCTTTTACTGCGAAGAGCATCACGTCAGAAGTTATATGTAGTAAAAGCACGTAATTCGCTTTCCATACTTATACCAGTCAGCCAGCATGGGACTCTATTCCTATTCTTTCTACTCCATTGCAGATGCTAATAGCAACTCTGATATTTATTTTGGGTGGGACTAAAAAAAAAAATAAAAAAAATCTTGCATGTACATGATGGTGTCAGAAAGCCCTGTTTAAAACAAAATGGTTATTGGTGTGGAAAGAGCATGTAAAATCTTTCAAATGGCACCCAAAATTTAAAACTTAATCTTTTTTTCTTTTTAGCCTTTGTTTTAAAGTGCCTGCACAGAAAGCATGTTAAAATGTAAATACATTTCATTTTTTACTTTTTTTCCCTCTGTACACAGCTCTTGGGATATTTTTCCATCTATAATTCATAATATTTTCCACTTACGTTGTCCTCAACTTGTTTTTCCCCAGGCATGACCCCTTGTTAATTCCTGGCAATGAACAGATTGACAATATGGATGCCAATGTGAAAAAATATGACTCTACTGGGATGTTTCATTGGTGTCCAGCCAAGGACATTGAAAAGGTCATTTTGGTAGGTATTGATGATAAGATGTGTTTTAAAAGAGGTTATTTGAACCAATAGCACTAATGTCTAACATATTGATAAATTAATCTCTACTATCCTTTAAACTAGCATATTGAAATGTGGTAAAATTGAAGCTAGCATTTTGGTTAAGGAATTATTATTATTATTATATAAATCTGTATGCCAGAATCAATAATAAAAATCAGTCCAAAATATACTGCTTTTTTGTTGCTGTTGTTGTGTTTTCTTTTTTCATAAACTGAAATTTGCATATCGAGTTTAAATCTTTAGAGAATCCATGCTGGAAATATTTAAATGTTTACGTACCCCATTTATGTCTTTACACAAGGTAGTAATGATTCCAGTACAGGCAAGTGCTGCTTTGCATTATCTCTTATTTTTTTAATATGAATTTTGCTCTCTTAAAACTTCTCTCTCAATTTCCAACATGTCAAGATGCCCAGATAGGCCAGAGTAAGTAGTACTACTAGTCTGCTTTTCTAGCATGTTGCAGTGAGCCTAGTCTGTTTGTTTCTTTTGTTTAACTGGGGAAGCATCAAACTGACTCAAGTCATTAAAAATAATTAGAAGGCCTATCACCGTCTATTTTGCTCAGTGAAGGTTTGTGCCACTTGTGTTCATGTACTCATACCTAAGAGTAACAAGTAACTAACTCCAGATCTCATTCGCAAAACTGATGATATTTGAAATGAACTCCCTTGTGGATCTTCACTTTGTTGCACTTTATAAAGCTTTTCCTGAGCCTGCTGTCTTAGATTTTCCTGCACTGTGGCATGGTGTAGCCAATGATGGTGACAGCCCTGGTTTATTGTAATGATCAGGGGTAAAAAGCTTGTTTCCACTTCTCCTTGGGGGTTTCTGTTTTAAATATGACATTGCTCAGAATTGCAGTATTGGTGTTTAGATAGTCAAGCAAGTCAATTCCAAATTCTAGAGACTGAGATGTGAGACAGAGCCTGGCTAAATAGTTTTAATTAGTTTGCATTTATATGTATGTATTCAGCAGGCAAGGAGGAGCAACCCTGCTTGCACAGTATTTTGTAATAGACAGCAATATAAATCTGTCTTCACGTTCAGAACACATTTTAGAAGGTGACTTACGATCTTTATATTGTCCCACTCTTCAGTGTTTCTCTGAAAATGTCACTGTAGAGTGAGTGCCTCACTTCCTGTCTCTTGATGATGGCATGTCAGTTTTTCCTCCTACTAGCCTGTGAATCTGTGAGTCTGGCCAGGTTCTTTTTGTTTTGTGCAGTATCACCAACAAAGAGATTGCCAACAAAATGCTTCCCTATACCATTTCAAGCTCACAGTTCACAATTTATGTCTACACTCAGATCCACGCAAATTTAACACTGTCCTTAGAGATCACACAAATACAGTTTAGTACATAATTTGAAGATTTCCCAGGTTGTCTTCTAACTGATACTTGACAATGCCTTGGTCAGGAAATAATTAATTTTCCTGCCCAATGTCTCTTTTGGCTTTGCAAGATTTGATTAGTGTCAGGTAGTACAGACTCCTCTTTTTGACACAGTCAAGCAGACATGACTATGTACAGATTAACAACTGTGCAGTGCCTTTTATTATATAGTTTTTTAAAGACTTGGTCTGCCTTCTAAAGTCTCAGTAGTCCATGCAGACCTAACTGTAGAGGCATGGGACAACTTACATGCTTAACTTCAGCATTCACTCTTGTATTCTTCTGTATGAAGGCCAAGACCATTCTTATGGTAGAGTTGTACAAAAGTCAGGTTAATTGCCCAAGAGAAACTGGAAGTTTGTATTCTTTTTAACAGATTAGAGAACTTCTAATCAGAGTTCCCCTTCTAATTATATAATGAACATCTCTGCTACATATTTCAGTCCGTATTGCACACTGTCATGCTTCCAAAATTCAGAAGCAGGACATACACTATGGATAAGTGAGAGGAAAATTATGCAGTTCACCATTGTCTTATTCATTGGCAAAACTTCTTGGCAATATGATATCAGTGGATTTTCAGTTACTTGGTGGAGTGCAGTAATGCTAAGATTGGCTCCAGAAATGAAGGTCATGGTTTCCTAATGACTTTATTTAATCATCTTGGCGTTTGAATTGCCTGCTCAACTGATATTACCACTGATGTGATTAGTGCAAAAATGTAATTCTTGTCAGTGAGAACATCAGTTAAATATACTTCATGAGATTTGTTTCTTTCTGTCTATCCAAATACTCGGGAAGTCTGATTGGCCTGAGAAGTTAGTATTCGTCATGATCTTGCAGCCTAGATTTTTCTTTCTGAGAGAAGCTTGAAGTATGGTGGGCATCTATGGTAAAGTAGAGCAGTGCAGAGGGCTGTTTGATTGCTTCTTGGGGTGGTAGCAAATTGTTCTAAAATTAGAACATTGACTCTAAGAGAATATGGTCCTCAACTCACAAGATACCTCTGGTGGTACAAAAGCCCTGTTAAGACCACTGAGCCCTCACACATTGCTTTTCAGATTGGTCCTGAAAAAGCACTAGTGATTTGTAAGCTAAAGCATGGTTTTGCATCTCTTTCCTATAACTATTCTGATGGCTGATTGCACAGTAGGTCAAAATCCGTTCATAGCTAAATCTGTAGTGCTTCTGTTGTTGTAACCAGAGTCTTAATCCACACATGCAGCAACATATACATGATCAAAATTTGGTCCAGTACAATGTCTTTCTGAATGCTGAAGGATTTGTGAACAAGAATGGAATTTTCTTCTGCTGAGCACATTTAATGAAGGATAAATAAGTGTAAAAGCGAACAGCTTCTTTTTGCATGAACAATATTGACAGTTGTATTTGTCCTGGTTTAAAACTCAATATCTGATTTAAGCTTCCCTTTGTTTCATTTCTCCCTTGTCTTTTTGTTTTGTTGTGTTTTGTTTTTTAGACTCGAAGTGAAGCAGCGATGACAGTTTTAAGTGGGCATGTAGTCGTTTGCATATTTGGGGATGTTAAATCTGCTTTGATTGGATTAAGAAATTTAGTGATGCCATTACGAGCCAGCAACTTTCACTACCATGAACTCAAGCACATTGTGTTTGTGGGTTCACTTGAATACCTGAGAAGGGAGTGGGAGACACTGCATAACTTCCCAAAGGTTTCAATCTTGCCTGTAAGTCCAAAGCCATATTATTGATACTTTGTGATTTAGGACACCAACTGGACAGATTCATATTGACTTTGATCTTAGGCTTTTTTTTTTTTTTTTTTTTTTTTTACCTTTGTCTACTTATAGGCCTGAGGACTTAGCTTTTCCCTTACTGTGTCTATGAAAAGAGAGCCCTGTGAGACCTTATTAGAAGGTATTTGCCCCAGTGTTCGGTGCCTCGTCATCCTCATCGGATGAATTTCAGCTGCTATCAAATGTATTAGCTGTGTTATATATTGAACATTCACTGTAGTGCACTGCATGTAGCCAGTTCTGATGTGACTTCCCTCACAGAATGACAGTGGTTACTTATGACATTATTGTTGCATTTATACTCGCAAAACCTCTGGGGAAAAAAAAAAAAAAAAAAAAATCATTATTATATCTACAAAATAGGTGTCTACATTTATAAAAACTAGGAACATTGCTGTAGTATTTCAGTTCCTGCCATACCCATTCTAAATGACAGTTGAGGAAGTATGGCAAAACCCTGACCCTTCTGAAATCAGTGAAAATCTCCTATTGATTTTAGTAGGGACAGCCACTAAAACCACCATTCAGAGGTCCTATTTCTCCACTCTATGTATCAGTATCATTCACTTGTGTGCACAACATGTAGAAACATGAGCTCCAGTACAAAATAATGAAGATGCATGTCAGATTGCTAGCATGATCATAGCTATAAATGACCCACAAAGATGCAGGCAGAAGGGAAATGATCTCATGGTAAAAGCACAAAAGCAATGATCTAGACTTTACAGAGTAAAGCTAGGGTGGATGTTTTTATGAGAATGAAAAATTTTGAGTTTATCGTTTATCTGTTTTTAATAATTACATTTCAACAATTAAAAATAAATAAATAATGGATGTAATCTGAATTGAATAATCAGGAAAATAGCAATAGGAAATGGAAATAGCAAAATGGAAATAGCAAATGGAAAGACTGCCCTCACTTTATGACTAATTCAGTCTGTATGTCCTTGTTACTGTAAACACAGTTTTAGTGTTAGCCTGTGGCTTTTTTTTCTGGAAACTGACCCAACAGATGGTGTCACAAGATTCTCTGCTGTCACAGAAATGGTGTCGGTATCAGATTTGGTCAGTTAATATTCTCCTCCTCCTGCCAATCACTTTTAATTCCAGTCACTGTGAAGGATAAAGAGTAAGGAATCAGAATCAAAATATTTGATCTGTGAGCAAAATGGAATCCAGCTGTATCCAATATGTTACATTACTGTAACGTGTGTTTGTAAAGTTTTGATTCTGAATTCTGAGGAGGCATTAAGGAAATGCATACCACCTTTATTTTCCCCAATGAGTTTGTGTCCAGCTCTAGAAGAGTTTTGGTCTAATTTCAGGTTTAACAGCCTAAATCAGCCTATCTGTTTCAAAATGGTGATATAAAGTAAAAGCTATCAGCATTATTCTGATAAAAGTCTAATATAGTTACTGAAATCATGCTGGTAGAAATCATGTGTTAAATGGAGGCCACTCAAACTCATTTCTTTATTCACAGTGTTTCGGTTCACAAAGTAAGGTTGCTGCTCATATCTGATAGGAATGCGGTTACAGCTAGACATAAAAACAATTGTTAGTGTTTTAAAAAAAAAAAACTAAAAATTTCATACAAAGTTTGTACTAAAAGATGTGTTTAAGCTACTGAGTAAACTCGTGAAAAGTAGGCAAATGCCAATTTTAAATATCCTCAGGCAGCCTTAATTCTGTCCCTTTGCATAAAATCAGTAGGAGTAAGTCTTCAATTAATTACATGATTACATATTATTTTTCCCCATAGGAATCCTGCCTCACTTGATGCACAGTACAGATGCAAAGAGCAGAATTAAGGTGGCAAGAATAATCATAACTTAAGCTCTGAGTATTTTAAAATGAAAGCATATCCTTTCAATATATGCTGTTTTCCACAGGGGTTCTGGCCTAAAATTTTTGAAAGTAACTTGAAATAGTCATGCTGTTATCTGAAACTAGCTGGCCATCACTGCAGAAGAATTGAACAATGCCTTCACTTGGTGTATTTTAAAAAAAAATCACTTTTGCATTGAATATTCTTGGTGGAGTGTTTCATCATGAGTGATCAGGAGATGGAAGAATAGGGTCTTGACTCTGTTTTGTGACAGTTGTGTGAAAAGGGGACAGCGTAGTCTCCTCATCATTAAGGTCTCTGGATGCCAAACCATGCGAGGCAGCAGAGCAGAATCTAGTTTCCATTTTTATTTTTATTTCATTTTTTTTATTTTTTTCCCTGAAACTTGCAGCCTCTGTGACATAGACACAATATGTTCTAACTAGAGATATGGACTGTTGGATGTGAAAGGCAAGTGTTGTTAAACCAAACATAATGCATTAAGTGTCATGTCTTAGTTGTGTTAACTATGAAACCCATGATCTACCACAGTGTTTCATTTTCAATATTGCAGTCTCTGATTGAGGATTGTGGTAACAGAAACTGGTGCATTAGTTGTGACCATTTAGTTAGCCTTGTTTCTGTTTCAAAGCATTTAATCACATGATTTTGAAGATCAATGTGTTTTCCTTCTAGAAGCACCAAAAACATGCAGTGAAAAGGATTAATTTTTTTGTGGATTGCTCCAGGTACAAAAACCAGCTTTATCTTGATTGCATTTCAGATGTCTAGGATACACAATGCTTTCCTGTTTAAATTGTTACTCTTTTGCCCAAGACCATTGTGATTTGGTAGCAGATAAATAGACATTTAAAACACAGCCCGTGATATATTCAGAGCGCCAGAGGTTGCCACATGATAGCAACTTAAATCAAGACAATTTCAAGTCACCGATGAGATGCAGAATGCTGGCATTATTCCTGTTTCTTGTTTGTTAGTAATAGCTTGACTGAGTATTGAGACTGAACCCAAAATGCTGCCATCAGCACCAACTACCCTTTAGATTAGCACACATCTCCTATTCCCTGGCACATAGTTAGACCAGCTTAATGTCAGAGCATAAAAAAGATACTTGTTAAATAATTTCCCAAAGCTCCTTCTCAATCTTTAATTTGTTTTTCTTTTTTTCCTTTCCTGCAACCCCCCCTTTTTTTTCTCTGTGCCGAAGGGTACGCCATTAAGTCGGGCTGATTTAAGGGCTGTCAACATCAACCTCTGCGACATGTGCGTTATCCTGTCAGCCAATCAGAATAATATTGATGATGCTTCGCTGCAGGACAAGGAATGCATCTTGGCGTCACTCAACATCAAATCTATGCAGTTTGATGACAGCATTGGGGTCTTGCAGGCTAATTCCCAAGGTAAGGACTGCCCTATAATACTTCTCTGCAGTGCCTACAGGGGACAGGACCTGGCAAGAAGAATATCCCTCACTCAGTAATTCAAAGAGCCCTACATCAGCTTGCCTGACAGTTAAACCTGCTGATTGGTATGATGGCTTTTAAAGGGACAGTCATGTAGTGTCTCTGCTACATCACAAAGCACATCTTGCAGAGGAAAAATGAATGAATATGAATCTGTTTTTTTTGTTGTTGTTGTTGTTGTTTGTTTGTTTGTTTTTTCCCCCTCTCTCTCTTTTTAAAAAATTGTCCTAAAAAAATGTATGAAATAACTGCTTGCTCACCATGCCCTACTCAGTGGTTTTCTTATCAGGGCAGTTGATGTTATAGAGTCAAAGCTAAGTTATAGTAACTTTGGAATACCTTAAGCCTCAGTATAAAAACATTTCTCTTTTATATAAAGCACATTGCAGCCAGAGAGAAAAAGAGCTGAGTAGTATAAGCCACAAAGTTAAACAAAAAGAGCAAATTTTTTAAATTAAATCTCTTTATACTTCCTGTGCCTTCTTGCTCAAAAAGCCACTTAGAATTAACTCAAAGCTGATGTCTTCCCATGCTTTGACATGTATTCATCCCATTTAAAGGATGTTGAATAAAATCTTTCAGTCTTTGCTGAGAGTAGGGGACTGAGAGGAGGTAGCTGAAGGCTATTTTACACCAACTGTGGCTGTGCAAAGCAGTCATAAGAACCCTGGTATCAGTGTAAAATGAATCATCTTCCCATACCTGAAGGGTCTTGTAGCTTATGCAGCTGAAGTCCTACCTTTGATAAACCTAGGAAGTGGTGCAGTAAATATTGCCTCTGGATCCAGCCCTGCTTTAAATGTAGGTGTAGAAAGGGTAGTGTTTTGGTCTGCAGTTTCCCCGTGAGCCTGACCTAGAGATAGTTTTACCTCAAGGAGAGGGAGAACTAAGAGTAAGTTCTTCATCTTCACACTCTAATCAGGAATTCAGAATTATGAGACAAGTATCAGAGGCTCAGAAATATATCTTCTTGAATAGAATATGGAAACTTCTCAAATATGGAAAACACTTGCTCAGAATAAGAAAGAAAAAAAAAAAAAAAAAAAAGGGAATTTAATACCGGACCCTGCTTTGAGCAGGAAGTTGGACTAGACTTCACTGATGTCATTTCCAGCCTGAATTGTTTTATGAATCTGTGACTCTGTAATACTCAGGTTGCTCCTACAGTACAGCCCCTATTGCTCAGGAAATGTAGACTGAGGTCATGCTCTAAATCCCTTCAGACCTATTCAGTGGTGCTGATACAGAGAAGCAGAGGGACAACAGGCTAGTTCATAGGAATTCCTGGCCATTTCTTCAGGCAAATATTATTCTGCATGTAAAAAAGGTGACTCTTTCTGCAAATTTTCTGTGGAAACAAGGCTTAATATAAGGCAGATGACTAGGAGCCTATTTTAGTTTGGAGCACTGACTAGGAGGTGTTATTTCTAAAATTAGTTGCTTCATAAGTATTTTCCCAGTAAATTCTCTGATTATGGTGTCCATAACTACTGAATTGGTTGCATTGCTTTCAGTGCAGTAAATTTTCTAGAAAGACCTTGAATGCAATGGTTAGTTTTTTGGAAGCAATTAGATCAATAGATAATAGCACAAACTTTAGCAGAAATTATATCCAATGCAACATTTTAGTTGACAAAATGAAACTTTAAACATATAGTGGTCACAACTATTGTGAAAATTATATAAACAACGATTCAACTTTTGCTGGTCAAGAAGTGGCATACTAGAACCACTTCACAGCTTATTGCTATCAAGTAAGTACTTTTATTTACAGAATGAATGGGCACTGTACTTTTGCTTACACATTTGTGTATTATTCAACGTACTTATTCTGGGTAAACATTCCAGTTCACATCAGCTTATACAAACTTTAAGTATTGCCAGTCTAAGCTTTTTAGTTCTGGATACATGACTTTGAATTCTGACTTTCCTCACCACCACCATGTTTTGTGCTGCTCTTTTATGTGATGCCTATTACTGATCATAGGGAAAACTGACATAAGAAAATCTGGGTATGTGAAAGAATGTCAGCTGACCTTTGACAGGGTGTTGAAAAGAAAAGAAACAAAACAAAACGTTAACAGTCTGAGAAACACGTGGCCTACATTGCAAGATTTTTGGTGAGGGAATTAACGTGTAGTCTTACCCTTGCTATCCCAAGTAAAAAGTTAGTAATCACTTGAATCTCATATGAAAACCTGATTCATAAGTTATGTTTATGCCTGTGAAAAAGAAGAAAGGTACAGATATGTAATTAATATGTTACTGAATGCACAAGGATCTTTCAGATTCTTACCTGTGACTATTTCACCCCAGTATCAGACAAACAATGACACTTGATACAAGAAATTTGCAATAAGAAGCAGGATGCAAATCTATTTGACCGTTAAATAAATACTAATCAGTAGCCAGTGCTGAAGCATAGTGCTAAACCTATGAAACCAAAAGGAGGGCTGTGGGCAGCCTGCTTCAGGCACGGGGACCAGGAGGAGCTGGGGATTCTGGCAGCCATAGGCAGGCACCCATGGGTGCCCACAGCCATGGGCTTGGTGGGGTTTGTGGCCAGTGGCTGCAGCTCCCCACTGCTGAACCAGGAGCATCTCTGCAATCCTTCCCTGAGGGTGACCTGCCACCATAAGTAAAATGAGGAAATGAGGAGTAGTTTTTTTTCTGTTGTTGCTATTGATTTTTAGCTCTCTTTCCCCTTTTTTTTTTTTTTTTTTTTTACGTCATTTTCTGTTTTTGAGTGATCTTCTGTCCAGAGAAGATGAGAGGATTTTGTCAGATTTCAGATTAGGGACAATTACGAGGAGAAGAAGAGGAAAAAAAAGCAAAAACAAAGAGGAAACTAATGCAATCAGTTGTCGGAATGAGATAGTAGACAGTCCATTGACCTCAGGTTTGGCTCTGGTTCACACTTCAGCTCTTGCTTTCAGTCCCGTGTCTGCACCTGCAGACACAGGCAGTACTGGTGGTTGGGGGACAGTTAGACCAGATGATGGATTGCAGAGGTCTCTTCCAACTGTAATGATTCTGTGGTTCTCTTAGTAGGAGGAAAAGAACACCCAGATTTGGGGATTTCATTCCCTTTTCCCCAAAGTCTCACACTCTTCACCTCCTTTACCACCAAAGTCTCTTCCAAACCTATCTATACAAACATTCAGCACTAGCCAACATTCTGTATCCATCTAAATATCCCCTTTCCAATGAAGGAAGTAGCATTGCACCAGCACTGAAATCAGATGAGTTCTGAGAGAAAAGGCCTTGTAAAACAAAAAAAGGGGTGGACATATGACAGCAAAGCTTCCTCATAGGCAAAGTTCTGTAACAACAGGACCTCCAGCTCCCAACAGAGTATTTTTTTTCTCTTTCTTTCTTTCATTTATTTATTTATTTTATTTCCATAAGGAAGCTAAATCTACTGAATTTTTATCATTACTAGATCAAGATGAATTTATTAAGCATACATGCAGAACAAAGACTTGCTAGTGTCTCCTCATACCATTAAAATATATCTGGTCTTTGGACTGGGTAGAATGAATTATCCAGATGTTCTGCAAATATTGTAACAACACTTTTGTCCTCTAGCACTGAGTCCTAACTGATCCTGCCAAAATTTCCTCTGAACTGACTGGAGTGTTCTGCTTTAACCTCCAGAAGAAGAAGGAAAAAAAATAGCTTGCTTGTCTTTGCACTTCCAAGGCACAGAAAATAAAATATATACGGGATCAGAGCTACAGCAGACACTGGATTACCCAGAGCAGATAAGACTAAACTATCTAAGATGTCAGATCTACAGTCATCATCAGCTGTCTAGCTGATGACTACACAGAACTATAAAGCAACGTGCATTAGAAGGAAAAGCATACTAACTGTTCTGGAAGTACTTGCTAATCTTCTTTTCATAAAATGTAGTATGTAATTCTATTCAAAATGAACAAGAAACTTCTTCAAAGTGAACTTGTGTCATTGAAGGCTCTCCTGCTGAAAGCAGTTTCAGGGCCTTTGAAGGTTTCAAGGCTGACTTGGCAACTCCTTAGACCCACTAAATGTAAAGGGTACAGACTCTGATGTCCTGAAAATGAACTTTTTTGAAATTATCAGGGCAGTTTGTTGCCTTTGGGAGGTGTAGAGGTCACAAGGCCAAAGCATATCCCACTGAAGCTGCAGCAAACCTTATCATTTTTCTTAAGATATCTCAGCTTCTGAAAATATGAAATGCTGTACAGTCGGAGTTTTTCCTGCCTATTCACAAAATGATTCATAATCTCAGTCAGATGTCTTATTTGTGATAAAAGAAGTCCTGTTTATATCTTTCACTTCCTCTAGAACTTTTTTGTTCATACAAAAGTACAGTCGTGGTGGTGGAAAAAATAGAAAAAGCCACACTCAGGTACTGGAGATTTGTTTTTACTATCCTTTTTTTCTTTCCAATTCTCAGTCTGTGCCCTCAACCAGAAAGTGAGATTATTTTATCAAGAGTTAGTTTGGAGACAAGCCCAAAGAATATTAGATCCATGGTAAGCATTTGTGTACCCTCACAATAACATTTCTCCAAAACACCCAGGAAGGAATCTAGGATGGGCTCTGCCTTGGGCAGTATGTTGGGAAAGCCCAGTAATTCTCCTTTCCCTCCTTCTGTTGACCTTTCCATACTTTCTTCATCAAGTAGCACCTAGTGACTGTTTCCATATAATTTTCCATGTTTCTTTTATTTTCTTTGAGTCTTACATTGTGGGAATTTTACTTGTCGGTTTAGCCACCAGATGAACAGGACCCAACACAAAATATTTTTCTTCAGTTGTAACTAAAACTGCTATTTGGCTTTCTTCCCAATAAACAGAAAGACAATTATACTTAACTGTTTAGAGATTTACAAATACTATACCAGAGTAGCCTCTGGGTAGTAACTTCAGATACCCAATTCAATAATTTTTGTTTATTGGATAGTGATTTAGATCTTATTTTGTGTCCCTTATAGTAAGAGCAGTACATTTCATTAAAAAGCACTTACTAAACAGTAGAAAAATAAAAGTTAAAGAAAAAAGCAATCATGGCTTCAAGCAGGTTTAGAGGACAGAAAGGGGAGGCTGTATAGTAACATTTTTTCAATGGACATTACAAGACAAATCCCAGTACAGCAAGGTAGTTGTATTTCAGCATAGTAGCAATTGCACGTCTTTTCTGAAGGACTTCTACATATGAGAACTTTCCCTAGGAACTCTCTTTCAACACGAGAGGTCTTCCTAAGGCCTCCATTTACAGTTCTCAAAATAGATCCTCCAATGAAAAATAAGAAAGAATAAAAAATAGAGGATGAACTCCAGGGTAATACATCTGTCATACAACATGGTAGGATTCTGCTGGGGAAAAAAACAAGTAAACATACATAGGATTTTATATATGGACTTCCACATGTATCCAATTATGCAAGCTAAATATCCTTGTACACGTTTAATTTCATTTGATCTAGTTCCTTTAAAAATCACTGGTGCTTTCATCATCAGTTTTTGCTGGTGCAGTCCTAAGCTTTGATTTAGGAAGATGACAACAGAAGATGCTGGTAGTCATTAGCCACTGAGTGTCGTTAGATTCATTTCTCAACCTGTTGGTTGAGTCTTATATTACTGCAACTTTTGGTGGACTTTGTCTCCCGATCTGCTGCAAGAAAACTCCTATTAAAACCAATTTCAGATCTACATTCTGTTGTCTTTGCAGGTAATAATTTATTTTTCACCTCTACTAATAAATTACTCCTGATAGTTTTATCTAAGATGCTAGCAAAAAAGAGAGAACAATAGTATTATCAAGATTGGAAATAAGGGAAAGTCCTTAAATGAAGAGAAAGGATAAATACTGTCTGAAAACGTTTAGTTAGAAAGGGTTTTGTGTCATTTTCAGAGATAGCTGTATTGTAGTGTTGTTAAAAATGTTTAAAGTTCAAAGTGCAAAAAGTAAATTTCTGATACGAATAATCCTGAAAGGGTATTTTTTTTTAGTGAATATTGAATTTTTTCTCTGACTTTACAGTCATAAGAAAGAGCTTTAAAGTGAAGAGTTCAAAATACAAGGTTTGATGGTCATAAATGCAGTTATCTTTTAGACTGTTACAGAATTCAATAATCTGTGGCAAGTCGAGCATTGTTTCCTACATTTCATTTGTTATATCTTATGAAAAATTAAAAATTAAAGGCCTTACTTTCAAATGATCGTTTTGTCAGGATTGGTAGGTTAGATCAGGGATTAGCCCTGGTAAGGATAGTCTTGTGTTCCTGAGTGCTCCGTGTATTTTTGCTAGCATCAGTTTGTGTAAATATTCGTGTAGACAAACAAAATTCATAATCTGATTATTTTTAAAAAATATATTTAGTTGGTTGTTATTGCTTAACCAACTGATTTTTTGGAATGTTTGTTGTAGTTCTGTTTCATTATTAGCTTTCAAAACTTCATCCTAGGTAATTAAGTTAATAACCGAAAAATGAGATAAGGGTTTCTTAACTTACCACCACAAATCCCACATCAATTTGCACACCAAAATAAATAAATAAATAAATAAATAAATAAATAAATAAATAAATAAATCTTAAAGATAAATATATATATATTTTTAAGATTAGGTCACTGTGATAAATAACTCAGTATTACCTTTTGGCATCATACACATCATTTCTTATCCTTCTGAACCAGATGGATCAACTGATAGCTGTTAATTATTTGATGATAGCACACTGGAGCTCTGGATGGGATGAAGAGCTTGTTATCGTAGTCCTGATATATACAAGAATAAAATATGGCCTTTGCCCTGGCAAGTTTACAGTCTGATGCTTTGTTGTTCAAAAACATAAGTTATGTGCCTAATGTTATTCAGGTTAATAAATCTCTCTGACTTCAATGAAACTCTCCACCTGTGTAAATTTAGATATGTGCAAGATTATGACTTAAATAAACTAAAGAGGCTAGATGGGAGAGAGGCTGTTCACTTAACTTTGTTTCAGGGACTATAGAAGCCTATATGTTAGAAGTCATTCCCTTCTGACAAACGGGACACAGCCAGCCTTCCAGCCCTCACAAGAAACCCTTGAGAGAAAAGTTCCCACACAGTACCATTTGCATTTCTTGTATTTTCCTTGTAGTCAGATGCTAGCATTAACTGCTGGAACCCGAACACATGGAGAAGGGTTTCCTTCCTGTCTGAGTTCTGCTAGGTGGAGAGAAAAACTGCTTTTTTTTAAAAAAAAAAAAAAAAAAAAGTTTTTTGATTCTAGTGGTTATGAACTAAAAACGTGTTGGTGAATGGTTGGAGAGACACATTTCTTTGATGCAATTTCCTTGTATTTGAGAAATGCTGCAAGGTCCTAGCTCAAATACCATCAAACTTTCACAATTGCTTGTTCCTCCTCTGCTTTCAAGATACCTTCTGCTTCAGCCAGGGAAAGATAAAACTGGGCAAAAGAGGTAGATAGCATAGTACATCAAGCATGTGATTTCACACTTATACTATAAATATATTTAACCATCCCAAGACTGATACAAATCCACGGTGACTCTATTTTATTTTTATTTGCTGTTCAACATCTTGAAAGCAAACCCCCTATTATGAAGGTGTACTATTTTGTGCATTTCTGATGCTGAGGAATAAAAAAACCTGCTCTTTTTATGAGCATTAATTATACACCAGGCAAGGAAGCAATTGCCTCTATGTTATGAAATATTAAATCAAAATGCTTCCTGTTCCCAGATGTCCCAGAGATAAATACAGCAGTATTTTGAAGCCCCACTTGGAGCTGTTTTGCCTGCAAATTTATAGTTTTGTCTCCATTTTCAGAAAACCCTGTTTTATGTGAAGTATAGCACTCTTGGTAGTTCTTAAGGAGCAAACTCCTCTGGAGTTGCCTATGTAGGCAACAACTCTTATGTAGATTGCACACAAGGGATCTGAAGTTGAAAGGCTCCTTTAAGATGACAAATGGGTTGAAAGTGTTATTGTCTTTGATTGCATGCCTTACATCATCTGTATGTAGGAGTAAGAGAGCTATACTTTATCTTTAGCCATTTTATAAATATTTAAGTCCTTATAGTTGCCTAAAGATATTAAAGCATATTTTACAGTAGTTGGAATATAAATATTATATATAGCACAAGATAGCAAAGTAGTTTAATGAATTCATAATTTTCTGTTCAGTTTTATTGGAATGTGTTTTATGTTCCAAAACTTCCATTTAAAGAATAAGAGACCATTCTGCTCCCTGACGAGATGTAAACCAATAGTGAATGTCATCAAGGTTGCTTTAAATGTTGGTATGGAATTTTAATTACTAGGAGGAAAGATAACGTGGACTGTACTATTCCAAATCTCTGCATTTAACAGAAAAATGTCTTTTAAAAAAAAAAAAAGTTTTTAAAGTTTTCAAGAAACTACAAGGTGTTTTGCTTCTCTGCCTCTTTGTTTTTTAAACAGTCTTAATAGCAGAAGGAGATACATATCTAGATCCAAGTATGCAAGAGTAATTTTTCAAAAAGTAAAAGGTTAGTTTCTAAAATAAACAACCATAAAGTCTTGTGATAGTAAGAACATATCTATATTTCAGTATTTCTAGGGCTCTTGAATACAAAGGTGTGTTGAGGTTGTAATTGTTAATCTTTCAAATTCCCATCAAATATATGAAAACATGTTTTTTAATATTTCAGAGTTTCACTAGATCTCAGTAGGAGTCTGTGCTGGGTAATGCTTGCTAATTACCCTCAACAGAAGTAGACACACAATGCTGGTAAATTACCTGACCCTTTGCATTTTAATGAGACAACAAGGATCTCATGAAGTGATGTTGTTTCAGTGGTTAATGGTGTCAGCAATGTTGTAATTGTAGGCTGAGGCACATTAGCTGAACAACCACATGTAGGAAGGGCTTCTCCCAGCAGGCCCTTTGGAGAATAGAACAGGGTATTATCATTAAGCCTATGTCATTTGCATGCTGCTAATCACTTACTTTATTATCTTGTGTATCCATTGTCTTTCTTTAATTGATCTTAAAATTAAAATTAAAAATAGTTCCAGTGCCCATGATAGTTGTGATAGTATCCTGATTATGAAGATAACCTCAAGAAAATGGAACATATAGATAATATATTACAGGATTAGTAGATAGTTTGAAAGTTATAAACCATAACAGGCAGCCTCTTGAGCACTATTCCACTATCTTTCTTTTCTTTTGTATGTATTGTTTATTTAATAGATGGTTATTTATATGCATAAAGGTTGTATTTTTTGTAAAAGGACATACATGACTTCAGAGATCAATGTCATTGCTTTTGTCTTTAATGTGGAAGAGATGCAAAGTGTCCATATCCAGTAGATTCCACTGGAGCTAGTAAGGCTCTGGGAGAAAGAAAGATTTTAGGTCTAGCCAATTAAATTCTGGTCTGTGATAACCATTGTAGAAGTGTGGAAGTTAACACTACTGAATTGCAGAACTGCCAGTAAACTTTACAGCATTAAGGTAAAACTACATGAATAGTTCTTTTATGAGAACATATTTGATCCTGACGTTTGGCATGGGTAAATTGGAGGCCACCCAGCCTTTCCAAAATAGGCACTCTCTAAAAACTTGGTAGCTTCTGGTTACCTACAACATCCAAAGCTTTCGGCATCCTCAGAGTTGAGTATGCAGGCTGTGCTGAGGCACTCACTTGGGTCTCGATACCTGCTGTGCTCCTAATGCTGTATTTTTACAGCTTTTCTTTTTACTATCCAAACAAACCAAACCCAGAAAAGTAAAGCCATGAACTTTACAAAGGGCATAGTATGCTTTGTTACTGAAGGAAGAAGGGTAAGCTTTGGTCTTGTCTAGGCATTGTGATTTAATTTTATTCAACACGACAAGATTAATAAAATTGAATTTCTGTACTGACCTAATTGGATACAAGAGTAAGATAATATCTAGTTTAGGTAATGTCCTAAGAATACATGATCTTTTGCAAACATTCATTAGAGTTCTAATGTATATCCTATGAGAGTATGGTTAAGATCGGACTCTTTGTATTGATTTGAGGACTTGTTGTTGATCAACTTTAAATTTTGAATACTATAATACTAATACAGGAGTATGAGTACTGGTTAGTATTGGAAGATGAAGTATCTCAACATTGTAAATATTTATTTTCTGTTTGACTTTACAGAGGTTTCCTAAAATACAGTGGCAGAACTATAACTCTGTAATTAGATGTCTTTATAGGACTTTTTATTTCTGGTAAATTTATTGCAGTTTTCTCGTTCCTTGACTAATTGTCCAAATGAGGGCAAATATAGAATGCCATTTTTGAAAGAACGTATCCTCAAACCAAACAAAAAAAAAAGGGGGGGGGGGGGGAGCAGACAGTGTCATATAGGTGCTGGAAAAAATACAGGGAATTGTTTCTTCCCTTTTTTGAGGAGAGATGGATTGATAATACTACAAGTATATGAGGTATTCATATGAACAAACATTCCATATTACTGACAAGAAGAAGCTTGCTCAAAAACAGTTTATGCTGTAACTAAAAATAAATGCAGAAAAGGTATGTGCACCATTTTGTTTAGGATATTAAGCTTTATACTTAGAAATTATATCTGTTAAAAAGCCACAATAATTTGCATTTTTTTTCCTGTTCTAACTGTTCCTGTATGAAGATACCTTTCTAGAATGGTAACTTAAAACTTTTCCGAAATAATTACATACATATATATAAATATATGTACATTTATATGTACATAACACTATTAAATTTATCTAATCTGTTTTAATTATTTAATTTATCTAAATGTATTCATCTAATCTGTGTTAAGGATACTTTAAATAATGTTTTGGCGATCTCTTTCCTAGAAGACAAATATCAGAAAGATTTTCCTATGTAATTCCAATTCGTCAACCTAGCTATCTCTAGTGTGTGCCTAAGAACTCACATGTTCAGACACTCTATTATATGCTACTTCATTTCCTTGTCTGCCCCTTGCTACCAAATATTTAGTGTTCATAAAACCAGTATTATGCTGGGAAGGGATTTGCCACAGAATCATGGAAAAGGATTCCTGGAATTATAACGGTCATTCAAACACGGACTTGAAGCCATATTTGGAACCTTTTCTTAGCCAGTAATGTGGCATGTGAAGTACTGTTTCCATTCTCAACCTTGCTTGATTATTTTTAGTGTCCAGCACCTACAGTAACTTTACTGAAAACTGATCAGAATCATAGGCTTTTTGTTTTTAGATTCCATTATTAGGTGTTGATGAGCCTAAATTCATGAAAGGGAAGAAACATCCTCATATATATATATATATATATATATATATATATATATATTGTCAAACAGTAGAAACCAATCTTGCAATCTAGAAAAGACCTATGGAAGTTCTTTCCAGGTGTAAAATAATTTTGTACCAGTAAATAATATTGTGTAGGAAAGTTTAAGTGATTATGGAGATGTGTATAGAGTGCATAAGTGCTGTTTAAGTGCTTATAGAGATTATGCCATTTGTAAGTGGCATAAACAGTAATATATCGATGAGTGAGTGACAATAAACAGTCAATATAAGGCTAAAAACTAAAAAACAGCCTGATGTAAGTTTTCAGTGTAATTGTGCTTATACTGGATAGCATGCCATACATGCAATGGTTACCACTTGATTTTTCACTACCTAAAGAAAATACCACATTACATTTTACTGGTGCCTTTGTCTTGATCATCTGAGTTTCTAGTAAAAATGGGGTTTGGATCCCATATAAATAATATAGAAGCAGAGCTGGTGTAGAGAAACTTCTGCTGGTGTTTTTTTTGTTTGTTTTGTTTTGTTTTTAAATGGACAAAGATATTTGAACAAAGTGAGACAAGCTAAAGTCTTAAGGTTTTTAACAAAAACTCTAATACAATAATGTGAGTAATGCATGTAACTCTGTCATGATAATAAATTACTTTTCTTTTTAAGATTAATATTCAGAGAAAAGGGGAAAAACTGTGAGCCAAAACAGTGCAAAGGTAAAAACTGATAGTTCATTTTTTACCTAAGAGTAGACAGTATCTCAATGGTTTTATGTATACCTTTTTTCTTTTTTTTTTTTTTTTTTTTCTACATACATGTGCATATAGTAGCAAATTATTTGTTTATTTAAACTGGTGACTATGTGCTTTGGATATGCTTTGCCCCACAATGACCATAAGAGGTGTAGGTTGCATATGGCTTTTTGATTCTGGAGCCTGTACTGACCAAAGCAGAGATTCAGACTGGGTACTGCCAGTAGTATCACTGTTATTTGTCAGGCGGGTGAACCGACGTAACTTTAGGAAAAATGTGTAGCTAAACTGGTGGTGCTTAATACACCCTTCAAGAATATGCAATTAGAGAGCTACTTCAAGTTCTTCCTAAATCCATATCTCTGCAATTTCCATTTATTTATTTATTTATTTTGTATGGGAGGGGGAAAAAAAAGGAGAGAGAGAGAGAAGTAGAAATAAATTGAGATCTTTATTGTCTGTATATTCCCAACCAGAGTAAAAATAGAATGTGGTATTCTGTATATATGACATACAAAACAGTGATAATTTCTTGAGCTGATCAGAGTATAAGGCTGGGTTGATATGCTAGCCATTCTTGTGAACTTCAGTATCAGAGGGTTGACATTTGTTTTAATGGAAGTACTTTCTGGAGGTACTTTATTACTTTATTGTACATGATGGGGTTGGTCCTCATACAGGCCAGTTAGACTGATAATTCTAGAGAACAAATAATTGTGTTGTTGGAATGATGTGTTTTGAAAATATTCTACAATCCTTTAAATGCTTTTTCCTTATTCCCATGTCAAACTGGGCACCATGTGTTACTTTCAGGGTTGAGATTAAATTGTAGTAGGGATGTAGTATGCCCCCTGTTGGATCAAGAGGGTTCTATTTAAAGTATACAAATGCTCCTTAGGCGATTATCATTCTCCACAGTGTTTATTGAACCCTGGGGAGAGTGACATTTCTCTGGAAAAGTTGTTTGAGGTAGTGTTATGCAGACTTGATATTTATTTTCATATACAACAAGTCTTAAAAAATTTGGCTTATGGAGAATCTCTGTTTTAGTATGCTGAAAGTGTGAACACAGGAAAGAACTTCTCTGCTAAAATATGCAAAATCTATGCTAATATATTTTTCTGTTAACATATAATTCTCTATTAATATAATTGATATATATTAATGCATGTTAATGTTTCTGTTAATATATTTTAAAATATATTCATACCAAAACACAAAACACATGTTCCTTTATTCCAAACATTCAATCAAACCCTACAAATTCAATCTGTTGGAATCACCTGCATACTGTCACTTGACTGTGTGCTTTTATGAGATCCAGGCCACTAAAGAGCTAAAGAGTGGTGACAGGATATGGTGAAATGTGGCAGGACTGGACATGGGCACAAAGTGCTCCCTAGTTGGCAGTCTTTGCCTGTAGTTGCTTTTTTACAAAATGGAGTAAAACTGGAGAACTTTCAGATACTTGTAAAGAGATTAAACTACAGGAAATGTGCAGTAGGCCTGTGGAGCATACCTGCCATATAAATTAGAGGTGGTCTTGATCTGAATCCAGCCTGTCTCAGCACTCAGCTCTGGGAATCCAGTTCAGATTTCTTTGATAAAATGAGGCCTTAGCCTTTACAGTTAAATCTTTTCCCCAAGACAGCCTTGAATGTGGGATTTTAGTTTTTACCCAGCCTACAGAGAACCTAATGACATTTTACCATAGGTTTCCAGCTCAGTTCCAGCTTGAGTAATTTACAAGTGTGCTGGCACAGTTTAGCCCACACAGACCATGAAGTCAACCGTAAGTAAATCCAAGTTGATTTAAAAACAATATTGCTAGAATAGTGACAGATGCTGATTATCAAAAAATGTCTGTTTAAGCATTTTGTATGGATCGATTTCTTCACTGAATACACCTGAAAATTTTGTAGAAGTTACTAAGTAATTGTTCTTAAAGATGTGGAATTTTCTTAACCTCATCTGCTAAAGAAATTGTAGGAATACATACTGCAAAAAAAATGACTGCTGTGGTTATTACTATCGCAGCTCAGGGGAGCTATTCAGATGCCTCATTTATTGGAGTTTAATAGATTAAAAGTCCAAATTGAGTCTCATGATATAAACCTAATCACATTCTAATCTGCATAATTTTCCCATAAGCAGCAATGGGAAATTTGTTTAATTTATGTTTCAGCAGTTGCCAATCATGCAGTGGACAGCATTGTTATTTTCATTTATTAAAATATTTTTATTGAATTCTGTCTGTAACATCCAGCTTTGCTCTTCCTTATTTGACTTGGAAAAATGTACTTTATTTGATATAATGACATAATGTAGAGTTTCACCTAATATGCCTGTATGTAACTGTTAACGTTAAGCTTTCAATTTTCTTAGCACTTACTGAATACCTGTCTCTGTGAACTATGTAATATAGCTTAATTTATTTTATAAGTTTTATTCACCATATTTATTTATGTTTGCCTGAGGTCTAGATATGCATAAGTGATTAATGAGTAAACCACGAAGGATTTGGCTTTGCTATATAGCAAAATCTTCTAGATGCAAACCTGTGCTGTACTTTGATGCTACCAACCTTATACTGTAGAATTATGCGGTAAAAAACCTATCAAATGGCAAATGGAGGATAAGAACAATTCAAAAAATGTACAACTTGAACATTGTAGTTTTAAGTAAAGTAGGTAAAAAAGCCAGAATTATATTTTCTGATGATGTTATGAATTTAAGGACATTCCATAGTAAGTGAAGCATTTTGGATAGTTGCTGGTCCAAAAATCCTGAAAGAACAATTGTTAAGACCAGTGTTACCCTGTGCTTTCCTAAGAACTTTGGGACATTTTCACTACGAGTATTCTGTAATTTAACAGTATGGGAAAGAACAGATAACAGAGAAGAGCACTTCCCTGGGAGGAAGATTAACAGCTTTTTCTCTGTGACCGTGTTTCTCAACATTCATTTGAGAAACTCAGGGGTTGTTCCAGTCCTAGATCATTGAAGGCTTGTTACAACTGAAACACCCTTCTTCACCTTTCTTCACCCTCCACTGTCTGTAGCATGGCCTGTGTTTGGGCTGAGGCAGGTAAGAGAGCATCTCTGAAGATGTTGCAGTCTCTAAGAAAGCTGGAAGCATACAGACTCACATCTGCCCTCCCACATTCCTCCTCTCTTCAAGAGCTGTAGAGATAACCTCCAAGAAAGTTTTATATCTTCAGGCACAAATGACAGTAAAAATCAGAACAGAAATCAGAATTTAGGATATCCAGGGTCTAAGGCCAAACTACAACTCTCTGACTGAGATTGCATGGGATACTGAAGCTAGAACTGTTTCTAAACTGAATGGTGGTAACAGATTCCCATGAATGTCAGCAGCTCTTTTGCTGCATGACTGCTGCTGAACTTTCCAGGTGTACCCCAGTGGCTGTACTTTGGAGAATAACAGGTATAGTCTATCATTACTTTGAATGCAATGGAATATTAATGGACATTGTCAGCAAATGGTAGCAAAGGGATATAGCTGTGAGGTCCTTTCGTAAGTGAATTATTTCTTTTTGTCTGGCTGTGCCTAATGAAAATCCTTGTCTCATATTCCTGTGCAATAACTTCTCAGGGATGTGTTTGGTAGTTCACCACCTGCGTGCTACTCAAAATACGAATGGCACTTCATCATTTTCAGATGAGCCAGAGCTAGTTCATACCATGTATGCTTTATAAATTATATTTTTTGAGGACTGTAGTGCTTACTGTACCCAATGAATCACATGGCACCTTTTCCTAGAATAGCATTAATTGAAATGTATTATCAATTTAAATGGCACTTTAATGACAAGATCACAACCTTTAGATCTGCCAGGCGGGTTTTCAGTTTGGTAAACTGCATTCTGGTTACACAGAGTTCCAGTTTAGGAACGCATGCATGTTTGGAAAGGGATGGGAGGCAAAGGGGGAAGGGGCAAGAGGCCATCAAGTATCTTCTGTAACCTTCTTGAATGGAAGATTTTTTTTAGAATTTAAAATAAAAATCTGGTTTGGGAATATGCCCATCTGGATGTCAGTGAAGTCGGTGGAACACAAGTGGGGTACATCCATCCAAGAGCCAAAATTGTCTCGACCTCAGAACCCCAGCAAGCCTTTACTGGTGTATCAGCCAAGTAAAAGGATATATCTACTGCTACATAGAGCAGGCTTTCCTGCAGTGCTTTAGTCAGTCAAGTGAACTGCACAGAAACAAAGGAAAAGCAGTTTCTGGCCAGCAAAATCAGCAGATCACGTGGCCATCAGGCCAGTTGCTTCAAACAAGACATAAGCAGAGCAAACATTATTGTCAGTGCTTTCAGTGGACAGAAGTCACTGTTAAGCCATGCCAGCATTTCACAATTTCAAATTTAATCACAGTGCCACTATGGCTCCCAGAGTATGTTGCTGTTAAGCCAGTATTATAGCTCCCCTGAAAGTGCCAGGGCCTGGCTCATTAGACGCAGGTCTCACAGAAGCCCTGTACTGCTCATCTGTTTGAAGGTGGAATTAATGGAGACAAGCAGGGGTCAGGGCTGACGAGCCCTGCCAAGCTCCAAGCATGGCAGCACTTGCATCCGCAGCAGCTCTTGGAAACAGGAGGTTACCTCACTGAGAGGAGGTTTCCCAGGCGTTCTCCTTCTGCAAAACAATGTCTTAAAGAGACAGACTGTTGTCTCTTAGGTTTAGGTTAGTCCACCCACTTTAGCAGTAGTATCCCAGAGGGAGCTGAGAAATATTTCTTTGCACAGAACCAAGGTTGTGGAACCAGCTGCTTTCCACAGAGGCTGCAGGAGGCTCAGACTGCTTCAGTGTAGGTAAAGGATTTGGGGCACAGAAGTCTCAGGCTCTCAACGTGGAAGGCCTCTGTTGAGAAAGAAGCAGGGACTGCTGGTCCTCGCTGACATTAAGCATGTCAGGAGCCCGGGTTCTGTGTTCTCAGAGATGTGATATAGTTAATTCACTGTTTGGCAGCGTCGTCTTTCAGAGAAAGACAGGGACTTGGTACGTCCTGCTGAAGTCCAAGCTGTTTCCTCCCTTGGATGTTATGGCTATGAGCACTATCGCCAGCTGTAGTGGCATGACCCCAGTTGTCCTTCCTCAGAAGCCCCTCGCTGCCATTGTATTTCCTTAGTGTGCTCAGGCTTTAAGAGGCCACATGAATTTTACTCTAGAGGTTGATCGCGTTAAGCAATTGTAGCTGCAACTCCCTTGGTTGTTTGTTGAGCAAGGAGACACTGTGGTTGTAAGAAGATCACAACTATCAGCCCTGTTTTACCATTTTTATGAGCGTTAATGGAACAAGGTTTGGGGACTGAAGGAGAAAATGGAATATGAAAAGGAAAATGAAAAGAGGCTGTGAGGAAAGCATGTCATTTCTAAATGAATGCTCTCTGCAGAGGAATTGAATCTTTTCACAGCTGAAAATGGATCTTAAATCTGATGCCTTAGCTTGTTTCAGCTTTTGTAATGAAATAGAGTTTTCCTAATACCCTGTGACCTGAATTTCTCCCTGCTTTATGGGTGCTATTCCTTGACGTACAAACCTGTATTTTCTCAAGTCAGCATTTGATGATGGATGTCAAAATACAGGTCATGTATTATGCATATAGCATTACCGATTTAAGGTGTTTACTTGTCAAGTTGAAGAAATTCAAAAATGTCACATTCACTGAATCTGCACAGCTGTCACTTGTAGTTTTTCATGCCTTTAAATGAAAGTTGTGATAAAGCAGGTTAGTTTTCCTGCACTTTTTTTTTCTGCTAAAGGAAAAAAAAAAAAAAAAAAAAAAAAAAAAAGACTATCTGTGGAATTTACATTTTAACTTGGGAGCTGGAGTGTGACCTGAAGGTGGATGATGCCTTTTGCCTCCAAGCATAGGCACACCAAATCTCCAAGAATTCTAATTCTCCTTTTTCTCAAAATATTCCAATATTTTTATCTTATTCAAAAGCAGATTTTTAGATGTGTCTTCATTAAGCCCAGGCAGGGAAATTAAAATAAAACAGCAGACATTTCTTACATCTCCCCAGACCATAGAATGAAAAATATTAAGGTGTGTGTTTCACTCAAGGAGAAAACAAAATCCCTTTAACATGCTTCCTGCATTTCAGACTGAATGCACTGTGTATGCAGTGTGCAATTATAGAGCTCCTGACAGCCTGTGTCTAACAGAAATGACACTTTTACCTCAATCTTATAACACCATCCTAGGAAGACATATATTTGAAGGGTTAGAGAGAGGTGTCTGCAAATAGCCACCCATGGAGAGTGTATGCGTGTGTGCGCATGGTCGTGAGCGCCTGTATGCACATTGCAGTAGTGGCAGGGCAAGAAAGGTTTATGCATTTAGGGACAGCTGTGCCAACTTTCCTCAATTTGCTTTTAGCTGATAGGGGAAATCCCTATGTGCTTATTCCATCTGAAGAGCCTGCTTTACGGAAAACTGTTTTAGGGAGAGAGGGATGGGGAGAGAATAGCCCTTGGGAAAAGGAGAGAAGCAGGGTCTCTAGGGATGCTCCCAGCAGTACAACCCTAGGCTGCTTGGGAGCAAGAATAGTTTTCTCTCATATAAATGAGTGCCAAAAGTCTTGCTGCTGCCATTTTGACTTGTAAATCTCCAGACAAACTGGTCAGGCCTGACATTGTAACAGTTCAAGTAGTCCACAGCTACCTGAACGTTTTTAATGTAGTGTCACAAAGGCCTTGTGCTTTTTCTGTAGCGCAATAGAACGCAAAACTTAGACATAGGAGCCTGCTGCAGGAGGAGGTCTCACATTATCTACCTGTCCTCAGATAGCATTCCCTTCCTTTGGGGCCCCACTTTAATTTTGTTCTGCTGTTATGGGAGTGTCACAGTTACCGCTGACCAGTGAAGTGGCTCCTGGAAAATCTCCATTATACTTGCTTTGTGAGTGTGAGGAATCCTAGGCTCTGTCATGCAGCAGTATGGAATCCAAGAGTCAAAATGGCTATCCATTCTGGTGCCAGACACAATGAAATGTCTGCAAAATGATACCAGCTTGAAATGCAAACCACTGTTACCATGCTGGTCTCACCCAAATAGTTTCAGTGCAACGACTAGTATTAAATGACCAACTGTTCATGTAGCCAACATTTCTGATCGTCTCTAGGAAATCTGCAGTCAAAAGATTTTCTGTGAACAGATAATATGATATAGAAGTGCTTTGCTGTCTTAGGTTTACCTGTGGCAATGCTTTTATCTTGCAAGTCTGCTGAAGATACCACATTCACCTCTTTTCTCTTAAGGAACTCCTTTATAGACTTTTCACTCCCTTATCCTAATGTGTATAGCTTCTTGTGATAGAAGGAAATTTGTACTGGCACCTTTTGGAGGGCTGAGTAAGTCTCTCTTATCAGTGATTGTAGTTTTAGTAGTTACCTATTCTATATTTGATATAGAAAAAACCTAGGGAGAAGTGAAATGAATGACAAATAAGAATTAAAATCCCATTACATCAAGAAGTCCAGGTTGAGTGGTCAAAATTTTGGGGACAATTTGGCAGCAAAGGTAATCATCACTGGAAAAGAACCAAAGTCCTCACAATAACAATATAGAACCAGTACCACATGTTAAAAACTACAGTGTAGTTCAGATTTCCTACTTTGTAAATTAGTCCTATAGCTGAAGAAAGTAGATAATATGACCTCCATTCCAAATTTAGTATTAGTTGAATGCACCAATGAGTTTAACTCAGGAAGATGGTTTCCACACTGCAAGAAGATAACAAAGTTACATCAGGAATAAATATGGCTATGTTTAATTTAGAACTGGCATATAAAGAAATCAGAAGTATTTCATATCAGTAGTTAGAGGCAGTCAGAAATCTGGTCCTGGATGTCCGGTGTGAGGTTAAAGAGTTCACGCCCAATGTAGGAAAAAAAAAAGAAAAAAAAAAAAAGAAAAAAAAAAAAAAAAAAAAAAAAAAAGTCTTCTCACAAATGCATATTTTGAAGGGAGCTTGGGTCAGTCATGTTCCAAATGACAAATATTTCCTTAAAAATATCACCTTGATAGTGGTCCTAAATGAAATCCTAAAGTCAAACGCTGGCTTCAGCATCACTTCTGCAGTGATGATGTTACATGAACATCATCATGAACATTCCCATGCTTTCTACAACCATAATAAAAAAGGGAGATGGAATGCATGCGAGGCTAACTGTTGCATGTGGTTTTGTATAACTACCTATCTTCGCCACCGACAATCAAACTCCAAAAAGCTTTGCCTGGATATTCTTTTAGTTAAAAAAGAAAAAGAAAGTAAAAAATGCTCATTGTCAAGGGATTCATTTCCAACCATGCAGAGAACCAGGCTGAACACACGATCTTTGTTAGAGGTGAACCTTTCTGCTCTCCAGGTCTTTTCTTTGAGTGCCAGCTGATGCATTTCCTCTTCCACCTTTGTTTCCCATACATCCTCAAAGATGTCTTTTTCTAGTTTCTTTTCACGTGTCCCTGTTAAGCATTCTTTGAAAATCTTTGTCCTTCTTTACTCTTTGTTTGTTTGTTCTTCTGTAAGAATGGGTCCTTTTATCCCAGTATTCCTATAACTGGGGTTCCCCATAAAAATGCAGGGTATGCAAGGTACGTCTGTAAAGCAAAAAAAACAACTTTGTGTTGTACTGCTCCTGGAAAATCACAATCCTAAATCCTGCATGTTGATCAAATATCAGACTAACTAATGGAATTTTACAACAGGATAATGGAAGTTCTTTGTGGTTGTACTACTGTGTACAAACAGTATTCTTTATAAGGGTAATTGTGGTTTAAGGAAAGACACCTGTTTAAGGGTTATTTGAAACGCTAAAATAAACCTAGCTAAAACCAAAGTCCTTTTGTATATTTATTGCTTTTATTCCTACTTAGGCAAGCACAACATTTAGCTACCAAATAACCTACTTTCTAAATGACTTGTATATTTCTGAAGGATTATGCCTTTAAGAAATAATTTGTGAAAATCAAGTCAAATTTTTTTTAAAAAAGAAAGGCAGATGTACTTATTTACTGTACCTTTCCCAAGAAATAATGGTTAGGGAATTCCCTGCTGACAGTCTCTTTTTTTAAAAATTTCTGTCAGTATATCTTTCTACAGCCTAAATAAACTTTTCACATACAGAATCTCCTGTCTAAAATTTCTTCATGTTATTTTGTTTTATTTATTTTTCAGGCTTTACACCCCCTGGGATGGATAGGTCATCTCCAGACAACAGTCCGGTCCATGGCCTGTTACGTCAACCTTCCATTACAACAGGAGCCAACATCCCTATTATAACAGAGTTAGGTAAGACAAGCTAACATTTATCCGTTCATGTACTCTTCCCTATCTGTTTCCCCACCTCCCTTCTTATGTGACTGCATAAGAAAATTACCTAAACTTTATCTTATACTGCCATGTTTTCTCCTCTGATAACTATTGTGAATTACTCCCTCTAAAGAAAGATTGTTTAGAGGGAGTTGAACCGTTGTTTCAGTTTATGCATAAAACTGAATTATATTTCTCTCTTTCCTTTGGGTTTTCTCAATTTTCCTAAATAAACACTATCAGACAAGATGCTTTGGGTTCTTTGGGATAAGGTTAGGGAAAAAAAAAAAAAAAAAAAAAAAGCACACTAAGTATGAAAGTATGAGCAGACATTTCCTGTGCATTTAATCAACAGTAAGAGGCCATTTGTTTATTTCTTCATGGTCCAGAACTGTTTAATCATGTGTAACCAAACTCTGTATAATAGTATGAGAAATTTTACCCCTGAAAATATGATGATGGTAGGTAACCAGGCTCTGATTTCCACTCTGGCTGTGGGTATTTATGTTGTCAAGTGGTGTGATGTGAAGTGCAGAAGCTAGTCTGTTTTTTTCATGGCAAATACAAACCTGATTTGTGGTCCTTTGTCCTTTTATTTTCTTTTTCAGTTTTATTTTTTAGAGCCTTACCTGTCTTTTCCCTTACTTTATTCTCTTTCTGTACTTTCTTTTCCCCCTAAATACTTTACCTATTAGCTAAGCCTGGCAAACTTCTGCCTTTGGTTTCAATCAGTCAGGAAAAAAACAGTGGAACCCACATTCTAATGATAACTGAACTGGGTAAGAAGTGCCTTTTTCCTTCACATCACTGTCTTATTTTCCACTGTTGTTCTTACTGTCATCAGCGTTTTCTTTATTTATCTGGCTGTATCAGAGGGGCTACCCTCATGGCACTGCTTTGAATGTGTTTTATTTGTGGTTCTGGTTGAAATCGACTGTCTCGTTCTGGCCTTTCTTAATGATTTTTTTTTTTTTCACGCAGCATCAGTAAACCTTTGATCACACTCGTCTGACCTGCCGGCTGTTTTCATAGCACCTTCTCACCAATTCATTTACTCTGGCCTGGATTCCCACCTCCTGGGCCCTCCCCCACCAAGTTTTCTCTCCTTTTCTCTCTCTCCTTCTTTTTCTCCGTTTGTTATTTCAGCCTATTGTCAGTTTGGTGGACATGCCCTAGCAGTTCTCACAGGAAGTCAAAGAAGTAAAGAAACCAGTAAAGAAACCCCAGTATTACAGTTTCCCTCCAGCTATTTATTTGGGGGAGCAGGCCATCTCTCAGAAGCTTGGGTTTTGATGCTGCAAAAAAGCATCCAAGCTTCTGTGTTGTTCCCTCTCAGTAAAGAGAGATCTCAAAAGCTTTTGCAAGCAGTGTTTGATTAGCATTTCCTATGGTGCAGCACCACACGTTCAAGCCTACCTTACGTAGCCTGGAGACCATTCATAGAAATAATAGCAGCTAACTTGCATCAGTCAGATAAAGATATCGAGGATGAAGCTCCACTTGCAGGATTCACATTAAATTTGTAGAACTGTGGAAACTGACACCACGCATGGCTAGCAAGTGCATGTCAAAGTCAGATATTAGTCTGCCAGATGTAAGTGGAAAAAGAATGCTACTGTCAATAGCGCCTGCTCTCAGCTAGCAAATTAAACAGGCATGAGCTCTTCAAAAAGTACATTTTGAAATGATACGTCAGGCTTTCAAATACTATTTTGTTCAAGATCCAGGAGGATAAATTGATAGCCATTGTACAAAGAAACGAGCGGCGTAGGTATTGGTGTTTGCTAGGGTGAAAATCTTCCAACTCACAGAGCAGAACACTTCTCCATTTAAAACACTGAGGTGTTATGCTCGCATGGTTACATCTGGGAGTGGGAAGGCAGGGTTTTTAAATCGTACCTCAGCTCTGGTCCTGACTTGGTGTACGATCATGGCCAAGCACTCTCTCAGCAGTGCTCTAGAAGGAGTATAACAATGCTCACCTCTTTCTGAAAGACGTAGCAAGGTTTTCTCTGTAATTATTTGTGTTCTGTAAGCTAAGCATGGCAAGTGCAATAGTATATACAGGGTGGAAAAGGACTGGGTGGAAAATGAAACTGTACAGGAAGGAAGATCAGAATGGTGGGCAGAATGGCTAAAACTAAAGAGTTCAGAGCCAGAATCTAATAACATTATCAGCAGCTCTCATGTTGATTTCCAAGCTCCCTGTGTTGACTCAGCAGATGGGATCACGCAAGGAATAGGGACATAGTCAAAGAGTGCAGTAGCAAATGCCAAAAAAAAAAAAGTTTGTAATTTCCTTTCCTTGCAATTTCCTTTCCTTTCCTTTCCTTTCCTTTGAATCAGTTTGTCATTTACTAAGGTAAATTGTATTGCAATAGCATTGCTAAGCAATTGGTGTTTTCATGCCAGAGGGGGGCTAATATGGAAATGAAATATGCAATGAAATATGAATCACTTGATAAACTGATCTCAGGGAAACAACTATTTTTAGTGGCATGAGGGAGAAGCAGAGAACCTAACTGTGACAATGAAATGCCAAAGAAAGACTGAATGACAAATGTGACTTTGTTTGGGCTCTTCTTTATAGCAGCCTGATATAGATCCTTTTCACACTGGCTAAAACAGACTTTGTAGAAGTGAGGTTAGGGAGACAAATACATAAGAAAAAGGCGATGCTGCATGAGAACAGCTGGAGTATTGCTCATGCATTCAGACAGATGCCCGTTGAAGGGACGGTGTATCCTCTTTTGAGCTGTAAGTGCATTAACACCACTCCAGCAAGAATCACAGCAGCACATCTAACAGATGCCTGTGAGCTAGATCAGAGTTTTATGGGCAGCCTCGACTTTACAAAGGGGTTCAGACTTGGTGTCTTTTGATAACATTTCACTACACATGCATACAACCCTAGCCACTGTACCCAACCAACACCAAGATTGTTTCAATATATAAAAGAGCCCTGTGGATCTCATGTGGAGTGCAGGCAGGCAGTGCTAAGAAACTACTTTTACGGCTAAGGGATAGTCACCTATGAAGAGCAAGAAAGTCACCTCTTATGAGCAGGATTCTGACCCAAATATTTTTAAATGCATATTTTCACATCCATCCTGATTTTAATTTCAGTGATGTCAAAGACACAAGTTTGTGTTTCCAGACATATGCCGTTCCTTTTTCTTTCTGACTGTGTAAAATGTGAGGTCACATGCTGGAGATGCAGAAGCACCTTATGATTTTATTATTATTATTGTTTTCAGTAAATGATTCAAATGTTCAGTTCTTGGACCAAGATGATGACGACGATCCAGACACAGAACTGTATCTCACGCAGCCCTTTGCATGTGGAACCGCATTTGCTGTCAGTGTGCTGGACTCTCTCATGAGCGCAGTAAGCAAACCAAACCTTTTTTCATTCTCCTCCATCAGACTTATTGTGAAAGGGTATGAAAGTGTATGGTATGTGGTATGTGGAAAGTGTATGGTATGGAAAGTGAAAGGGTATGAAAAGATACTTTTTTCCTAGATGTCAAGAGAATTCCAGAGCATAAGCAAGTGTTTTTTTTTTTTTTTTTTTTTTTTTTTTCCAATTGGATCCAGAGACCCTTAAGTAGCTGAGATATCCAGGAGTACCACGAATCCACATTTTTAAGAGCAGAGTCTCATGTCCAGCCTGAAGGATAATAGTGTCCAAGAAATATTGTATCTCCCTTCTGAAACCCAGACCCAAATTCAGTGTTAGTCTCTGTGCTCACTGTTCACATCCAACAGCATCAACCATGTTTTAAGTTTGTAATTAGGAACAATTCTGTGAGTGCTGAGGAGCACCGATAGAACCATATGAAAGCCAATGTACACATCAAGTGAACTGTACTTGTGTGAAGAGAGGACATACTCTTTTTTCACAAGTGGCCTGGTGAATCCAACCATAAATGCATGCCAGAAACTACAGATGGTGGCCTTTGGTTATGTCTATAGTAGGTTTTTTGGTTTGTAGCCATAGTACAGTTTCAAATCAGATGTCTCATTCATGCTCCTGTTCACCCTCCCCTGCTTTATATTGGCTATGTTTTCAGAACAGTTTTGTTCCATGCAAGCTGTACTTCTTTCAGAGGAACCCTAAGCTCTGCTAAACATAGCAAGGGTGTAGCCTTTTGAAAATTTGAGCATATGCTTTCAGAGTTCCCTCTGGAATATAGTTCCATGGTGCTGGAAATCAACTGTTGTAAACCCCACATAACAGTGGAAAAGAGCAAATGGGTTTCTTTAAAGGAGCCAAGTCTGACCTTCACCTAAAATGAGAATGAAGCTTTCTGCCTGTAAGGAAAAATCACATTGATCTTTATTATTTGATATTTTATTCACATTTCATATTTATGTAACTATATTTCAAATTTTTATTCTCTGCTATATTCCTCCTATGATCCATCCACAGCTGAGTAATATCAGTCAACAGTGACAACATTTTATTCTAAAGCAGCCTAGGAATTTGCAATAAGCTCAGAAAATACCTTGTTGAAAAGTTATTGGCTATGTTTTACAGACTTGACAAATTCAGAAAGCCTAAGCAAACACACCTAAACGCTACACCATCTCTAATTAAAATTTCTAGGAATAAAATATTTAGCATTTTCACATTGTAAATGGCAGTAATTTAATAAGAAGGTTCCAAGTTTTATACTGAGAACTGTTCACCTACTCACATTATTTTAAGCAATGTCCCCGAATGAATCTCTCTACGGGCCACTTCCAGAGTCCTGGAAGAAGTTGGGTTAATTTTTCTGATCACCTCTGACATTTCCACAAAAAGCGATCAAAATGTTGTGTACACCAGTGCCTTCTTGTGCAAACATACATAATGTAGATAATAGAGAGTCAGTAAGGAATGTATAGAACAATACTCTATAGAAATTTCTACCTGGAACTCATCACATAATCCGCACAAGATTTTTAGTTATTGCCATCTTTCATTCACGTTTAGATTTTGACAACATGTCCCTCCATTTCTGTAATTCCTTTCTTCAACAGAGACCTTTTTCATACAATGGCACAGCTAAGTGGTCATGTTATATGTAACGTGAAGCCAGAGAAGTGTGATAACAGGAACTGAAAATTCCAACCAAGAAAGAAAAAAAAAAAATCAAGAAGACAAGGATCAGTCACTTAGAATTGGTCACTGTTCCATCTTTTCTTTCACCACATTGCTGATTTGTGGCAATGCTATTTTCTCTTTCATTCCTCAAAGGCCTAGTAAAGAGTTGGAAATGTAAAAATCTTCCTAACCCTCCACAAAGTGTAAGATATGTGAGATGGTTTCCCTTTACTGTTCATATTCTTATATTCTTCCCTCTTCAGAGTTCCTACAGACTCATGTAGGAAGAAAATAAACTGGTTTAATCTACTATATGGGTATTGCGAAACACAAGACCCTTTTTGCACGAGTCTGTTCAGGTGATTAGCAAACAGCATCATTTACCACAGAGTGCTCTAAACTTCTTTATATTTGGACAATATTTTGAGAAGCAGTACACTGTCAAACACGGTAAAACCCTGTTGTTTTTCTGCTCTTTATCCTATCCTAAAGAACTGTTTAGTAACTGTTCAGTAAGTTACTGGCGTTAACTCAGTCGTTCCCCATGCTTGGATATACATTATCCATTCAACAGAATTCCTCTGACTGGAAAAGGAAGTTAAAACAATTGCATGAAAGAGATGGTAAAAATAGCACGCAGTAGATGAGGGGCCTTCCTAGAAGAAATCCATATTAAAAAACACCCTAGCAAACATTTAAAAAAATGGTGATATGACTTGGAAAATGACAATTTTAGAGTAATTATAAATGAAAAGCGAAGTGCTATTAAAGTTAAAGCAATGTTATTAAAAGATGTGCTAATTTTCAGTTAAATTTTCTGTAAAAGACCAATTAGTTTAAGAGGCTTGACAGCGTTAACTGCAAAATATAAGCACTCCGGTAATTATACTTTAAAAAATGATTGAACAAACAGGAAACTGTCCCCAAAACATCAGAAAGAGCCGCACAACAATTCGGGCACGTAGGCTAGGTGGCAGTGCTACCTCAGATATCTATGCCAGGATTTCCTTGCTGTTTACCCGGCTTTAGTGTCTATCATGCATTTCATTTTTTTATTTTATCAAGCTGGTACCTATGTCGTATTCGCATTGCAGATGCTGATTACAATGACGTTATACAGATGTTCATTGTGGGGTACAGATAATGGCTGCTGCAAACAAGTCTGTCTTCAGCTCTGATTTTACAGCCAAGAAAAGGAAATCACTGCCATTAATGGAGAGTGCCGTGTTACTTTAAGCACAGCAGCACCTTTCCAAAGTCATTCTGTGGATTGCTTCCTTACAAGTACTGGCATATCCAGGCCATGTACCCTCCCACAGAGCAAGTACAAGATCACTCTCAAATTAATTTCAGTGTATTATTATTCCAAAGGAAATGGATATCAGCTAGTTCAGCTTTTCAGTGTTCCCCAGCTCCAAACTGGCAAGAGGCAGTGAAAGGAGTCTGATTGTTGTCACAATCAAAAGCAGGGGTGGATGGGTTTTTCCTGAGGAGCAGTAAATATTAGTACAGGAGGAAGCAACCCTATTTAGCAAAAGATGCCAAGTGACCACTTCCTCCTCACCCATCCTTTCTTGGTAACATCTGGGGATTTTCCGGTCAGCTGCAATGCCAACACAGTCCATCCTGACAGCTGTAATCTTTTCATTCATTGATGGCAAACGAACAAAACCATCATTTGGCTGCACTCATCCATCTGGTTAAATGGTGACATCCACATCAGTTATGGTGTGAAACCCAAAGGAAGCCATTGTTCCAAGAGAAATGGTGCCTCCTTTGCTAATAAGTGTCGTAGCTTTGCCTCAACATTTGTCTTAGCAGTGGGAGGCCCTTCTTGGGTGACAGCATTCAGTCAAGAGACCTGATTTGTTTCTCATTTGCATCAGTTTCATAGTAGTGTATGGCTCCCAGAGTTACTCCTGGTTGGCACATTCTGATATAAGTCAGAATTGGGCCTATTTTTGTCCTAAGTGGGTTGCGGGGGGGGAGGGGGGGGGAAATGAGGGCGGGGGAGGGGTGTCAATTTTATTTTATATTGTTTTAGTTTATTTTATTGGTACCAGTAAGTTTGTGATTGGTGCCTGACCTGATAAGTTGTTGTACTGCTGCTTTCATTTATGAGTTTAATATGAGATCTATAGTAAACTAAGTAATACAGCCCCAGCATAATGTGGAGTGGAAAGTGTTGCCAAAAAGAGCACTTGTGAATCCCACCTCAGTGCCATCAAGGAACAAGTAATTAATTGAAGAATAAACAGTCATGCCAGGTTGTCTGGTCTCTCACCTATTAAACATCATATAATCACTCCAGACTTACAGTCTCACAAGGGGTCACAATGATTTTTCCGTACGTTTAGAAAGGTTTGAATTGCACTCGAATGGTTACACAGTCCATCCACATGTGTAAGAGCTGTTTAGAGAATAGCTGTTGTTCTAGACCAATTCCTCCTGAACCCCAGGTAATGTCACACTACTCTTCACAGTACACTTCGTATTTGAAAATACATACTGCCTTATCCAGGATAATCAAAACATTTGGAGCTAATGGGATGCAAAGATTTGCTTTAGGACTTGCATAACACTAATAGTATTTTCCTCGCATTCTAATGTTGTCAAGAGGGGAATGGCATATATGGCTATGGAAATAAGCAGAGGTGCCTGCAGTTCTGAAACTTCAATGTAACGGTGAAAACCATTGCCATGTAGAGTTCATGTTTGCCTGTTTTATCTGTCATATAAAGGAAACAATGAAACTGAAGTTTCATTATGCAAAGAAAGGCTATCAAAGTAACATGGATAGGGAGTCTGGTCTGCATTTTTATCTCAGGATAAAACATTTCAGTCTGTACCTCAGTTTATCCATGTATTAAAGAAAATTGCACTATATGGATAGAGCAATGAATGTCATTGGAAAAGTTTATCGAGGTATTTGGATAACAAGCGCTCTTTGAGAGTGCAGTATCCTTTTTCACATGGTCGAAGTAGATTTGTTCCAAGTTCTAAGTTCAACAAAAGTCATAAGTGTAGTAATGTGAATCCCCTGTACTCTACAGCTAGCTCATTTTCTTCTCACATTTCTTCCACACTCGCAAAGTTTCTGAAAACCCAGACATTGAGGTCGGCATAAGCGATGGTGTCTCCTTTTTCTGTTGATCGTTATTTTTTTGCCCAGTATGTTACACTGCAGATACCTAACTGCATATCTCTGAACTATACCAGTATACTTTCAAGTGAACTTGAAAGTCATTCATCCAGCATTAAATTAATATTTAAAATGCCCATTGTTTGCCTGACAGACCAGCAATGGTACAGATGCTGGCAAAATGTCAGTGTGGAGTAAATCTTTCCTAATAAACCACTCTTACCCTATACCCTAGAGTTTTTTAAAAGGACCACCAGGATCCAAAACTCATCATACATTTATCTGGAATGAACTCAAGATGTTTAATTGATACACGCTTATGTCTGAACACTGTCAAGTCTCGTAATAAGATGTTTAGTACAATACCTCAGTTAGACTGCTAGAGTCCAGCCACAGTAATAAGTAATGACATTTGCAGCACAAAGGCAGCTCCCCAACGAATTGGTGACAAGAGTAAAAAGGCAATCTAGCCTGTGTAAGCTGTAAATGTGGTCTGAATGTTACAATTACATGTCCTAAAGCCCATTATTAGACATGAAGGCAATGAGAAGGAAAGCAGTCATCGCATCACTACTAACACCAATTATAGGAAACATAAATCATTCAAATTTTTGTACTTTAACAAAAATCAGCCTGAATTGGTGTTTAAAAGGAAGGATCTAGTATAGGAGCCTAATGGGATAGAAGCAAATAGAGTAATTGGAGGCTGCTGTCTTTTCACTTTCTATATAAAATTATTTGAAGAGACAGCCGAGAAGTTTAAACAGCAGAAACCAAAAAAAGTTGTAATCTGGATGTCTTCGGTTGTGACTTTAATGGTATTTGCCTAAAGAGCTTTCTTTTATCTCGGCAGACATACTTCAATGACAATATCCTCACACTGATACGGACGTTGGTAACAGGAGGAGCCACACCGGAGCTGGAAGCACTGATTGCTGAGGAAAATGCATTGAGAGGAGGTTACAGTACACCACAGACACTTGCAAACAGGGACAGGTGTCGAGTTGCTCAGTTGGCTTTGTATGACGGGCCATTTGCAGACCTAGGGGTAAGATCACAACAGAGAGGTAGGACCAAAGCCGTTCCTGTGGTCTATGTGTTGTGTCTGAGACTGAATCAAAAATCTATCCTAATTGGTGCATCATTTTGATTATTCAGTTCAAATGTTTCAGATGGTTTGACACTATTACGCAGGTGCCAGGTTTGCTCTTACGCTTTATAAGAAGCTACATTACCTCCTAGTGTACTTTCCTGGGTATTTCAAGCAAGGTCAAAAAAAAGAAAAGCTTGGCTCTTCCTAGATATCATCTAAAGAGATGGATGAGCCAATTTGGAGGAAAGAACCCTCCTAATCATAATGCACTGCAAACATGAGCAATATGTACACCCTCATCGGGTTTTGATAAGTTTATTTAGTTTTTGCACTGAGCTTTCAGTTCTCAGTTAAAATATACATACTAGCCTGGAAACCAATCTGCAAGGTTTGTTTTCTGCTATGTCTGAATTAACTATACTGAAAGTCTAATTTTCCGACATTCTCATTCCACTATCCTAAGAGAAAAGGTAAAGAGTAATTAGTTAAAAACTAATGCATTTTGCTAGTCAAAGCAATTCTTTGATATCATTTATGGAATACATATCGGCATTTTTTTTTTAAGTGGGAGAGGTTCTAGTATCCTTTTAACTCCTCAGATCCCTTATTTCAGTTGTCTTTGTCAGTGATTTTATTTGCCAAGATGACAGTATGGCTACTGCCAAAAAGGGTCAAAAGTATGAATAATGGTAGGACAACAGATAATATGATATATAGAATTATGCCTCATTTGATATTCATTGTCTTGGGTAAGGAAATTCATATTAAAATCAGGTTGTCTATACACTGTCGGTTTTGTAGAAGATCCTACTGAAAATCCACTGCACTGTCATGGTTTTAAATGAGAAAAGAGAAAAAAAAAAAAAAAAAAAAAAAAAAATTGTTTTTTTTTTTTTTTTTTTTATTTCTTTTTTTTTTTTTTTTTTTTTTTTTTCAATCCTAGGATGGAGGTTGTTATGGAGATCTATTTTGTAAAGCACTGAAAACATACAATATGCTTTGCTTTGGAATTTATCGATTAAGAGATGCACATCTAAGCACTCCCAGCCAATGCACTAAACGGTAAGTCCAGTCCACCAAAGCAGTTGCATCCATAAGGCTTTGGACAAAGTGGGTAGAAGTAGGAATCAGTGTAGGTTGACCATGTACTTGCTATACCTGGGATTAGTGGTCGGAATAATAAGAGACTTCCGTCCCTGAGGCAGCCAAGCCAGATCTCTTTCAAGCACCGAATCCATTTGAAAACAAACGAACAAATGAAAAAAGTGAGCTTTGTGGTTTGTATTAATTTCTTGCCCATACCAAAAATTCCTATTGATTTGAGCATGTACAATGCTTTTTGCATGAAAGACGTTAGCATCGGGCTCTAAAAGCCTTTCCTACACTTAAAAGAGGATTGGTTGGAAGTGGTGGAATCTTGAAATTGAGAAGTGTGTATGTGAGGCCTGTGATGTATATTAGCAATGTTGGATCCTTGTACGTGTGTATTTCTCTTTATAAATGTTTGATGAGTTCACAAATCCACAGGTGGAATGGAAAAAAATAAAAATAAAGTGAAAAGAAATTAACCTCATTGTCACCTTCCTGATATACTTGTGTTAGGTTCAGTCATAAGCCAGACAAATAATTGTATTCTTTGCTCAGGTGACGGTATTTACATATTTAATAAATATACAGTAAGTATATATTTGAACCTGCCTGAAAATGCCATTGCTGGTAGGTCTGTTGGGAATCTGTTTGCTAGAGTCACTGCATTCCAATGCAGCTAGAGATAGGAGGATGAGCTGTATGCTGTATTCTCTGAAAAATCACAATGCAGTTCCTTTGGAGAACATCCTACTCGGTATGTCTGTCCCACTGAACAAACATCCAGAGAGCGATATCTGACATAAGACGGCACCAAATAATTGGTAATATGTCAGGTAAAATTAGGTATATATTGAAGAAACAAGCAGAAATCTGGATAAGTGTTCATGAGGTAACATCTCTAGAATATTTTTTTAGGTGAAATCTAAACCTGCTTTCTTTCTTTCTTTCTTTCATTTTTTGTCTTTCCAGTTACGTTATCACAAACCCACCGTACGAGTTTGAGCTTGTGCCAACAGACTTGATCTTCTGTTTGATGCAATTTGACCACAACGCCGGCCAGTCCCGAGCCAGTCTTTCTCATTCCTCCCATTCCTCCTATTCTTCCAGCAAGAAGAGCTCATCTGTTCACTCCATCCCATCCACAGCAAACCGACCGAACCGCACCAAGACCAGGGATTCCCGGGAAAAACAGAAGTACGTGCAGGAAGATAGACTTTGATGTGTGTACCTGCTCCCACTGTGTGTGAAACTTGCATTCACCACCCATTCTCCCCAGTTAATGTGTCCAATAGTAACGTTCCCTGTTTTGCCATGGAGCTCTCCCTTTTTGTACACATCTTTTGCATATGTATGACAGTGTGCATGAGATTGTCATTTTTATTTCACCACCATAAAACCCTTAAGCACAACAGCAACAAAGCAGACGGACCAAAAAGTTATTTATGATGCTAGGGAGATAAAAATTCTAAAACCCATAGGCACACTGAAAACTTAAATAACTCACTGCAGTTACTCTATATATCAGAAAACAGTGTATTTAACATGAACACTTGCTTTTGATGTTAGAGTTACACAAAGGAAGTCATTAGCGCAGAAGTGTTAATGTATGGTGCGGTAGGTTTTTATAATCATATTTACAGGAGTTGCCACATGTAGTTGAAGCTTACAAAATTAACCAGCTGCAAAACAACAACAATAGCAAAAACACTAATTTTTCACTCTCAAAGCTTGTATTGTATAGGGCTTACACTCTTTGTATAGATTATCACTACGCACCTGCTTTATACCAAAGCGACATCAGGGACGAAGCTGCTTGATTTAGGTTATTCTCTGAAATACGAGTCTTTTGGAGATAGCATTTTTTTTTTTCCTTTTAATCCTGAAATTGTCTGGGAGTGGAGTTGTCAAACTCCAGTGGTTTAATTTCAGTTTAGAAAGAGTCTAATTGAATATTAAATTATTATTCTGTCTATTTATATGATCACAGAAATAGCTGTATTTTCTTTCACTTTTGACATTTGGGATAAAAAGCCATATGTATCATAAATATTGGACGAAAGTCAATAAAAACTGCCTTGCTGGGACTTTTACATCTTTAAAAGGTGAATTAGTCACCTTATGTATAGAATAAATAATGTTCAGAAAAGAGCAAGCATTTTTCTATGCTTAAGTATTAGTTCTCAGGGGACTTTATTCCTTTCCCCAGATGGTAGTTTAGTGTTTCCGAGTTAGAGCGATGGTATAAATCTTCCAACGAGAGTCCTGATACACGAGGACCCTCTGGAAATCCTGGGCAATGTTCCAGCTGTTTTTTTTACAACAGGTGTGTGCCAGTACACGTTAAGCAGGAATACGAGGGAAGTCAACAGAGCGCCTTTGAGATCTGAGAGCTTCCTCTCCTAATTGGAAAGAAAAGGTGCTGCACCCTAGATGGCTAACAAGCAGAACAAGAGGGCCGGGGTGAAAACATCCACTGTGCCAAGGCATCATGTTCTAGGCACATGCCAGAGTCTGGTTGTTGCATATTCTCAGCAATTACTCACCCCACCAGAGATTGTGTCAAGGAGGTAAATGAAGCAGTGGAAAAGAATCTATCCTAGACAGCCACAAAAAGGATATTCGAGGCCTAGAGTTTAATGTCAAATGGCAACGTTCCAAAATATATAGAAATAGTTCTAGGTGATGTGAAGAGGTGCCCAGGGTAACGGGTAGGAAGACCAGGAGAAACATACCACATCGCTACCCAGCAAGAAAGAGTACAGGGAGAAAATAAGTACTTTGACGCGGGAGCGATGAGCATTGTAACGGCCAACCCAGACAAGGTGTTTTTATGGTTAGTGTTGTTTTCTACCTTCCCCTTCCCCAAGCATGATGAGTTTGAAGAATTGCTTGCTGTGTGATTTGACAAAGAAGCCAAGCACTTTTACTGACAAAACCTGGAACCATCTAAGTGGGCTACAGAGAGTGCCACTGTGCAGCGTTAAGCACGACTGGAATGCAGTATATACATATGTGTGCATTCAAATACATCTGTAACTCCTGTCAGTGAAATATGCGGCAAATTTTGGTCGCTCCCCCCCCAAACGAGTATATTACAGTCACTCTTGATCATAAAGACACATTCGTGTTTCTTCTTTCAAAGAAAGTTATCGTGGTTTGCCCTGAGAATATTTATGACTACAAGGATGTGCCAGTTAAAGTGCTCAACAGGAAATATGACAGTTTAAAAGCATTGTAAAACTTACATAGCTTACTTCTTTTCCTAAAGTGCAACAAGGATGAATAGAATGGGCCAAGGTATGATAATCAATGGTTCTGCATGACCTAGCAACTGCTGTGGGTTTCCTTCTATAACTTTGTCCTTGTGAAAACTTGTGAGATTAAAAAAAAAAAAAAAAAAAAAAAAAAAATGTAGTTACAAACTTTATGCAGTTATTGGCTTGTATGTTTGGGTGTTTGTTTGTTGTTTTTTTTTTGCCTTTTTTTTCCCTCCAAACCGGAAGTAAAACTGGCTGCTGCTGCTGCTGTTGCTCAATCCTGTTTTATTTTTGATCCTCTCATCTGCTTGCCTTTCTAATTGCACGTGTCCTCTCGTAAACACCCAGGTTCCCGCCCAACGAAGACACCTACCCTGGTGCAGACATTACTGTAATTTCCCATTCCTCATTCTAGCCCTGTTCCTCCCCTCCCTGCTATCCCATCCCTCATGTATGCACATGAGCATCTTTTTATGTTGGCGATATTGACGGAAGATACTGGAGAACAGTTACGCATTTTGGAGGAATGCTAATGGCTTTGACACCAAAATGCTTTTCCATTAATGTTTTATCTGTATTCTATTTAGTAGAGGAAGGGTGTTAATATGTAGCTACTTGTCACATACTAAATAATAATAATTTTACCAAAAAATGGTGTTTGTATAACAGTGCATCTCAAATAAGAAAAAGCATAAGCAGTCTGCATTAGAGAAACAACTTGTCTATTTTGTGAGCAACAGAAGAGAGATATCTAGTATCTGAAGTCTTCAGATCATATCAAAGTTGATTTTCCTCTGTCCTCCGACCTTAAGTTTGAAGGACAAAAGTTGTGACTTTCTGTTATGCCTTGAGCAATTTTCACCATAAAGTGACCTGATAGTTTCTTTCAGTGACAATGTTCCAGTATGGAAATATTAAGGACTTTGGAAAGTCGGTCATTAAATGTAGAGGAACGGTCAAAGTTTTACACTGGAAAATTCCAAGAAATCTCCTGTTTGTTCGGACACCTATCCCAAATCAAACGTTCCTAGTAGCTACTGTCAATAGTTGTGAAAGTGGAAAAACTGCACTATTACCAATGTCAACAGATGACAAATGAGAGCCTTAAATGGAGGTCCTGCAACTTATCTCAGTCCCAGCACGGTTTCTACAATGGAAACTAGGATTGTAAGTGACTTTGTGGATCTTTATGTCGACACAAAATAATATCTTGCACACCCACAGGCTCTTGGCATGGGTTCGCACCTGCCTAAACCAGCAGAGTCAGGCATTTTCCAGTGAAATCCCCTTGTCAAAGTAGGGAGTTTGCCACTTGGGAAAAAAAAAAAAAAAAAAAAAAAAAAAAAAATGAACAAACAAACAAACAACAACAACAAAGAGGAAGTCCAGAATAGCATTTCTGTCCGAAATCTGTAACTGTCTTGGAGCAAAATAAAGGCCTGCCCAGAAGGTAAGAATAGTTTCCTTTTTTTTCTCTGCCCCTGCAAATTACTTTCTGCCTACCTCAAGCCAAACCAAGAATCACTAAGAGAGCAGAGGAACTTTCATTTCATTGTTCTCAGACGGGAAGAAATAGCAGAGGAGAGTTTTAAGCCTAGATTTAAACATGCTACCATTTGGGGGCAGGAGCTACCCAAACACATGGCCACGCATGCAGTTGAGATGGAGGTGTCATAAAAAGAAAAATAAAATAAAATCCTTGTTTAAAGGATTGTAAACTAACCTGGAATTGTGGTGATAATATAGATTTAATAAAACTTTGCAGCATGTTTAGCCAGTGCTTTCTGTGCATCTGCTCAGACGAGAGGGTGTTTCACACTGATACTTATTCAAACATGATTGCTCAGGCCAGAATTTTTAAAGCACCAGAGCAATAAATTTACTCAGAGTCCAATGGAAGTTGATGAAACGTCGATTTTTGTCATTGTATGATTAATCATTGATATATGCTGATGCCACAGGAAAGTCCTACACAGGACAGCAGTACCTATTTATTTGTGATACAAGTATGAAGCGCTGTAGACCTCCACGGACGCATTCAGGTGCTGATAGCACATTACAAACACGAGCACACAATTGAGAGGAAGTCAATGTTTTCTGCTTCGTGATACTTGAAGGTACCTAGCCATTCCAGCATCTCCCATGTGATGTTGTCAAAAACAAACCCATCAAGTAGAGTAAGAAGATCAGGGAAGAGCTCTGTTTAAAAAATAGGAAAAAAGGCTCGTTCTCTCTGTAACACAGAAATGCATATCGTAAGGATCAATATTCAGAAAGCCAGAAAGGAGAGAAACAGACAGAACGTGACAGAGAACCACCACTATTTTTGAGAAGAAACCAGTATGTGAAGACCCAGAATTTATTTATTTATTTATTTATTTATTTTTGTCTGGATGGATTTAAAGGAAGAAAGCTGTGGTTTTGTTGGTGTAATTGTTTGTAGTTAGTAAGAGATTTAAAGCTCTGCATCTAGACTTTGGAAGACTGAAAACATAGTAAGGAAAATATGGAAAAGCGTGTGAAGGATCAAAGAAGGGCATTTACTAACTGAGAGCAAAACACACCAGTGGCCAGAAGTGAAGATGGGGAGTGTCCATCACCTCCCATTTCAAAGCATAGCGGGTGATGGACAGAATGGGTGTTTTGAACAGCAGAAAAGAGATGAGACAGGTGTAAAGCTGGGTCTAAGCACAGGTGCTGGAGATGATAATGCCCAGATCAAGGTCTCACCTAAAAATGAGATGTAACCAGCCAAAGAAAGGAGAATCTACAGGTTTCTGCACTTACTAATTATCGTCCGTATTAATTACTTACCAAGAGAAGGCAGAAAGAGACTTGATGGTGTCAACTTGTGAAGATCAGCTCTCTGACATGAGTTTTATTGTAAACAGTAACACATAAAGAAGTGGCTTGCAGTACACATTCCAGGGAAAGCGGGGCAACGGAATTGCTATTTGCTCTCCACAGTTCATCCCAGATCCATAGTACTTGCACCATTCTTCCCTTTCTCACTCTAGAGATCACAATAACTTGCAGCAAGTTCTGTTGGCAAGGAAAGTTTGTGCACCATATGGTAAAAAATAATCTAGAGATAAAACTTCACGGCGCTTAACTCGCCTCAAAATCATTTTAAACACAACCCATTAGAAAACTGTTAGTTTGAAATTGTTTATGTGATCTTGCAAGGCTTTTAAAATATGATAACCATCACACTTTACACCTCTCTGAAAGGTTAGTTTAATCGTAGATCACATAAAATTGGTTTCCACAAATGCATAATGGTTCATGTGTCACACTCAGACTAAATGGTTTTTTAAATGGAGCCGAAATTATTTTGATGTGTACACATTCCCAGAATTTTTTTTCCTACAACCTTTCCTAAACCAGCCCCCATCAGGAGCTGTTCCCTTAAAGTCTCATTAATAATTCAGATGTTCTGATGACTTTAAAAGATCTATGGAATCGAGGCCTGCTCCCCCCCCCCCCCCCCCTTTTTTTTTTTTTAGCTGCCTGACAAAAAGATAAATGAATGTAGAAAGAAGCAGTAGGAGTCTGGCAAGCTGTAGATCATCTCCGAACAGATTGTAACTTTATCATTGTGTCAGGAAGAATAATTTAAAGCACTTAATCAGTTAGCTTCAGTGTGCGGGATGTAACATTATGAATTCCTATCATCCAATCTGTTCAAATCCAAGGGAACTTAATTATAATAGGTAAGATAGGGAGAGAGATGGGAGAAGAAACAACATCCAGACTCAGGCAACTGTAAGCGGGCAGGAAAAACATACCCTAATCTGAAGTGAGCAGGACAGTGTAGAAAGAAGAAAAATCTAGTTTTGAATATAGGAATAGAAATGCAGCAAATCTGCTTACCCTCAATAAACAACCCCTAATAATTAATATAACTTATTTCTCTAAATTCATTTTTTTTTTAATTTATTTTATGTTGTTATAATTGCATAAGCACGGGTAACAAATATATCAGTAAAAAAGAGGGATTAAGCCCTCACGAGTTTGGGGTTTGGTGCTTGTGTTGCAAGTAGACGCCTTAAATATGTAGGAGGTTTCATTGCCTAAATTTCATATTCACTAGAGTGTCTGAGAAGGTCAGTAAATTGGTAAATCCATGCAGCTCTTTAGAGCCCCTACCTTTGAAGCTAGTTGCTTATTTTTAATGCATCTGTGCTCAGATGCTTGTCCCTCACTCTTCCCAGTCTTCGTATTTCTGTTCTCAGCCTTACCTCCCAAGCTTTTTTGCTTGGTCTGAGGTGGATTTAGTTGTGTGAGTGCGTTGTTGCATTCGGTTTGGTTGTTGTCATTTTGTGTTTCGTTTGTAAATGAACACCCCATCCTCTCCCACCCCGATTCCAGCCAGGATACAGCAGCATTTCACGGGTAAGCAGAAGTGCTAGTTTGTATCATATGGTGAGAAAGCAAGGCCTCCTAAGCTATTTTGGTTCCCCATTGGGATGAGAAGCAGTGTGTAAATGTAAGCGCAGCAGCTCTGTGGTGGCTCACGTTAAACATGGCATGCAGCAATGGAAACGCCACCGCTGCAGAATTGCATCTGCAGAATCATGTGAGCTCATTGCTCTGCACATCCACCTCTGGAAATGAGGGACAGAGAGAGATGGGAGAGCAGAAATCCTCCTCACAAATCCATGTCAAAGCACAAGCTTGGAAGGACCATAAGCCACAAAAAGATGAGCCGTTTCCAAGTCCTTGTGTGGAGCTATCCTGCCAAGTTGCTTATCTGTCAGTTAGAAATTATACCAGTACTTGCCCTCTGAAGCGCATAAGAAAACTGTGGTGATTTTGTTTTTTGTTCTGCTGTGAATTTTTTTCTGCTGAGAAGTTTTTGTCCACACCTGCTTATGAGCAATGCAGGATGGCAGCCATAAGCCTAAGCAGTGAGGGTGAAGCTGCAGTATTACAGCCTCTCAGCAGCCATCTTCCTTTCCACATTGCTCCCAGCCCACCCCAGATCAGTATTGTAAAATACCTCCTATGATCGGGCTCTGCCGAAAGATATGAAAGGAGCAGGGTCCCCTCTGACATTCCTGTAAGGACGTCCTCACTTCCTTTGCTTTGTTGTCACACATCACTACCAATCCATTCAGGCCTGACACCCCACTACAGTCCCCTGCAGCATCAGGTAGGTCACACACCATCCCAGACCTGAGGGACTGGCAGCGGGGTGGCCGAGTCACAGCCATCCCCAGCAGGATTGTGTCCCTCTGGCTTCAAGAGCTGTGGGACACCCTGTGGGTCTTCGTTGTATACGAAAGCGAGCTGAAACAGTTCAGAGACGTCTTTGACTTTTGAGATACTTCTCTGTATAGGACTCACATGCTCTTTCCTATATCACCCTTACTCCATCCACTCTCCCTGGCTTCTCAGTGTAACCCTTTATTTTTATCATTAGTTCAAAAAAGAGATCAGATGACATTCACCCGAGCACGAAAAAAAATAAGTACAAAAGCTCTCACGTCCAACAAGCAAACTGCCAGTTTTCTTTAACTTCTATCAAATATGCCAACACATCATGTTCCATCTATAAAGAGTATTTTCAGGGGCATTAATCTAATGCACTGTACCACTAGTAATTAGTCAAAGTCACCTTCTATTGATAGCCCTTTCTCTATAGACTTTACTGACTGCTACCTCCTCCCCTTGTTATGGTGTATGTGTGTCTTTGCACTTCACTAATGAGAAATTCTCATTTTCCCTCCTTATTCTGTCTCTACCCACTTTACTCCCTAGCAGAAAAGAAATGGTTTACAGATGAGCCGGATAATGCCTATCCCAGAAACATTCAAATCAAGCCCATGAGCACTCACATGGCCAATCAGATCAATCAATACAAATCGACAAGCAGCTTGATACCACCGATCAGAGAAGTTGAAGACGAATGTTGACTCCTTCAAGGCCAGAACTAATTTTTTAAAGCCCGACAAACTTCATGAACGGTGACGTGACATTTATTCCTCTTACAAGCCGAACCACTGACGGAGAAGTTATGAAGGGCAAGCGTAATGGGGAAACAAAGTAGACAGATCTTTGTTTGTCTGCCTTTAATATTGCTTCCATGTATTTTGGAAACTTTCAGTTTTAAATGAACATAATCAGAACTAGTCATGTATAGCCTCTAGCAGTTTAAATTATTTTTCTCTATTAGGAAAAATATTTTTTTTTCTTTTTTTTCTTCATTGTCAAGTATTTTCCCTTTCAAAAACTGCAGATGTGGCTGGACTCCTAAGACAGGAAATAATAACCAAAACCACCACATCCCAGTCTTCGACCTAAAGGAGGATGATGGTCACAGTTATCAGGATATATAATCCAGGGAGACAAATGAGATAGATATATATAAAAAGGAAGTAAGTGAAGGCCCAACTTGTATTGTAGTAAACCCCCCCCCAAAAAAAAAGAAAGGAAAAAAAAAAGAAGAAAAAAAGAACAGTCCACAACATGTTTCTTTAGGGAAGGATGTGTATTTTGTTCAGCATTGACACCAGCTCTTAATAAACTGAACCTATTTATTTTCAAAGGTGAAAGTCATATTTTTGTACACATAACACTCTTGAGACATTATTGGTTTTATTACCATATGCAGCTCACCCTCATTGCCTATGACATGCAAGTCCAACCACCCCACGCACTGTAGCGCCCCCGCAGAAGCCTCACATCCTCAATAGCCCTCCGTGATGTCAAGTGTGCTGCGGAACATCAACACCCCAAGCTGAGGGACGCGTAGGCAGGGTGCTCACAGGCAGCACTTGTTATAAATGGCAACCCCGGCATCAGCAGAGGCTTATTCCAGACAATTCCTTCTTTGCCACATGTTACAGCACTGAGAGCTGGAGCGCCTAAACAGTGCGTGAACTCACGAGCCATAAGCTTTATCATCCACCATATTCTGTTGGTTTCTTACCTCTGAAGTGCTGATGGGTCCGCATCAGTCTTGCATATCCTACTCAAATTCTTCCTGATCCACAGCAAACTTTAGCCCCAGACCTGTGGTGATAGCCCATGCCTCCATGAAGGGCATTGAATTGCCTTTGCTGATCGCTGATCAGGATAAAAACCCATGGCTTTGCCTCAGCTTGACAAGTCAATGCACTGTTGTCAGTGATGTGCTGTACCAAGCGACATCACAGTTAGGCAGTGTCTTTTTTTCCCCGTTATGTATCTATTTTAGTTTGCTTTGCGGGGACACCATGCTTAAAAGTACGGCAATAACCAAATCAAAGTAAAAATAATGAATGTATTTATCCTACCTTACAAAAGGCCTTCAACAGGTGCCTTTTGTGTCAGCAGTTTCACAAAGTTGCCAACAAGCTGTCTAGCCAGCAGACAGAAAAGCGGTCTCATATCTGTGCTGCAGTATCTATTCACCCAAGCATTTGGTGGTCTAAATGATTCAGTAAACCTGTCTATCTCAAAGTAGCAACATCAGATACAACTGTGTGAAGGAAAAAAAAAAAAAAAAAAAGGAAAAGGCTGTGTTACTAAGGAATAAAACAAAAACATAAGACCCAGTAAGTAGGAAAGGCAGCTTTTCATGGTGCAAGATAACCGTAGGCTCTGTAATTAATTCCACAAAATTGTGAAATACCGCAATAAAACATACTGTGGTACTTTTATCATTAGAGAAATATCCGTGAATCAATCTGATATGAAGCAGATTAATACGTTGTCAAAACAACAATGTCCACTATGTAATCCAACATTTAAGCTAAGCTCTCTCGGCCTCCATGTTTGTCCACTGGCTGCGGTACAAATGTAACCACACAAACACCTAATAGGCTTCATGCTGGAGTGACTTCTTGGACTGCGACTATTTTGTTGTTACATTTTGTAGACTAGGTATCTAAAGAAAATAACAGGAATTGTTATGCAGTATATGTAGAATTGGATCATTTAAAATATTTCAATCTCCTGCAAAGAAATGAAACAGTTTAAGCAGTTTCTTGTTACTATTTAGACCATGTTTATCTCATTTCACAGTCCCAGAATAGAAGATGATTTGGGCGAGTTCTTCCAATCTATGCCACTCGAGCTAATGAAATGTTATAATCTGCATCCAGTTTCTGCAGTGGGTCGTGTTAGGCCTTTTCATTGAAGTCAGCGCTCCTTTTTCATTTATGAACTGCTTTCATGGTAACCTCAGTGGAAAAAGCCAGTCCCGTATACAGGAGAAATCTCGAAAATGGTGTTGGACCTCACCAAGTGCACATTCATTGTCTTTTTCAAAGACTGGTGTGTAAGCTATGGGCATAGTAAATTACACCTGTGCACACGGTGCCAGTTCTGAGCATCCTTCCTTCAGAACAGAGTACTCAAAGTGTAAAACACATTAATAATTCAAACACAACAGTCCTACATCATTAAGGTTTGTGTGTCTGTCCCGGGTAACCGTCATACACCGAAATGCCAAGCTGCCAACTGTACACAGGTAAAGGACAAGCTCTGATGACTCTCGCAGACAGGTCTGTATATAAGGGTAGGACAATAGATCAATATATAAGAGACAGGTATAATTGTGCTGTTTGGACTTCCCAGTTAAAGAAAACCTAAGAGAAATCAAAACATATTTTTTTTTGCTCTTCTCGCTTCTTCTCTGTCTTCTAGCAATTAGATGGAGGAGCATGTAGCAAGCCTCTCAGAGATCTTTGACCCTCAACCATTAAACACCACAGTAAGGTCAGCACTAAGGTTTGGATGTATTATGTGGCACCACAGAGAGGGGCTGGGAAAGCAGCCTAAGGACAGCTGATGGGCAATATGAGGCGTGAAGGAGAAATGAAAATTTGAGGTTTCTGAAGAAATCCTGGGTTATTATTCCACCTGTGGCAGACAGCGACCCTAGCAGCCCCAAAGACAGACACGTGAGGACAGGGAAAAAGCAAGAGCACTGCAGGGACATCCAGGTCCTCATCAGTGTGTAACTATTTCCCATGTGTATGAAGGGAAACTCAGTGATACTTATACAAGGTGAAGATGGTAAAAATGACTGTAATGAGGACCCTGTGCAGCCTTATCGAGCCACACAGATGTCTAGTCACTGGGTCTTCAGACGCCTATAGGCTGTTGTAGCAGCTGTGGATTTACAGGAAGACATGTTTAGACATGGTAAAGAATATTTTTTTACTATTTTTCACTTGTAAAGGAAAAGCAACCCAATGAGTCAGATCACATGCACAGGGAAAGGCGTAATTGTCCTTGGCATAATATAGAAAATGGGAAAAGGGGTTTACACTGAATATGCAATGGGACACTACAACAATGGTGTCTAAACCCTTTTTTTTACAGGTCGACGGGTAGCGAGAGGAGACGCTGTTGGCATTTGTTTGTTGTGTGGTATGCTTTTGATTTTGGTTTTACCAACGCAAGGAGTATTTGCACATCCTGAAGTCTTTATAGAGTAGGAGAAGAAAGGAAAGGGAAAGGAAAGGGAAAGGGGAAGGGGGAGCGGAGGGGGAGGGGGAGGGGGAAAGGGGAGGGGGAAAGGGGACGGGGAAGGGGAAGGGGAAGGGACGGGAAGGGACGGGAAGGGAAGGGAAGGAAAGGAAAGGAAAGGAAAGGAAAGGAAAGGAAATCTGGTCTGGAAT
>CM021770.1:13672648-13710870 GCA_011076525.1 Nettapus auritus
AAAGGAAAGGAAAGGAAAGGAAAGGAAAGGAAAGGAAAGGAAAGGAAAGGAAAGGAAAGGAAAGGAAAGGAAAGGAAAGGAAAGGAAAGGAAAGGAAAGGAAAGGAAAGGAAAGGAAAGTGTTGTGGTTTAACCCGGCCGGCAGCTAAAAACCACACAGCCGTTCGCTCACCCTCCCCCCTCCCTCTCTGGGATGGGGGAGAGAAACGGAAAAGTGAAACGAGAGTTGAGATAGAGACAGTTTATTAAGATAGGAAATAATAATAATAATAATAATGTGTATGAAACAAGTGATGCACAATGCAATTGCTCACCACCCGCTGACCGATGCTCAGTCTATCCCGAGCAGCCGGCCCCCCCAACCCGGCTAGCTACCCCTATATATTGTTTAGCATGACGTCAGATGGTATGGAATACTCCTTTGGCCAGTTTGGGTCAGCTGTCCTGGGTCTGTCCCCTCCCAGCTCTTGCTGCATCCCGAGCCTGCCTGCTGGCAGGACAGAGCGAGGAGCTGAAAAGTCCTTGGCTTGGTACAAGCACTGCTCTGCAACAACCAAAACATCGGCATGTTATCAGCATTCTTCCCATCCTAATCCAAAACACAGCATTCCACCAGCTACTAGGAGGAAAACTGTCCTAACTAAAACCAGGACAGAAAGGAAAGGAAAGGAAAGGAAAGGAAAGGAAAGGAAAGGAAAGGAAAGGAAAGTGTATTCAATCACAGAGGATTATTTTTGGCGGTCTGTTTGGCTGTGAGCTAAGTCTAGAAAGTACCACAGTAACAAGATGCGTAAATGGATGCATGATGTAAACAGTAATGTAAAAATCCTACATGTCTGTCCTCACTCCCTGGTCACTCGCCATTTAAACCATGAACTTGTTAACAACTTTCCTGGAACAGCTGACTCACACGGACTAAGACAAAAAAAAAAAAAAAAAAAAAAACAGAGCAGGCATTCACACATTCTCATCGCAAAGCATGTTCCTAAAGGTTACTGCAGAGCAATGTATTTGAAATGAGAGCATACCAAGAGTGGAGTGGGGGGAAAAAATCATGGGGAAAGATGTTATCATTGTGAATTTCCTCAGCATCAAAAGAAGCATGCGTCCCACCTCTCATTTCTAGTTTAAAATCTGCCTTAAAAAAAAAAAAACAACAAAAAAAAAACTAGCATGCAAAAGGGGAAGAGCAGGACAAAGTGAAGACAAAAATTATTTCCTTGTGTCATGAGGGCCTGGGAACATCTGTCACGGTCAATGGCAGATGTAGAAGGAAAAAAAAAAAAAGAGGAGAAAAGGAGAAAAAAAAAAAAAAGAGGGGAAAAACAAACAAACAAACAAACAAACAAAAAACAGGTGAAAGAAGAGGTCTGTGTATTCCCTCATTTGTTGTCCTCTCCCCACCATCTGAACCACCACTGACCACAACATTTGAACTTGAATTTAATTTCATGTAGATTCCAAGGGTGCTTTACCAATCCCATGCCTGGCAGACTGTTTCATTTTTAATTTCATTATATATGTAGATGTCATTTATAGATCCGGTAATATTCAGTTAGCAGGCATACTATCTGTAGTGTTTTTGTAGTGAGTGATATTAGTAGCTGTCGGTACAGCCTCCATCCGAAACAAAGAAAGGAATCAAGAAGCCACTCAGCTGTGGCCACCGTTTGCAATTGTATTGAGGCCTACAGTGGGGTCAAGTCTGCCCCAGCACTTATCAAAGCTATACTTATGCAACCAATGTAGATATCCTGCACAGGCAGATATTATCTGCTATAGAACATGCAGTCATAGTGAAACTAAGTAGTCTCTTATGTTCAGTAGTCTATAGAACCAAGTAAATTCTACTGGAATCAATAGATTTCTCGGCTGCCAGTATAACGTCTCTGTTTTATTTAATGCTGTACTTCTGGTAACTGTCAAAATGAGAAGGGGTAGGGGGAGGAAAAAAAATGTAAGAAGTACTTGTGTATCACTTTGAGACTAAATAACAGCAATAGCTAACTTCTTATGAATCTGAAAGACGGTAATGCTGCATCCAATTAGAATCTCAGTGAGGTTAAGGGAAAGCTTCTTTCTGCCTCAGTCAATGCAATTTAAAGGAGAGATTTATAACGTGAAAACAATAGCAATGATATATAGGCAGTTGAGTGCATGTAATAGAAAAAGATTTTTTTTTTTTTTTTTTCCCCGGAAATCAGAAATGGGTTATACGAGCATTGTGTTGACTAGACAATTACAAAAAGGAGCCATGTGAAAAGATCAGCAGAAGTTACACCAAGCAGCTGTTCAAGAGTGCCGCTACTGTGATGGTATATCTTGGGACACAGCCTAGCCAATGCAAAGAAAGTCACATCAGATTAGAAAAAAAAGAAAAAGTAAGGAAAAAAAAAAAAAAAAGGAAAAGGCAAAAGAAAAGTCAGTGATAGAACATGAACTTTTGCATTACTAGAGAGGTCACAGCTTTTTTTTTTTTTTTTTTTCCTTTCAGAAAAAATAAATAAGTAAAATTAGACAATTAAAAAATAAAAATAAAAAGAGGCCAAGAATCCACACATGAAGTCATGTATACAGTATATTTTGATGCTACACCTGTCTGTGTAATTGTAGGTTGCGGTGGGCTTGGGGAAAGTACACGGCAGCTATCAACTTACAAGGAGGTTCATGGAGAAAAAGGAGTATGACTTCATCATTTTACATTTTAACACAAAGGATTGGCAAGAGAACAAATGGTGGTGCTCAGAAATGATCTACCTGACTTTGTCATATGTAATAATCATGGAAAAATATATTGTCCTGTAAAAAGGGTTTGTACATAACTTGTACATGGTTTCATTTTGTATTTTTCTCAGATTAAAATTTATGTATTTGTGTTCTAAAATGAGATTTCTGTTTGTGTGTTGCATCGTCTTTGAGACAGAACGTGTCCTGAAACTTTGTGTAACTTGTAGTACCAAGTCACTAATAAGACTGTAGTTGTGAAGCCAGCGCTATTAATACGTCGAACTAAGAGGAACACAGGCACCTAGTCCTTGCACGTTTTCCTGGACCAGCCATTGTCTAATAATAATTCATATCAGCCGATGCGGAAGGTCCCATGAGAGCTGTAAGTAAGTCTGCTGTAACAACTAATGTCACCCTAGCACCAGTTACGTAGTTCTAGTCACAACTGTCATAATTCTGGCACAATTCAGCTACTTTCAGTGGCTGAACACAGCATCTCCTGACAACCTCGGCTCTGATTGCTCAGGTTAAGATGGACCCAAAACTTTGCCAGAGGATTCTGATTTTGTATCACAACTGTATGTAAAATCCAATGGCAAAATCTGAATTACGCTTTCTCTATTGCAGACAAGGAACCAGGTATAGTACTATGTCCAGATATGTGTATGTGAATTTTATTAAGAGGACCGAGAATCCCTTTGGAGTCTGTAAGATTACCTACATGTGTTTGGGATTCAGCTAATTAAAAAAAAAAAAAAAAGTGTAATCAAAGCTGACATCAGTAGTTTTCAGTACCAGGGCATCATATTGGTAAGGAACCGCAGTATGATAGACCCTGTCTTCTATGAAACCATGGAGAGGAAAGATGGCAGGTAGAGCACTGCAAGCAGTTAGTTTGCTTCCAACCGGGTGATGAACAATATGAAGAAAATTGCCCGAATGTTGGCACTGGCGTCAGACGCAATCCAGGATAATAACAGAGCACCCCAGGGAAAAAGCAATGCTCAATAGTACCTGTGCAGAACTCTGGTGAACTGTGCAACGTCGCTTGGTACCACCCCCAGTGTAGCTAACCGGTTCAGACTTCCCTGAGTGCACCTCAAAGTCATCCTTAAATAATCTCACTGGGGAAAGGAGGCCATACTGTGCCATAAAAACTGAGATTTCTGTGTGTAAAACAGTGTGACAGATTTACTACATGTTAGTAAATCTGCATAGAGACATATACTGAGATGTCAGATACTGTAGCTGGTCATACCAGACCTCATACTCTGTCGTGGTGAGGCACTAACTAGTAGGGCCAACTACTAGAAGTACAGAAGGAGAATGAGAGCAAGGGAGTGAGGGACAGTCTCAGTAGTCACTGTGAATGGGTATCTGTGTACTGGGTCTGGCTGGTATGTTAACTTTCCCTGCAGCAGCCCATACAGTGCTGCGCTCTGCACTTGTAGCTAGAACAGCAGTGTTATCACACTAGCGTTGTGTCTGCTGCTGAGAAGTGCTGCTGGCACAACATCAGGACTTTCTCCAACCCTCCTAGGGGGTGGGCAAAAAAGTGAGAAAGAAACATCACCAGGGCAGCTGACCTGAACCAACCAAAGAGATATTCCATACCATATGATGTAACACTCAGCAATAAAAGGTGGAAAAAGGAAGAAGAGGGGAGGGGTGGGCTTTCATTGCGAAAACGTCTGTCCTCCTCACAAACACAGTCTACGTGCGTTGAGGCCCTGCTTCAAGGACGTGGTCAGGCATCGCTCATTTGTGGGAAGTAGAGAGTAATTTCTTTTCTCTGCACTTCCATATAGCCTCTACTTGTTTTGTTTTGTTGTTCCCTTTCCCCCTCCCTTTTCCCCTTTCCCTTTTTTTCCCATTAGTTGAATTGTTAATTAATAATATTTCCTTAATCATTTTTTTCTTTAATTAAATTATCCTTATCTCAACCTGTGAGTTGCTCTTTCCTTTTTCCCCTCCTCATCTGAGGAGGGGGAGTGAGAGAGTGGTTGTGTTCAGCTGTCTAGCACGGTAAAATGACCACATTCTGTTGTGAGATGGGAAAATAAAGTGTCAACGCAGGTGTAAAGTGGGTCCTGGTCCCCGCACAAGCATCTGGCACAAAGGAGATATTTGTCCAGGTGTAGTTGCCTGTGAATATATGTGGATGCATGTGTATATGTACATATGTGCAGTCTAAAGGTAGGGGATGTTCAGGCCTGTTCCTAAGTGTGGTAAATAATTGGGCCTCAAATGGGCCCTCAAATTTCTCTCCCCCATCCCAGAGAGGGAGGGGGGAGGGTGAGCGAACAGCTGTGTGGTGCTTAGCTGCCTGCTGGGTTAAACCACAACACTTAGTTAAAAAAAAAAAAAAAAAAAAAAAACGTAAGCCAAGTAGTAGGTACGATACAGAAAGATTACATGAAGAAAAGCAAGGACAACACCCTTCAGTTACTTTTAAAATAATATTGGTATAAAAGGACAAAGTCATTGCCCGTTATCGCAGATCCATAACAGAAAAAAATCTTCTGATACTGTAAAAATATCTCAGAAACTATAGTTTGAGAAATAAAGCTCACTAATTAACTCATTTCCTAAAGGCAGTATTTTCTGGATATCTCCATTTTCAACAACACCATATTATATAACTACTTTATTGCTGTTTTTATTTAAGACTTTGAAAGCAACATTCTGGACGGCAATGCAAGCACTGTTAACTAATTTAATGGCAAACTCTTCCAGGACTCGTCATTTCATTTCAGCTGTTTTTGCAAATTCACAGCTTTGTTGTTACCTGCATTTGAAGAATTATTATTTAAGAAACTGTTTTTCATTTTCAAAATGTCCATATGGGAAAGATTAGGTAACATCCCTTGTTTTAAAAGTCGATTTATTATTATTATTTTTATTTTTTAAATCAGAAACCTTGTCCAGATATCCAAGCCATCAGGATTATTATTTTAATAGTGTATTACTGGATAGCTCTGAAGTCCCTAAGATAAACAGAATGGTTACAAACATCAGAAGGAAGAAAAAAAAATAATATTTTAAAAATTGATGCCATAAGTATCACTACTATTAAAAATTACAATTTGGTTGTCTGCACAAAGCTTCTGGGGTAGCTAAAGAACATCACAAACTGACATAAATTTCAGAGCTCTGTATAATAAGATGTTATTTCCATTCTCAAAATGTTCTGTTAATATTAAAAAGAGGGAAATAAATAGTCTGGGATTTTGTTACAAAGCATCAGCAAGTCTAACATTACACATACAACTGGAAAGTTGCAATGTTTATAGAAAGCCAGTTGTTTAAACCTCTACTGAAAGTCCTTAAATCTTCCTCGCTGACAGTTCAGAAGACAAGTAAGAAAAAAATGTCAAAATCTACTGTTTTAAGAAAGCAAGACATTCAATTGGTCCAATTTTTTTTAAAAAGCTGACTGAGTTTGAGTAGAATTATGTACCACCACACAACACAAAACATGCAACAAGAGATGGGGGGGCTATAGAAAAACCCAGAAAATGATTTCAGAAATGCTCTTCTCATACAGGTAGTACTAGCTTCTGCTTCTGATTTCACAGTCCTTAAAGAGACATTCCTTTTTTTTTTTTTTTTTTTTTTTTTTTTTTTTTTTTTTTTTTTTTAAAGGAAAATGACACTGGGTTTAAGGATACCTCTCTAACACAGAAAAGATGAAAATGCTCATGTTGTTTGCAAAAGTTGCAAAAAGTTCAGTAATTTGTATTCCTCCCAAGAACTTAATCTTTTCTATATCTAAAAGTAATTAGAGATTCAAATTACCTTTAATACTCTATTGCTTAACTGCAGAGATAGATGTTGTTTCTCAGGCATATTTTTTTAAAATTATTCTTATTTAAAGATATAAAAAGTAGCTTTGTTACAATTCTAGCCTGACTTTATCAGTTGCTGAACACCTCCTCTGTGGTACAGCGCACTTTCACCCAACAACTGAATTAAGCATGTACACTAAAGAGAAAAAACACATTCAAATAGGCTCATTCATGGCATCCACGTCAAAGTATCTATAGATTTTACTCACAGAGGGGAAGGTCTGAGCATCAGTTATTTCCTGTTGCATTAGACAATACCAACAAGGCTATTACCACACTCTCATGGCCTAACTCGGCGTTACCTGTAACAAACGTGTGATTCAGGCAGTTGCACGAGTGACCCATGAGTTTTCCCAAAGCGGCTTCTCAGGTTCCTTCTTCAGTTTCTCCTGCTACTAATAGATTGTCCACATATTGCATCATTAAAACAAATTTTCTTCTCTGTTTCTATTTCTGTATCTTTCAAGACAAGTACTTCAAAAGGTTCTCCTTTTGCCCCTACTATTGATAAATAACTTTTCCCTTTTTCTGTTCCTTTTGGAAGTTTTTGAATAGTGGATTTTTTCAGCCCCTGTGTCCACTAAGAATAAGACTTCTTCTTTATGGGGACCAATTAATAGTTTTATCAAGGGCTCCGTTGATGCTGAAGTCCCCAGAAAATATAGCCCCTGACACCCCTAGTCCTCTTTGAATATTTTCTTATCTTGCTCCCTCTTATGACAGTTCTTCTGAACATGCCCCTTCTTGTTGCAATAGTAACAGACAGGAATTGTGAATCTCTCTTGATAAGGCTGTCCCCTAGGGGTTTTCTCTATTCCTTTTTCCCTTCTTTTTCCAGACGTCAGTTTTTTCTGACTTTCTCTTACTGCTGCCACACTTTTTGGCTTTTACTTTTTGTTTCTCCTCACTTCTCCTGACATCCACTTTCTGTGGTTCCCAAAGTAATTCTTCTAGTCCTCTCTCTTACCATCTTACCAGTCTTCCAACTTTTCTAGTTTCCTTCTTATATCCCCCCAGGATTTAGCTACAAATTGTATTCTAAGGAGTGCGGTTCCGGCCACTGTATTTGGGTCATTTCCAGAATACATTTGTAGGTTTTTTTTTTTTTTTTTTTTTTTTTTTTTAATCTCTCCAACCATTCTGTTGGAGATTTGTCTCATTTTCTTTTTCCTGTTTTTCTTCTTCTTCTTCAGACTTCTCTACTCTTAGTGTAAATATTGAGGCTGGAAAAGGACTTGAAGTCCTGATCCATAACTCTGCATAATCACTTTCCTCCCGTCTAAAATGTTCCTTTGAATTAACATGTATATTTAAGGCCTGCCAAATCCAGTATTCAAAGGATCCAAAAACAGGCCAAAAGACGTGACCATAAAGGCTCTTTTGGCCATTTTACCATACAATTGATGAAATGTATGAATCATCATTTACATACAATACAATCATTTTTAGTTTACTTTTTCCTTTTCTGGGGCCCCTATAGTTCCAATTTTTAATTATTATTCTTAATGGATTTTCTGGTGGTATGTCTGGTAATTTGCTCCGTTTTCTCTGGTCGTGGCTCTTCGACATTATCTGACCCATCTAGGAATTTTACTGTGGCAATTCCTACAGCCCCTGATTGCTCAGTAAGAGTGTCTTGTAGGGGGTTTAGGACCTATTGCCCACCCACGAATCCTATAGGAATGGCTTCGGTCCTTCACCGGCCAGGTCTCTCGCAGGAGATTGGAACTGCTGTTAGAAGACCTCCGCACTCGCTTTGGAACTTGGTTCTGTCTCAGTCACACTCTTACACACGCAGGCAACTGAATCCCACCCAACTGAATGGAACACCCTTTAAATACTCACGACTCCATCGTCTTCGTTCAGATCTTTTCCAACCGAACGGAACACCCTTTAAATATCCACGACTCTGTCGTCTTCATTCAGATCTTCGCGCGCAGAATTACAGGCAAAACAATACTGCAGTCCAGCCGGCAAGGGAGTTTATAAAAATCAAATTATTTGCTTGCCTTTATTAGCGTTCGAGATGGCATTGGTCCCCACCCAACTCAAACAGGAGCCACCGAATGGTGGGGCACCCCTCCTAGTTCAAGTCAGAATTCAGGAACCAAGACCATCCCGGCCGAGCACCCAAATGTGATAAATAATTGGGCCTCAAATAGGATTCCAATTAAAATTTACAATTTACTAAATGAATAAAGGCAAGCAAACAGCTCTGGGTGCACTGGGAGTCTCTGCTCCACCAGGACACACACCTGTTACATCAGTTAGCTGGTTTTTATGCTCCTAAACTAATACATATTCATCACTATTCCTAGAAAAGGCAGGGTTAGTATAATTAGTTTCCGGAGTCCAACATTTCTCCCGGATGCGTGCATATTAGTCTTTGGTGGTCTCTCTGGGGGTCTCTTGTGCTGAAGGCTCATAGTCTTCCTCCCAGGCTTTGTCCTTCAACTTCCTCTCTTTCTCCTTATTTGGTGGTATTTTTGTCAAATATCCGAGGCTTGCACAATGTCCCATGCAAAAGTCAGCAGTTTCCTAAAAAAAACACTCCTTGGTTCTTATCTCCAAGACCCAATTCTCAATGTTCATCCTTCAAACCCTCTATTTACATGAATTGCTGTACCTTTCCTTCTTCTGATATAAGAACTATGTACACTAATCACTCTGTTTTTCTATAGTAGAAGGTTATATGCGGCCCTTTCATACTGACAGGAATCAAATTAACACATTTCACTTAAGTACCAAGGACATGGCAATTAAAGACCCTAATTAAAAAGCGAGTCCACAGCCAATGAACCTGCCTCACAGCAGTCCCAGCTTTCAACTGCGTGAGCCTGCTGTTTGTGACAGCGGCAGTGAAACAGTGCTCAGATAGTGACAGAAGTACTGATAAAAATCTGGTGAAAGTATGCACTGGTCCCCTGAGATTACCAAGAGTATTGTTTGCTAGACCAGGTGTGCTCTCTTTCTAACATTTGACCCCCCTCTCTCCCTGAACACTGATAATCCTTAGGCATAGTCAGGAAAAGAAGTCAGGTAAAAATCAGAAATGGGATTTGGGACGCAATAACCCCAAGCAGAGCTACAGGCTGGGAGATGAGTGGTTGGAGAGCTGCCTGTCAGAGAAGGACCTGGGAGTGATAGTTGATAGTCGGCTGAATATGAGCCAGCAGTGTGCTCAGGTGGCCATGAAGGCCAACAGCATCCTGGCCTGTATAAGAAACAGTGTGACCAGCAGGGCTAGGGAGGTGATCGTCCCCCTGTACTCGGCTCTGGTGAGGCCGCACCTCGAATACTGTGTTCAGTTTTGGGCCCCTCGCTACAAGAAGGACATCGAGGTGCTTGAGCGAGTTCAGAGAAGAGCGACGAAGCTGGTGAGGGGCCTGGAGAACAAGCCCTACGAGGAGCGGCTGAGGGAGCTGGGATTGTTCAGCCTGGAGAAAAGGAGGCTCAGGGGTGACCTTATCGCTCTCTACAGGTACCTGAAAGGAGGCTGTAGCGAGGTGGGGGTTGGTCTGTTCTCCCACGTGCCTGGTGACAGGACGAGGGGGAATGGGCTTAAGTTGCGCCAGGGGAATTTTAGGCTGGATCTTAGGAAGAACTTCTTTACCGAAAGGGTTGTTAGACATTGGAACGCGCTGCCCAGGGAAGTGGTGGAGTCCCCATCCCTGGAGGTCTTTAAAAGACGTTTAGATGTAGAGCTTAGGGATATGGTTTAGTGGGGACTGTTAGTGTTAGGTCAGAGGTTGGACTCGATGATCTTGAGGTCTCTTCCAACCTAGAAATTCTGTGATTCTGTGATTCTGTGATTCTGGTCACCAGACCGTGACTGTGGCACACGCACGGGCAACGTATGTGCAGGTTGTTCTCCTTTAACCTCCCCTTTAGTCAACCATGGTCTTGTGAGGAGTAGCACTGTCAGGTCAAGCCATCGCAGTACTGCCTGTTGTACAGCCCTGAAACAGAGCACATCACAGAGCAGTGGCGCTTGGTGTCCCCTATGGGACACAGTAAAAGAGTGGCAGAAATTGCAAGGCCAGATAGGCCTTGCAGATAGGATACATAGGATCAGGTCATCTTTCCATGGCACTTTTGTGAGTTCCAGGAGAATGGATTGATACGTGGTATTATATATGTGTATATTTTTATATATAAGTACATGCATACATATATACACGCATATATACGTATACACGCAGACACTGACGTGGCAGGCAGGGCCTTTATTTCGGCACCGAGGACCCCTCGAGGCATCCGCTGGAGCCGCCGGGCCCTGGCAGGCCTCGCCACGGCCGCTGACGAGCCGTGGTCGGGGCCGGCCGAGCACCGCCGCGCGCGCACAAAGGCGGCCCCTGGAGTGTGGCGATCAGGGAGGGCAAAGAGGGGCTGTACGCAGCGCTCCGCGCGGCGCTCTCAGGCGACGGCCTCGTCCGACGGTGGCGGCGGCCACCCGCTCGCAGAGAGCCCGGCCGGGGTCGCCACCCGGCGGAAAGCCGCGGCGTCTCCAGGGGCTTCTCCCATGGACTCGCTCTCGCGGTCTCAGCCCGCAACCCGGACTGAGGAGCAGCTACCTCTCCAGGGCAAATGTCGACGTGCAAACAGAGCCCGTGAGGACCGAAGATGTTTCTCGGGCCCCGAGTTGCGGGGATCTCCACATTCCCGTGGGCCCCCGAGGGCCCCAAGGCCGAATTGGGCTTTGTGGGTGCAAGCGTGTCCAGGTGGTTACAGATTTTGAGCAAGTGGCCATCTGGCAAGAGGAGCTCTACAGGCTGCAAGGCACCGGGCAATCCAAATGAGAGATTGACACGTGGTATCAAGCACTGGCACCAGCTGAGCTGCAGTCATGCCTTACGTCCTCTCAGGAGACTGGTGAGGGAGCCTCCAACCCTGCATTGGCATGATCAATGGACTCCCAAAATGAGGGAGGCTGGACCCTCATCTTTGCTCAGAGCAGACAGAGGAACCTCCCCCTGGCCCCTGTGTTGCCCCTACACGCTAAACATGGTGCTCTGGGGCTCATACAAGTCAGGTCAGGGATAATAATAACGCAAATAGCGGCTTTCTGGTTTAGATCCTCCACACAACTACCACCCGTTCTTACTCTTTCATTTAGAGACAACTGAGGTCACTACAAGGAAACTACACCACATCAAGGGGGACTTTCTCAGAAAGATGTTGAATGGACTGGGCACCCAGGTATGGTTTCCTTGATCCTCCCTGTCAGAGACTGTCACCCAGGGAAGAAGCACTATACAGATCAGGTGAAAGATGAGCTGCGCAGCTGGTGCCATTCTTGGGGCTTTGGGTGCTACGATCTCTGACGCTTTCCTGAGAGGCAGGGAATGCTGACACTGGACGGGCCCCACCTGACAAAGTGGGGCAAGAACCTGCATGTCTGCTGGGAAAGCTACACAGCAGACAGCAAGCACTCTGGGAGACTCGTGGAGCACACTGGGAACACCTACTTCCTCATCCAGGTATTAGCCAAGCCAAGCAGAGGAGAGGCATTTCTGAACCTGGTTCTCACCACTGTGGATGACCTCGAGACACACATTAGGATTGGAGGCGGTCTGCATTGCAGGGACCTTGCCTTGGTTGACTTTGTGATCTCAGGAGATGTGAGCCTGTCAAAGACTAAGGTCAGGACCCTCACCTCTAGAGGAGCACACTTCCAGTTATTCTCCCCATTAGTGGAGGAGAGCCCATGGGACGCACTGTCCTTGGGGACAGACAATCTGATTGGAGCTGACAAATCCTTGGGGATCCTTTTCTGAGAGCAAGCGCCAGAGCTCTCCATTCCCATATCCAATAAATCAGACAGGGCAGGAAACCGATATGGCTGGGCGATGCCAGTCAACCTTAGACAAAAGAAAGAAGGACCTGCACAGACAGTGGAAACAGGGCTGTGCGCCCAGGGACGAGTACAAAACCACTGTTGGGATATGCACAGATCAGATCAGTAGAGCCACGGCACTGACATACCTAACCGTGGTGAGGGATGGAAAAAAAAAAAAAAAAAAAGATTCCACAGGTACATTGGCCAGAAAAGTAAAAAAGACTGCAGAGAGGAGTGTACAATATACATTTTGAAATGCGTTTATTTCAGGCAACAGTGCAAAACAAATCAGTAACTGTTGGTTTCAGCATAAATCAAAGTCTTTACATGTAGGATGCATAACCTGTGCGTGTGGGCTGAGTTTGGTGCCTCCTGGTCTTTCCCCGCCCTGAACTTATGGCTTGAATGCAAAGCTTTCTTAAAAGCCTGCATTGAGGCTGTTTAACATCTGCAATTGAAGGATATGGGACTGGATCCTTGGCAGATACCTTTGGTGATATCAGCTAAGGCCAAGAAAGGTGATGATTTGTTCATACGTAGTATTTTCCTGCTGAGCAAGGAATCGCTTCAAAGATAAATTTTCCCTATGATAGACTTTCTTAAGTGTGCTGTAAAATTCATTTCTAATCCCCCACCACACATGATTAGCCATCTCTGTTGTCTTTTCATAACACACTAACTTCATCGTTTTTTCTGCAATGTAACAGTCCATACTGCACACTCACATCCTTATCGTGCATATGAGTGTACATGCAGAGGAGAAATAGAAAACTGCAAAAGACAGGGGAATTTAGAGAACGCAAAGTCATTGGATTAGGCTACCGTGTAGTCTCACGTTCTGTTGAACGGCTCTCTGAGAAACAGAATTTGACCAATTCTATTCTAATTATTAAATGACTCCTGGACTGAACTAGGGAACCTGCAATGAGACAAAGAATTGATGCTTAGGTGTGGAGACAATTATAGCTAGGAAGGTTTAATACAGGATGGGATTTGGAGCCGTGTACATTTTGGCAGTAGGGTAACTCGGTTGTCTGTGTGGACTGTACGCATTACAAAGAAACCCCTTTAAAATCGCTGATTTGGCATTCCTCCTTTCCCTACAGTGTTGCATCGGTTTCTGTGAGGATAGATTGCTTCGTAACTTTAGGTTCTGCGGATGCTTTCTCGTGCTTGGACTCTGTCCAAAGATTTTTCAGGGACAATCATAGTTCCGAGCGATGACACTTCCTACAGTCATTCCAATCAGTTTGCTGTAGCTGGACTTTCAAGAAATTGTTCTGTTAATGCAACTTTGAATGACCACAGAGTTTTGTAGGGAAGGTGGTAGGCAGGGCTTTGTAATGCTTCTTTGATGCCTCAAATCTCAATGAAAAGCAAGCGCTCTACCCAGACTGAAACCCGCTGCCTACTGCATTTACTGATTATTGTCCCTTTTCATTTACATCCTTTCTACGAGTCATTTCTCATTCTCATGTCCTTTGCTTGCAAGAGGCAAGTCAAAACTGTCTATAACAGATGTGAAAATCTATACTTGTTATAAACTATGCTTTACATTAATCTTTATTAGGAAATGCCAAGATACACCTAGAGGTCCCTTTCAGAAGGCAAAGGATCGTCGTATGCCCTGCCTACCTATGGCAGGCCTTCCTAATTCAAATAATGCCACATTCTAGTAGCTAAACATTCTTGGTTTTGTCCCCTACAATGCTTAACAGTACGTTGTATGTCATGCTGCTTATTACTTGTATTACTTTCAACTCCTAAGATACTCTTTAGGAATACAGATCGGAGAAACCCTCTACAAACAAGGGTCTTTTACGCCTCGAGCTACACTGGGTATGAGTCCTGGAAGACATGGATATAAACTTTATTCCCATTGTCCCTCTAAAAGGTTGTGGTGTGCTGCACAGTGACCACTGGAGAGTTTATATATGGCTGCATATGTGGCCCAAGCTGCGGCCTCCCCCTGTCCAAAAAAAGCCCGCAAACCGTAAAAGTGCTTGCACTCACAATGATAGCTGTATCTACGGTACAATTTGTATAGTCATCAGCTGTGTTTTTTTGTTGTTGTTGTTTGTTTGTTTGTTTGTTTTTCTATAGAGTCTCTCCTAATCAGGTTCATGCTGTTGGAGGCTGTGGGATCCGCTCATCATCCTCCTGCAATTCTCTCGTAACTACACCACTGACCTACAGGCCTATTCTTACCGAGACTGAGACACTCCCGACAGTTAAATCTCCTGTCCCTTGATGATAAATGCTGCAAAGACATAATTATAAGGACTAGGCTGAGGCCATTAATTTAGAGCAAAAATAATACTGTCTGTTAGACTTTGATTATTTTAATTCCCCGGACCGAGTAGCACAATCCCGATAAAACTCACATTGCTGCAAACTGACCCATGGCTTTCTCCAAATCTTGCAGAGCACGCTCCAAAGCTGTTTGCTTTCCATGATCTCTATGGTTTTCTCCTTTCATACTATCTCATTTTCACAATATCTGTCAACATATTTATTCTGTTGCTCTATGACCACCATCTTCATTATTTCATTTCTTTTTTGTTTGTTTGCTTAGTCAGAAAAGAAACATATGATGATGAATTATGGAACTTTTTTCTTGCCCTTCCACCCTACATGCTTAGGTGTGTAACTTTGTTTACCCTTTTCTTGATTGCACGATTGACTTAAAGGATTCCTGTGCTTTCTCCTGTCCCCTTTTCCCCATCAGAGACACATCAACATCCAAGGAAATGAATCAATATAAACACACTCCAGAGGGAATTTATCTTCTCTACACGCTTCCCCTTATTTGAAGTTTTCGCTTTTGGGTGGAGGCCCATGGTATTGGTCTACTTAGGTGTAGCTCTCAACCCATGGAGCTTAGCTGAAATGACAAATCAGTATCACATGTCTAACCTAAAAGTAACAATGAAATTTCATTGCCTGTGACCTGCTGCTATTTATATGTATAAGATAGATCTCATAGGTTTGGCAGATTAAAATAAAAAGGTTGGGAAAAAAAACAATAACAACAACAACAAAAAAAATCATTAGACCAACTGAGAAATAAACATGGCACCATTAAGGGTGAGGTGAGGAACGCCATAAAAAGGGTACTGAGGAGACAGAAAATAGTGACACGCTAACATATACAAGCAAAAGTGCCATCTCAGACAAGGAAGCTGATGGAAAAGGAGGGAGGACCATTGCAAAAGAGTTCAAGATCGGTGCGGAATGATCGGGCCAAAACTAACGAGCTTTTTGTCAGGCTCTAAAAATCAACAGATCTGCCATGTGCTTCAGCAAACTGCTGTTTCTTTCCGTAGTGAGGCGGATGACTTTTTATCAGAAGTGTCGCTCAGTGAAATAATTGCCAGCGATAATGGTGCGATAGCAGCATACTCAGAGCACAATTTATCCATGACTATTCTTTCACCTTCAAAGCTTCTACTGCCTTGCAGATCACATCAAAATGACACCTCTGTCATTAATGACAGTGGTCTAATGCGATACAGAGCAGTCAAATCACTTCTCCGGATAGGCAGAATGCTCTCGTACAAAAACTAGGCATGTGCACGGGTCCTGACATTCATATTCAGATTTGTATTTGTGGGGAAGAGGGTGGTTTAACATATAGATTTATTCATATTTGAAACAGCCTGATTTTAGAAAGCACAAAATTTACTGGGATTAGAAGGCAGGAAGGCCGAGAGTAGCACACGGGCATTTAATTACTGCATCGCAAATGCCTGGATTTAGGAAATTTCTGTTGCCGCAGCACTGGTTAGACTGTGTCAGAGGTCAGAGATGTGAGTCGTCTTTAAAGAAACAAACAACTAAACAAGACAAATAACGATAAACATACCTTAAAATGCACAGACTGCCCTTGTAGGCAAAAACAAGTATTTTCTGGCTCCAGTAACAGGCCACACTGCTGCGAAGCTCTTCTTGGTGGTCATTAGTCACAAAGAAGAAAGCCAGCAAACTTTGGTTCTTAAAAAGAAAAAATTGTCTGTTTATATTCAGCTTCTGGTTCATACTTAGCATAGGACAATAAATCTCTAGGCATGAATCGTATTTCTTTTGCTTTTGCAGTTATACATAAACACGCATGCAATAACATGGTGGTGGGGACTCCATTTGTTTAAGTTCCATTAGGATGTGTAGTTAAAAGCCTTATTAAAAGGTTCAATTTCTCACTTTGGTGATTAACTTTATTGCCTAAAGGTTAAGTAAAGCTTCAAAGGGAAAAATGAGTTTTAGGAATATTGTATTTTAACAACTTTTCCAAAGGAAACATTTCCTGAAAAGGCTGCATGGGTGGAAGGTTACGTACGACTTGATCCTAGTGTGCATTTCTGTAGTGTTTTATCTAAAAAATAGACGATCTAACAAGTTAGTGAGCTTGCATCAAATGGCTCTAACAACCACCACAAAATGCTGCTTTGGAGACAAAGAAAGACCAATTATTATTATTATTATTATTTTTCTCCCCTAAATATTACTGCTAATCCAAGAAAAAAAAAATCGTAACTTCTTTCTCAGTTTAGGTGTTTGGCTTGCAAACATGAAACTTTTGTCCACAGTCATTAGCCATATATCTTCATTTAAACAGCATAAAATGCCAATTACTGACTATATGTCAGTGTACTTTGGTTTATGTGCCACTGGCCTTGATGATCATTGATTGTAGACATATCTGAGCAGCTTACCTTGAAAAAACAGTACAGCAATTACATGAACTGGATTTTGATCCTAGAATGGAATTACGGGCCGGGGGCCATAATGCTTCTGTGAAGGTAGGTCATGGGACGCTGTGTTTTGCAGAGGTAAAGAAATGGCTCCCAGATGTGCTCAAAAAGGTGGGTAGACCATTTCTGCAAAGTTCTCATGATTACTACTTCACTGTCAGCCAGACAGCAAGATTTTCTTTGGGTATTTTTTTTTTCCCTTTACCTGTCCTGCAATTATGATGTATAGAAACTGCCTTGCCTTGCCTTTTCCTTTCCTTCTCCTTTTCCCTTTAGCTTAGTTCACTTTAGCTTTGTTTAGCTTGTTTTGTGTTATTGTTTTGAATCACCCTGCCTTCTCTTCTAACTTCTTCATACCTCCTTCCTTGGGAATAAGTACCGTTCTGTAATTTTTTTCCTGGCCCGGACTGCAGTATCGTGCGAGTTCTTCCTTCTTCCCAGTATCTGTCATCCTATTGCTGAGGACTAAAAGATACCCAAACAGATGTTCTGGGAAACACCCCTAAAGTGTGCTGTCTCTACAGAAGCAAAACATTTCTTGGATTTCTCCATAAAGACCTGCCCTCCAGCATCTCTTGCCCAAGCTCATTGCTGCTAGGCAGACTGAGCGTGAAACGAGATGCTGCACATAAACATTACATAAAGCTCTTAAATTGTTTTACCTTCAGTTTAATTTATCTGGGGAGCCCCGATAGCCTAAAACCTCTATTTTCTCACAGGTCGGGAGTGGCGCAAGAGGAATTATCAGAAGTTTCTCCCACTGGTCCTGCCAGGATGGCTCGCCTTTTACCCGCAGTCATGTTGTCTAAGGCCAAATAAATAATTAGCCTTTGTTGCTGTTTGCTATCAGAGTTTCTATTTTAACCTTGGTACGCTATCCACACTGACACGGTATTACTAGAACATTTGATACCAACTAGATTGTGCTGGCCAAAACATTTCGCTATCGGCTGTCACACCATTTGTGAAACGCGGATGCTTTTCCATCCATTCTTAGCACTTTGTGCGAGTGCTGAACAGTAAATTTAAAGGGAAAAATCCCTCTTCCCATGCCCGTGCCTCGTACTTAATCCTAAAATGATTTGCACGTTTCTTTACACATATAAATACTATATATACATTTGAATATATTTTTTTAATTATTATTATAGACAAGCTTTTACTTACATCGACAATGCCAATATCCAGTTCCAGGTTTTCTACAAATTTTCAGCATGAGGTTCTCCGGATAACGATTATCTTAAAATGCCCTACCGTTTTAATGCACAAAAATTGCTTTCCAAAGAAGAGGTATAATCAACGGGACTGCCGTTTTTTCCTCATTAAAATTCATAACATTCTGACTAAACCTGTGTAACAAATGCATCTATTGTCTTGAGAGACACTGTAACAACACATAAAAGCATTCTGCGTTTTTTACGCAAAAAATCCCTGTGTTTGGTACCCGATTCCTCCCCTTAAGTTCCCTCAAAAATGGGAAGTGAGAAACAAGGCCTCGATCTGAACCTTCACGGGAGTCGGGTAATGTTCATCTGCCCTTTGGTGGAATTCATGCCATTGCTGTACTCCATACACAGTCTCTGTTTTTTCATTTGACTGGACTTCAATGGCTGCTTTGCTATTTCATTCAATTCTTTACATTTATGCATGCCATAAATGGTCTCTTTGTACAAATACACAGTGGCTTTATATGGAGACCTGCTCTGTAAAATAACATGGACCTATCATCTGTTTGACTCTGCGTTTGCTTTCTCTGTAGGTCTGGAATTTCTGTACAAACTGTGCCTTGGAGGTGGCTTATACGAATCTCTCTCTGCAGTGTTCACCCTTATTTATGCTTACCGTCATCTGCTTTTTCCAGCGTTACATGTTGAGCTTTGTTCTAAGGTGTGACTATCAGTAGTTGCTGAACTGAGTATATTTTTGTCTGTTTCAGGTTCTGGATTACACTTTACCTAAAAGATCGCTGTGCAAAGAATCCACTAGATATAAGTGAACGGTTTCTTCTCTTTAGAGTAGTAAGCATAGAAACGTTTGTCTCCCGACAATGACTTTGTAAGGAGAAATACTTCCAAAACCTCTGCCCTGTAATCTTCCCAGAATCCTAACTAAAAAATTATTTAGGAGAATGCAAAAATATACTAGTCCCACAATGAACCTGCCCTACGGTTGCATTATGTGCCGTACAGACATTTGGGAGCTTATCCTTGAAGATGCATTAGTCTTGATTTAAGGTCTTTTGACACATTATTACAGCACGCCACCATTGCTTCGCACCTGCCATTCTGTCAGTCAGAGGAGAGGGAGGCGAAACAATTTTGATGTCAATCACCAAATCCTTTGGGAGGTGTAACCTGTTAAGACATATTACCCTTTGCCCGACGCGATTTACAGACTTTGAATTTAAAGGACGTGTGCCAGAAATAATTAGAGACTAATCTTTTTGTACTTGCTTATGAATGAAGGCATTTAGTACCGCCAGCACATTTATATGGTCCAGAAGAAGAAAGAAACAGAGGAGCTGAGCATGGAAATACTACCATTTCGTTTTCTATTACTCGATGATGCTAGCTAAATGTTAACCTCTTCTGTTCTCACTGAAGAAATATTTACAACTGTAGTTGTAACTTACACATAGATTAAATGCCCTGGCATGGGACAGATGATGCCAGCGGGACGTGCGATCCCTACCACTGTTTATGAATCAAGTTGTTGTTTTTAAAATAAAAATTATATGAACTTAATGAAATACTAAAATATTGTAAGATTAAAAAATAATAATAATCTGGCATTTTAGTGACTTCAAAAAAAAAACAGTCTCAACCTAGAGAATTACAACTTGTGTGGGTATGGCTTGGTTCACCTTGCAACACTTCTACTGTAATTACTCACAGACATCAAAAGAGTAACATCAACCTCAAAATCGTAATTTAGTACTTAAATCCTGAGCTGAAGGAGACTTTTTTCTTCTCCTCATTTTGGGTTTTTGAAATAATGCAAAAGAAAAGAGGCATTTACGCAGCTCGCTTGTTACTGCTCGCAATTCATCTCTGGAAGGAACATCTTGTTCTTAGACTGACCTTAGAGCTGCAAGCTAAATAAAATAATTACAAAAAGAGAATATGGAGTAAATAAAAGGACGGTCAGGTCAGGTACTGTATAGTCCAGAGAGAACTGGAATAATACATTCACTATATTGTAAGTTTTTTACTCTATTGCACTGTATTACTGTATGTACAGCTGGTTTGGGCTATGACTGGGATGGAGCTGCGGAAGGTCTGACATGCAGCTGCCACCATGTATTATCACATCACTATCATAGAGAATGTTTCTGGTAGCTGACCTGCAAAAACTTCAAGCACATTGTTTGGTAGGCAAACCCTGTGACATTCCCTCATTATTACAGCCTTAGAACAAGGGATATTCCTTTCCTCTCAGGAAACACACTCTTTTCTACATCCTTCTGCCCTCCCTCATTTTTTTTTTAGACACATGCACGCATGCGCTGAAAGAGAGAATGTGGAGTTACAGAGAAGAAAGCGATTGCGCTCACCTGTGCCTCAGACGTGACTATTACATCGCCTTCCTAGAAAAGCCAGTACACCACGGCATGCTCTACTGATAGTGTGGGTATCAAAATCGCAAACGATTACAAGCCACACAGTATTTGTATTCACTGTTCATATTCTCCATTTGTATTCACCAATTATTTTCATCGGGTAGATATAGACTAACACATGGACACATGTATTATGCACATATTTGTTTACTACTATGATCTGAAGGAATCAAAGAGCCGATATATTTTTACTGGGTGATAGTAACACAAGTGTGCACTTGTAGCTGGTATCTTTCCTTTGTGTTGAGTTGTTTTTTTACAAACTAAGTGAATCATTTTACAATGTGACAGACTACGCCTTCTCACCTCTCATAGTTTAAATCGGTACCCTGAGAAGGTGGGAACTTGAAATGCGGGGAAGTAGAAATGGGAGTTGGATTTGGTTTTTACCATTGTGCACAGAGGGAGGAGAAAATCAAATGCTTCTTCACTGTCCACCTCCCCTCCCTGTTGTGTATCCTAGATGTTCTTTGCCTTTTTCCATGTAATTATAGTACCTGAGCACCTCTGGCTATATCCCTCCCACACACCCCCAATCCTTTTCTCTCTCTGGAACCAACTCGGACGCGACCATGTCAGCTAGTCCTTTAGCCTCTCTGATTCAGCTTGCTGTGGCATTTGTTTACTTAATATATAACACTGGCAACTGTCCCTTGTCCTTAGGATACAGTGAACATGAAAAATAGTACACCAGTTTTAACACTACAAGCTAAGACTTTGTAGGATGGACTGGAACTGCTGCTTTCAGGAAACATCGGCGCTCACAGCTATGTGTAAGTCAGATGCCAAATAAGAGAGCAAAACACTATAAGCAGCATCATGTCTCGTATTTTGTGGTAATACAAATATAAAGAAGCTGTATGTTTCCTGATGGCAGCCGATTGCGGATTCTGCTTTTATTTTAATAGCTGTAAAGCCATTTTGGACTTTTCACGAGCAACGGAGGTGGTGATAATGGGATCTGAATCAGACTCCTGCTTTGAACATGGTCAGCAGAGAACCTTCAGTCTGGAATCAACTGTTTGACTACAGGCTCACCTCTAGTGTCTGTGGTGAAGTGAACATGATTCCTCTCACCTTGCTTCACATCACACATCACTTTTCAGTGCACTGCCTTAGAGAGCTGCGTTATAGCCTTTTTTTTTTTTTTTTTTTTTTTCCCTGAGAGAGACAGAGTAACAGAGGTCAGCTACAGTCATGAATTTTATGAAAGGTTTGCTGGGAAACCACATTAAATGGCAACATTGGTCCATACATCAGCTCTGCAGTGCTCTTATTCTGAGACTGCAGCCAAGTGATTTGCAGTGTACTCACATTTCATGGCCATCATTTTCAAGCAATGTCATTTGCCTTGGTATCAGACATTTTAGCTGCACCAGAGTCCACCCAACTGCTCGTGATAAAATTCTTTCAGAAAAAAATTTTCATCGGAAACATGCTCCTAGGATCCCCAAAACTCCGATCTTAGGAAACACAGGATGTAAAGCCTTGTGTCCACAGGATGCTATTTGCGTTTAAGATGAGGTCTATACTACCAATATGGCAAATACAATGTTTTGTAAATTTCTGGATGGAAAATCAACGCTTGCGATGTTTTTTCCTGAGAGTACTTTTTCCAGAAATAGTATCAGCTCTGTTCCCCATGATACCATGTTTTCTTTTATGTTTCATCATATTATTGGATACCAGTAGAAGTCTTATCATTGTAAAATATTCAGTTGCAGATGTAACATCATGTCAAACACCTCACGGAACCACCCAACTTGTCTTTATACAAACACTGAAACAACTTACCTCTCGGTCCTTCACGAGAAAGAAGCTGCTCTAAAAGTAGCAATATGTACTCAAAATTGTAAGGAATTGCGGTATAGATTCCACATTGTGGAAAGGATCTCTATTAAAACTGGTAAACTTCATAAAAAACTGATAGGAGTAGCAGTCCTACTGTTGTGTCAATGATAAATGTCTCAAAGTGCTAAACACTGGGACGTGATCTTTATGGAGATCTTTCTTGCAGCTGGGAAAATGTTTACTGGCATATTCAGGAGGGTTTTCCATGAAACTTGCCACATGCCTTACAGACTGACTCATTATTGTAACTGCAGACCGTATTACATCTAATGGCCGAGTTAATTTTAGTACTATAACTCCTGCTGCTGCAACGTGACAGGCATCAAGTTGTCTTTCATCTGTTCAGAAAGCCAGTTTTCACTCCAAACCTGACACTTACTTTGTATAGACTAAATGTGTTTGTCTCCCTGGGACACGGGACAGTCCAGAACTTCAGCTGAGATCTTGGTTGTTAAAATATATATCTTTAGAGGCCAGAAACATGACCTTACTATAATACATTATGGAAGAGTCCCATGCGATAAAGCGCCCACACATTGAAGGTGACCTATTAGCTGGTCGTTGCCATCCTGAACTAGTGGGACATGCACAGAAGACCAACAGATGGACCCCTGAACCCTCAAGGCACAAAGGAATCCTAAAAGGATGATTGCCATGTGTGAATCTGAAGTCTCAAAAAGGGAAGGAGTTAACTCTTCTTGCAACTCAATAAACTTGTCTCTTAAGTGGCTTGATATATATATATATTTAAGACCAAATATCTTGCAACAATAGCAGTAATTATACATGAACATACAGCCCTCCTAATTTCACTTATGGATCCTTAGGCCTGAGGTCTGTCTCCACAACTGGAAGAAAATGGAGGCAAAAGTTGCTGCTGTGATAGCAGCAGGGTATCTAGCCCGGTCTTTTGGAAGAAGATGAACTCTTACTTATTCGAGAAAGAAAGAGAAGGGAGACTCCTTGTAGCTATGTACCCTTAAATGTCAGAAGAAGTATCTGTAAATGCTTTCCTCAGTTTTCTTGCTTCTTCATATATCATTTCTAGTGCAGGTTTTCCAATAATCACTGTAAGTGCCTGCAACATCACATCTACTCCTCTGAAACAAAGTTGCTTTACCAGAAGGACTTACGTGGTCCATTATCTCCACCTGGTTAGGTAGGCACTCTGTATCTGTGACAGGGAAAAACCACACCACTGAACTCAACTCCTATTAACATTTTGATGGTTATGAAACCCTACTTCTAGTAGGCCCATTTGCCTACTTACAGGATTTACTGTCTTGCCTTGCTCTTCTTCCTCAGTCTCCAGATGTAGTAGTAGAAAACATAGCAAGAACGGAGAACTTTGGCCTTTTGATAACTTTTTTTTTTTTTTTTTTTTTAACCTAACATATCTAAATTGTTGAAAAAGCCCTGCTCATCGCAGGAGTTCAAAATTACAGCCAAAGACATTGAGTCAGTTAAATGAAGGCAACAGTAAGGTAGAAGTGAAAAAATCATGGTAAGTCTCCTTCCTTAAGACACCTTAAGAAACTTTGTATAAAGAGATACTTCAACCACCTCAAATCTTATCTGTATCCTACTCGAGAATTGGGAACTATCAATAAAGTATTGGCTGACTCATAAACCTCTTTACACTTTGGGTAAAGGTTAGGTGCAAGTGTTTACATGGGAAAATCAAATCCGACTGTGTTATTCGAGCTAAACCCAAGGAACTCGAATAGGAAATTTCAGTGTGGTATAGCATTTCTCAGATGTTACACTTTAAGTCAGACTCTCCTCCAGCAAAACCCAGTAAATTTCTGATGATGTCTCACAGACACTCAAAAAATGAGTCCTTAGTGTTGATTTAATGCTTAATGTAGAGGACACCTCATTAGAAAATGGCCACCAGAGTAAATCCTTCCTGTGATACTTGCCATTAGTCGTTACCACAGAGGAAGAAAAAGCCCAAAAAACATGATAGGGAAGAAGGCCAGAGTTCTCCTCTCATTTGTTGCAGGCTCTCTACTTGACAAAGAGGGCAAACTGATGGGGCAGCTACAGAAAGAAAGCTGCCTTCCTTCTCTTTACATTTTAGCTGTTATACAAAGCTGGAGAAATGCAGTCTCCGGCACCTGCTGTCACCTTCTTCATGGTATATATAGCTTGGTGAATAAGGAAGAGAGAGTGGGCTCTTGGCAAAACCCTTGGGCATTCTGCGCTCAGCCTCCCCTCTTGAAATAAAATACTATGCTAAGTTTTTCACACTGGTTGTTTGATGTATGGATCTCTTCTACCTCATCATTCTAGTACGATTCGACAAACATTAGAGAGAAATTCTTCCGTTTAAATCCTTTACTGCAACAGAAGTAAATATCTTATTTTTAGAAAATGCATTTCTTAAAGATAAAATACAGTTCTACAATACTCTTTCAGATAGATTTGCCATAAGTCAGATACTCTTGTTCAAATAATAGACTACAAACCTAATTTATCTTGTGCTTTCAGGAAGTACAGAACTTGCTCTTATTAAGTTGCTCCATTATGAGAGTCTGACTGATACAATTAATTGTTTTTCAGCTGTGCTGTAGTTGTCATTGTAAGTCTTCTCATTGAAGGAAAATGCAATTAGGGATGAAAGTATTTAACAAGAGACCAAAATGAAATGATACAGTTTTAAGGGTAGATCATGATTATGACGACATTTACATTGTCATTCAACTAAAATAACAAAATGACATAGAGCTGCACAGTACTCTGGCGAGGATGATGGGAACAAATCTATTAACATAGCAGGAAAAACGCATCACCGCCTGATGCTGTAATAATACTTTTGTATCGAGACCGTCTGTTTTTCCGCTTCCCTTACGCTCCTTCCTAACTTACCGATGCAAATAGGAACAAATACATATTCCTTATTCAGATGACCTGATTGGATCTATAGCTGGATGACTGGGATAACTAGATGTAATTTTCTTACCTTTTGTTTTCCAAAGACAAGCTTTCTTCTAAATTCCAGGGTTTTGAATATGTGACATTTAAATTAGGGGCAAACCTAATTTTTGATGCATAATAAATCCAGAAAAACTAGCTGAGTTCTTCTGTCGCTTAGAGAACATAACTCTGTCATACGTGAGGAAACAGTCCTTGTGCTACGCATAAATATAAACTACTGTACCAGTTGGTACTCTACAGCATAAAAGAGGTATGTGGAGGGAAATAAAAGCAAAGGTGTGGAAGACACTAATAATAGCTGTTCCCATTAGAGCTAGATTATGCTTTCAAAACAGTTTGTGTCTCCAGAGGTGTAGATATCCGAGATTTTCTGTAGGTTTTGCCCAAAGTATCGTGAAGTTATACGTAACCGTTGCTCTTCATCATATTGTTTCACCAATGGACTTGCTCACAAGAACTGATGTTTCCAATACTTCTTTGTAGGGCTGATTCTGGGTCTTCCTCTATTTGCATGTTGACTTTTATTTGACATTTAAATTCTGTTTGCTTATTTCTTTTTATTTTAGTGTCAAAATTTGTACTAAACCATGTTTGAGAAACTCAAAAACTGTGATCATTCAAATATTATGTCCAAATGCAACTTGACTTCATCTCTGGATTAGTTCGTGCTGCCTGTAATTGCACTGCTTAATATCTTTTCCAGAGCCTTCCCGGAGGGCTTTTTGGAAGAGACAACAAAATCTGAGCTTCTAATTTTTGGTTTTAATTCTGCTGAAAGGATTAAATAAGTCAATAGAGTTGTGTCTGAAATTTTCCATCCTTCCCCTAACACGGGTATCGCTATGAAAGCCAGCTATGCTTCGCTCATTAACTTCCCTTTTTCTTCCAAAACAATAATTGAAATGGTAGCAAAAGAATGAATCTTACCAGCTGCCCTTACAAAACTTATCTTTCAGGAACTACTTTTCTAGATTTAACGTAGCGGGGCCCGGCTCTGACCTCTTTTTTTCATACCAAGTCATACTTCACTCTCCTCTTGCCCTTTCTACCATCCTTTCCCCAAAGTCCTACTCAAGTTGTGAAGTTAAGCTATTGTTCACACTGAGTAGGGGTCATATAAGCATTTCTTAATGGCTAATGGCCTTTCAAGTTTATCAAAGCGTGTACTTTGGTTTTTAAAAAAAACATCTTCCAATAAAGTTTAATGCACACCGCTACTGACAAGTGTTTCACTCCATATATCCATAACTTGAATCACTACAGAGGAAGCAAAAAGGAAATTAGTTGTGACTGCAAAATCACCATGGGACCAATTCGCATCTGACATGAATCGACTTCCACTGTGAATGTAAGAGTATCTCTATGAATACTGGAGATGTTATTTCATAGGGAATAAAAATATCTTTTAAAATTATTTTCCTACACCAGATAAATCATTTACAAGTTGGGGGGTTAGTATGAAAAGGAACCACATAGCTGTATACAGATTTTTTTTTTCCTAATGAAACTAAAGATCAAGGAGTTGAGAGACAGGCTGAAATTTTATGTACCTTGATTAACAAAAGAATACATTTTAAATGAGCTTTCTAATTATGTAGGGATATAACACACTGATGTAGTGGTTGTTAAATCTCACAAATTAAAAGGCAAAAGCTGAACTGCAACCCAGAGTTTTCAGAGCAATATCAGAGCTTGGAGAATTCATAAACCAAGTAAACCTTCTGACATAACTATAAAGTGTGGTATAAACCCTAGGAAAAAATAGCCATCTTGAAAGGGTAACAGCACTTTTATGAGAATTTCAACTGCACCATGGCAACATCAACCCGTCAAAGCAAATGAAGGGCAGTAAAAGTAAAATTAAAAATGATGAAGGGGACACCAGCTTGCTAACAGCTTTCCAAGCTGTAAAGCTTTCAAATGTTATCTCTTCATTGGTTTGTTCAATCACACATGCCAGTTACCAAGCTTTATCATATTATGTATCTTTCCCATTGCTGCAGGCTGCCAGGTTTTGATGGACCTGTGCACACAAAAAAAATAATAATAAAAAAATCTATCCCTTCTTGATGCACACCCCTCTTCCTTTCTGCTGCCTTGTTTCTCCTCTTACTGGTTCTTCTGTACTGGTGGTGACTCCTCCTATTAGCTATGGTTATAAAAATGATGAGATTAAGTTCAAAGGTTTCTTAATCTTTGATGAATCCTGGATGAGGACAGGAATCCCAGTATCAACTGAAGGGAACACAGGACTAGGAGTGCAGGAAACGAGGAGATAAATTTCTGTGGCTTGTTTCAGTGTTAACATATTAGACCTGCCTGCGTGACTCTGAGGCAGAGACGGAAGGCTGCAAAGGAGAAAACGAAAGACAACAGCTAAAGGATCAGGCTTGATATAAGTTCTTGCACTATTCCTCAAATTTAGGGCAGATAGTACTCCCAGAAATATTTTTCTAAAATATTTCTATAATAATGAAAAGCCCTTTGGACTAGAAGGTGGTAACCATGCTCTCTAAATCAGTTTTAATCTACTGTTTCAGGCACCCAATCCCGTGTAGTGCCAAAACAAATCTAGAATGAGCAAGAAAAGAAATTGTCTCTTGGTTATTATTTTTAGGCCTCCAAAGCTTTCTAACTCTTAGGCCAAACCTCAGAGATGAAGGGCTTTTTTTCATTGTACTTTTAGGAATAAGGATCAATGATTTCTCTTCGATCAAGCCCATGGCTCTGTTTGATTTCATTTTCTTATGTTTTTACTGTGTGGTGCCTTGAGATCTTTGTTTGACAAAGTGCTCCATAAATGGGAATTTTTATCGTTATTGTCATTGCACTTCTTAGGTCCCAAACTATACATTGTTGTCATACTAGCGTTTTAGACTGTCTGATTTTTTCATTGCTGAGGAGGATTGATCAGTCCTGTTACACTTGCTAGTGGGACCAATATATTTTGTAATTAATAGAGTAGTCTTCTGTAGAGTGCTATGTTGGACTGGGTGCCTGGGCAGAGAGTTATTCTTCCTTACACACAGCTCCCATTTAGTCTGATAATAATATCATGTCAGTAAACAGGTTTCTGAGAGCATTACTGTTTCTTTGCTTTTTAATTCAGGCAGCAGTCCGTCCCACCCAAAACTACTACTGGCTGAGACCTGAGAACACCAACACTTCTCAAAACAGCTATTAAAGTGCTTCAATGAAATCCTCCATCAGAAATAAATATTACATTTGGGTTTTTAATATGAGCAAATGATTTGAATGAATAGCTTCTAAAGATGCTATTTGCTGTCTTTTAAAAAATACACAGATTTCACAGTCTTTTTATACTATTCCTCTCATTTAATGCCTGATGTCCTACAGCCTTTAGTCCAAATTTTGTTAAACTGCACAATGCCGTTGGAGTACAGCACAAACAGGAGATTGAAGGAGCTCCCTTGAAGTCGAGTTTGGTAAAACAGCATGGAATAATTGGCTGTATGTGCTACCACAATCTGGGTAAAATGCATAAGGATATGAATATGAAGTACGAGTGTCAGATGATTAGGAATATATTCTAAACAAACAGGTAGTGTGATTTAGACCATCGTTCACATCAATTTTACTTCATAGACTTGAATGTGATTGCAATTACGCTAGCAGAAGTCCACAGAAATTCAGTTTAAATCAACGGAATAATGGAAGACTGAAATCAAAGTAATAGAACAGAATTTGCTTATCTTTTCTTGCACGCGCATCCTAAATTAGATCTGCTCACTTGACTGATACAACTACATGTTATCACTTTTTATTATTGCGATGCAACTGGCTCTGAAATGCTACAGCAACTGGAGCGTAATTCTTTTCAGATCACACATAATCCATACTATTTTGAAATAGGCACTCAATTCTCTGGTCCAAAGTCTAAATGGCTTCAGCCAAGCTATGGAAATTTCTGCCAATTCTCAACTTTTATTGCTAGGGTCAAAATACGATTCCAAAAAGAAAATGTTATTCCCCGTTCCCAAGTTAAATTTGCAAAATTGGCATTTCAATGTAAATATAGTTTATCTTGGTTGCAAAATAAGCACAACTAGTGTTGCATAACAATAAATACAAAGCACCAAATGACATAATAGAGCCACTTTCACTGCTATACTACACATGCAGCTTAGAGCATGGGTGAGCTATAACAGAAAATGTTCTAACCACTGACAGACTAGCAAAAATATGGATAAATCTGGATTAAAATTATGGCAGTTTTTACCTGTCTTGCTACAGTACTTTTTTTCTATTTTATAATTAATGGAACATACACTTTAAATACTGAAGACAGTAAGTAACTTGTGAATTTCTACCTTGGTTCCTTTTTGCAAGAACAGACGGAGCTGTTTTCATTTTTCAGCCCTTAAATCCCTCATGCACAAGCTATCATCATACTAATAACTATCTCCATACCTGCAATTCACCTCCTTGCACGTTGATTGATGCAGGTCTTCTGGACTCTGTCAACTGCTGCAATGCCAGAAGTGCCTAGGGTTTTACCCTGCATTATGGGAGTCAACACCTAATGCCAGAGAGCTCTGAAATCTCAGGACAGATCTGCACAGTCTCACAGACAACCAGCGTGCATATCCTCCTGCAGGATCTTGCATACAACGGTCCCAAAGAAAACACAACTTGTTATACTCATTAAAACCACATTGTCCCATCATATTATTGTGACTTGGCTAATCACCTCTTTACTTGATTCCTGAACAAAGGCATGGAAAAAAAATCCATAATGCAAAACTTGACTGGAAGGGAAGATAAATGACACTGCATACTTCTAGACCATGTTTGGTTGTCCCATTTCACCTTGAAATGCACTGAAATGTGGCCAGTAAGACAGACACCAGGGTCAGACTATAGTCTCAGGAGAGATTCGACAAATTACATTTTCAGAACTAGATACTATGATCTAGATGCCTCCAGGTATCTCCCTCAATAACAACATCTCTTTCTATTAAAATATTTTTTCACCACATAGTAGTGGTGAAAAAGTACACGGTATCTCTTTAACACAGGCATTTTAACTGTAGTGTATGATAACACACCATCCTGTAATAACAAAATGAAATAATATGGAAGTAACTATGTTTGCAACTTTCCTCTTCATCTTTCAGTTTAAACATCCTAGAAATTGACAACATTAACAAAAAACAATATTCCTACCCTTTTATTGTGCCCCCTGAGTATTCGGTCCAATAATATCAACGCATAACGTTCACGATAAATAGCAGCAAGACAGTAGTAAAAATATAGTAACTGTTACAAAGCAGCGATAAGCACTCAACACCAAGAAATAAAGAACACAGAGGAAAGGAGTCCTAATTAACAAAAATTACTGCTCAGGAAAGAGATACTAAACTGCACTGTTCATTTAGGCATTCACCTTAATGCATAGAGCACAAATAGAAGGTACTTCTAGGAACCCGGCAGTTACTGTGTAACTCATGCGACACGACAAAGGTAATTTGCAGAACTACCGATAAGAACACATTAATACATACTCATCTTGTAAGAAGACCAGTAGGATACCAGAGACGGACTGTTTGTGTCAGTGTTCCTGCTAGCTTATGCCATCCCCTAGTTAAGCCATTGCTTATGTACATAGGTTCACCTTCCTTAACTTGTACAGTACTTCTGAAATCAGAATTCCACTGCTTAAAATTGCTTTTCATACTTCTGCTGTACTGAGTTTGAGCTCCAGATTTGTGATGGACTACCATTTTTCCTGTTTATTTCCTTTATCCAGGGCTCGCTACAAGCAAACAACTCCTCGCTTTGTAATACCACCTTTCCTATGTCTCTGAAACAAGCTTTCATAATAATCAAACACCTATGGTGACATATTTCATATACAGGATCCCATGAGTACTCACTATAAAATCATCAGATTTGTCATATTAAAATAGCAGTAATAAACTAAATTGGTAATTAAAGCCATATTCTCCTCCACAGAGAAGACGGAACTCAGCATCAGACAGCAGAGAGAAAGCACATTTGCTGGCTCATGGAAATTTTCTTCTATTGGTGAATTTTACCAGTTTCAGCAACCATGGGAGGATTAGGTAGAAGTAAAGATCCACATCCTGATGGTGGCCTATAGAACTGGGGTAAGGACATGAAGTCTAATTCTGTGAATGAGGTGGGCAGACAGTAAATAATATACATATAGAAAATTATTATTTTCCCATCTAGCTCCAAGAATTTTATCATTATTATTATTATTATTATTATTATTATTTTCCTTCCCCACCTGTGGATTGAAATCATTCCCTTTCAGGAAACTATAATCATCACACAGTTTCCATCAGGATCTCCTGCTCAGCTCAAAACCTGCCATTAAAAATATCATGATGACAAATGGCACAGGGATTTTGCTGATGAATGGATAGTACCAAATTAATTAAGTAGAAATCATGACCAACACTGGCATGAATATTACTTGTGTGAAAGCATGAGTTGACTGAAAACACCAAGAGAACTTTATGGCATAGGTTTTTCACACTAGAAGCAGTAATTTAGTGCACCCAGGCAGCAGATCCAGGAAGCAGCTGGTCCAGCCCTACCTGAAAACAGCTGAGGAACAGGAGTCTCATTTAAAATAACCCAGACCACAAAGACAGATTAAGTTTCTTTGAAGAAAGCCTTAACAAAAAAGTCCAGTGGGAACTTCCCATAGAGAAAAGAGGACCTCCCCCTGCAAAGCTTGTCTTGCTTCAGCCCAGAAACAGCTCACTGACCGGCAAAAGGAGGTTCTCTTGTTCGATGGCTCGGATTAGAAATCAATAGGCTCTGGCACTGCTTCCAACTTAAGTAATAACAATCCTGCCACTGATTCAGAGTGTCTGGAGCGTGATACCTAAGGATGTGATTACTGTATTTTCTGGTTCCTGAGGGCAGCTGCACAGAATGGAGAATGAAGAGGCTTCCCAAGCTCTGTGAGACCAATGGGCAAGGAGGGGCAGGATTTGTGCTAAGGAAGAGGAAGGGAGGGAGCACTGCCACATTCTGCAGCTTTTATCTAGAGGAATACTGTCAATCAGATGTTACTGAGGGGACCCATAAATGGATGTTGGTATAGTATATGTAAGAGACATCACCCAAATTCCTGTCATCCAACATTTTAATAGTAATGTGGTCCTTTTTTTTCTTTTTTTTCTTTTTTGGTATCCCTACACTTAGAAAGTCAAAAGGTATGGTGAATTACCAGCTGGCATTGCCTTGTTCATATCTACTAGTTCTTAACTTCTTAAAATAAATAGGGCTGGTTAAAGAGACTAACTGCAGAAGTCACTTGTGTGGGCTGGAAGACCACGACAACTATAGCCGTATTAAATATCTGAAACCCACCCACAATTCAATGGTATGAGAGGGAGACACTAGAGCTCCAAATTTACTGTGAATACGCTACACTATTTCTAAGAGATATCTCACCAAACTATCCTACAATAAATAAAAGGATTTAAGCTGAGGCTAATCAGAGATAGATCAGGCCCAACACCATCTGCGAGTACAATTACCTCCCATGCTATCACATGAGGTTTCACTGAACTTTTATTTTGATTTTATTTCCAGGAGTGGGACACTTGTGTAGCACACAAGTCTCTGATCAGCTTTGCGTTAAACCTAGTAACTAAGCAATTACCTTGTAATCAGACACAGTGTTGACAACGCAATCATGTGGCAACATGTAATTATATAGCATAACATTGCACATAGTATTTTGCGCTGCGCCTTGAAAACATAGTGCTGCCATATATTTTTCCTCAAGCTGAATAAGACTCCAGAGATTCTAAACAATGCACTCAACCTGAAAACATGATTCTCACGGCTTTTTTTTGTTGACATAAGTGAAATGCCCAGACAGGCCAATAAAAGGAGAAAAAAAAAATATAGAATATACCTTCTTCACTCTCTTTTATTTAGGGCAGTATGAAGCGTCTTAAAGGAAGAGTTTGGAGACCAAACCATATATCCGAATCTTCCCCCTGGGGCAACTTCTCCAACCACTGGCAGCTGGAAGACCCACTCTCTGCACAGGCAAAATTTAGCAATTCATCATGTCAAAGAATAAGGAGAACTTCTCTGACTCCAGGGATCGATCTTAACACCCAAGGGGCACAAGGGCAGGATATAAAGTCTCTGAGTTACTGTTAAAGCTGCCTTCTAGTAATAAAGGCCATCCATTCCATCCATTGTTGTTAAAATTCCAAACATATTGTTTTCTCCTAGGAGAAAGCACACACGCTTTCGGGATGTCTGAAAGGTAACCTGATGCATATGAATTAAAAGAAAAAATTACCACAAACACCAAATACTTACAGATCGTGGTTTAAAGAAATGACTTCTCCGTAATTTTAGAATAAATGTTTGTTGCACTTCTAATTTCTTGAGTGCTCCAGACAGACAGTTTAAATTGATGGCTTGTTAGTGAGGACTGGCCCCTTTGTGAGATGTTTTCAGAATGATTGATTTACAATAAAGTGGCTCCTGGTGGGTGCACGCAGGTGGAACTGATTCAGATCGATTCCACAGAAGCTGACTAATCAGCTGTTTAAACTGGCAGAGTGCTCAATGACAGAAACAGTGCAGCTATCATTTTCTATCTAAGATTACAAATTAACTTGTTCTGTTTATCCTGTATGCCATCAATATGGAGAAAAGCAGCTGAGACAGAAGTGGGATTCCAGACTGATGGTCTACAGCCTTCCCTACAGATGCACTTTTAAACATTGACAATGAAGGCGCAAGGGGAAATCTCATTACATATTAACAAAACCAGCGTCAAGCACCACCAAAAGAGAACTCCTTAAATTAATTAACTGAAACAGGAAGTCAACACTATTTTTAAAACGTGACCACAAAAGGATAGATCAATCCCGAAATGGCCAAAAGTAAATATGTACAGACACTTCCTCCCCTGTCCCGTACACTAGCATGTACCCCATCAGTCTGTCCCTCTCTATGTACATTACATGCACACCAAAAAGGTAGCATCTTTAGAGACTTGTATTTCCAGAAATGATTAATGCTGGTAATCAACATTTCAGCCTCTACAGTCATATCCCTGAAAGTGACATTTTTACAACAAGATGAACACCTCCATGGGGAACACAATGTATATGGGTAAGTGAAAGGTGTCAGAGAAAATGTGGGTAAGTGAAAGGAGAATAGATTCTTCCTGCTTCAGAGCTGATAACAAGAGCAGGGGCATGAGGGGGGAGAGGGCTCAGAAAAATAATTTTAACCATCTCTCATCCATATTGTTTCCTTCATAAAACATATCTAGCATTTGAAAAAAACATCTTTGATTATTTTTTTTGTATACTTCCCTCTCCACTTGTCAGACATACCCCTTATTTTAATTACATTTAAAGCTACAGGAAAACACCAAGCATGCCTTAGTGTGAGCAGCAGTTCTCATCTTGTTTACAGCAGGGGGTACAGATGCTGCTGCTAGCAAATGCGTTTTGGCCAACCTACCAGACAAGTTCTGCTTTGGCAGCCTTTTAGGGCTACCTGCAAAAAGCGGGGAGACAGAAAAAAAGGTTTAGCCTCTCTGAACCCATTCAGTCCTTAGTCTCTCTACTGGCAGCAATTTCTGATATCTGTTTTTTGGTCCCTTTATGTTCTGAGAACAACTAATGGCACATCCAATACCTAGAGTTAAAAACAAAACAAACAAAAAACCTACCTGACAAGAGTTAATAGCTACCATACTGATTCAAATTAAAAGTAGTTATTGAAAAGTACTGCACCATTACCTTAAGGAACAATAACATAAATACATCGATCCCACTCATTGCTCACAGACATATAGGGACCCCGAGAAGCATCCCAAATCTAAACTGTTATTTCATTTTAACTTGTGAGATGCGTAACATACTACCTCACTGTCATCTGCTTCCTTCAGGTATTGATAACAGAACTAAAAATTGTAAGCAGACACTGACTTGAAATTTGGTGGCCTAAGAGGTAAATATTTTGACAGATGTACTGCTAAAACTACTTTTTATTACTATAGAAAGGAAAGTACAACCTGATTGTCAGTAATCAAGGAAAACAATGTATTACCTGCATTGTTACATGCATACTAAATGTCAAAATTGTTGAACATGCCTTCATCATGAAATAAGCTTGTGAAGGGCAATACATTTGTTTCTATGAAGGAAAATCAAAACAAAATCCTTTTAGGCTGATCAACTATATGTCTGGATGCTCACAGAATAGACAGTACTATTTGCCGAGTAAGTCAAAGACCCTCATTTCAGAGAAAGCAAATAATATATATAATAATCAGGAAGCCACATGCGATCTGTGTATGCATCTCATTAGTTTCTCTGATTATCTATGCATGAGATTAGTCTCAACCTTCTCTTATTTAGCTTAAAAATAAAACACAGCTTAAAAACACTTAAAAGTGTTGGATGCCCCGTATACTGAGGTAAAATTTAACTGCCTCTCTTCTGGCTTCCCTTTGAGATTTCAGCCCTGACCTGAAGGGATCTTTTCTGACTCTCAGACTTCTCCAGAGAGAATAAATAATTCAGTGGTCCTGAAGGTGCAGGCCTAGCTCTCTCCTGAGCAAACTGCCAAAGCCAGCTGATTTATGTGCACTAGTATTGTGATGTGGGCTGCTCACAGCAAATTGATCTGATAGCACTAAAGTCATTTCACTCCAGACCTCAGGTTGATATGCAGCCTCAGAGGTGAGATAAGCTACCTGGTTCAGAACTTAACAAGACATGTTTCTTCAAGATAAGATTGGCAATTCAAAAACAGCTGCTGCTTGGACAACCAAGTGCAGATGTTGACCATGATCTATCACACAGAGTTTGGTTCACACACACGTAGTACAGATACAGAGAAACAGAAGCTCATGCAGCAGAAATTTGAATGAAGTATCTGAGGTTATCAATATATGAATGTATTGTATACAAAATCTAGTTGAAAAGACAAGAAATGACTTACCAACTATTCAAGCAATATAAGGTGGTAAGAAGGGAAGAAGAAACCCGAGGCACAGACTCATTCTGTATTTAGAGAACAATAGAAATTCCAAACTGAGCTAGTGCATAGTGCCAGCTCCAGTTTTCTGACACCTTTACATCTTCTAGATGCAAGTGTTGTCAACTGATTCCCACAGCGACTGAAAGACAGGAAATACCAATTTGCACTCTTGATGTGGCCTGTTCTCTAAGACTGCTCTAAATTTATTTTTGACTGAATTACGACTGTTTGAATATATTCTGGGGACGTGTATGCACTCAAAGGATAACTTTGAGAGTGCTATACATGCTGCAAAAACACAAATGGGGAACTCTGGGCAAACATCATTGCCCTGCATGTGAGTACACTGTTCTGCTCAAGAAAGAGCAGAGTCCCCAAAAATGTTTTCTCTGTATGCAAACTTGGGATGAAACCTCCAGTCCTTTTATCGTTGACCCACTCCAGCAGTGTCTGAGCTGTATCAAACTGACACCAGGAAAGTCTTATTTTAATGAATTTCAAATATATGCACAGATAGTCACAGAAAGCCTCTTCATAAAAAGCCATGCATTTTTGCTTTTAGTTTCATGCATTGCCTTTTAAGTACATAGAAATTCCTGTGTACTTAAGTATAACTGTCTGTTTCTCTGTAAGATATTAGCAGTCATTTCCCTTGTTTCAAAATGTAATTGCTAGGATTTCCAGGGAGTATTAATTACTCTGTAGTCATCTATTTGCTAAGGGAAAAAATATTATAAGGTTTGGGAAGTGAACAAAAGCACATAAGCACTGTAATCAATGACCTAATTCTTTATGTCCTTACAGGGGACCGGGCTACATTACACCTAGCAGAATCAATCTTGCTAAAACACTACCTATGTCAACAAACCTCTGGACCTGTGGGTAAATGGTAATTTTACAAAAGTACAAATATCAAGAAGACACAGTCCAGCAAATCTATGTGTTTAGAGAACATGATTTATCCTCATATTTTCTTGCTTCAATCTAAAGAGACATTGAGAGAGAGTCCCTGTCTGTCCTGCATTTTGACTTCACAACCTCATTCAAACTGAAAATCAACTTTTAAAGTGAGAGATGTGGTCACATCTCACCAGCCTCTTATAAAATCTCCCCAGATCAAGTGTAAAAATGGACACAAACAAATTACACTAGGAAGTTTTCATATACTAACTGCAAGCTAATGGGAAAAATTATTAAAGTACATTTCACAGAATCACAGAATCACAGAAAAGTCTAGGTTGGAAGAGACCTACAAGATCACCGAGTTCAACCTCCGACCTAATACTAACAAACCATCCCCTATACCATATCCCTAAGCTCTACATCTAAACGTCTTTTAAAACCTGCAGGGATGGTGACTCAACCACTTCCCTGGGCAGCCTATTCCAGTTCAGTAAAGAAGTTCTTCCTAAGATCCAACCTAAACCTCCCCTGGCGCAACTTAAGCCCATTCCCCCTCGCCCTGTCACCAGGCACGTGGGAGAACAGACCAACCGCCACCTCGCTACAGCCTCCTTTCAGGTACCTGTAGAGTGCGATAAGGTCGCCCCTGAGCCTCCTCTTCTCCAGGCTAAACAGTCCCAGCTCCCTCAGCTGCTCCTCGTAAGACTTGTTCTC